>JARHVA010001133.1:3082500-3447500 GCA_037957365.1 Torreya grandis
AAAAAAACATAACTTACAATTTGGGAATAATTTATTTTTTCTATTAGTGGAGTATTGCTCAAAATGCTTTTTTGAAAAAAAATATTTAGTAAAAAAAAAGTCTGGAATTTTTTTCCTCTTACACAATTGTAGTTGTTGGATTTGTCTCGTTGAGATGATCACAATGGTATATTCTATCAGTACACTTTTTTGTGTCAAAATGTTTACCCTAGTGCATAAAGGTAGTCATTGGATTCATCTTGGCGATGTGATTGCAATGGTATCATCTCCTAGTACACTTTTTTTAGGGTAAAAAACCCTCTTAGGGTTTGTTTATGGTAGGTCCTTCGACTTGGGGAAGAAAAGGGGCACCAAAAACTACTAAGACTCCTACCGAAGACATGAAATCTGGAACTTCAAATCTGATGATTTCTTAGCTTTAGGCTGACATAAAGAACTTGGTAAAGCATGATGACTTTGTTGCAGTTCAAGCTGATGTTTTAGCAATGCATGGAGAGATTAATGGGGTTCGCACTAAATTGCATCATATCACTATGCAATTGGCTACCCTTGCATCTTAGTTTTAGCCTAACAACTCTCCACTACAGTATTCAACTCCTCTCAACACCAACAACTCTCATACTGGTGTGAAATCAATGTTGCCAAAAGTGGACATGTGTAAGTTTGATGGTAAGGATCCTCTCACTTGGACTACCCAAATTGAAAATTTATTTGAGCTACATCAAACTCCTAGTTCTTAGAAGTTGATAGTGGCATCTTTGTATCTGGAACCTAAGCAGTTCATTTGGTATCTCTAGTTATGTGTTCAAAAGAAAAAGAATGGTGCTCCTGTTACATGGTATATTATTATGAATGAGTTGTTGAATCATTATCAGAATAATGTATCTGAAAACTATTTCAGTCAATTAGCCAAACTGTGGAAAATAGGATATGTGAAGGATTAAATTCATTAGTTTTAGAATCTCTCCTTATGGGTGGAAGACATCACTGAGGTAAATTTGATTGATCTTTTTTCGGGTGGGCTCAAAGATAACATCCAATTAGAGGTTCGAATGTTTCACCCAACATCTGTATTAGAAGCTATCCCTACGACACACATGGTAGAAGAAAAAGAGATGGTCAAAAGGAAAATTTTTACTACTGGGCATGATCACACCTTTCCAGCACCATCATTTTAGCAACCCACCAGATTGACACAATGATAAATTAAGGAGAAGCAAGCCAAAGGGTTGTGTTATGGTTGTGACAACAAATGGAGCAAAGACCATAATTATGATGAAAAGAAGTTATTTTACATTGAGGGTGCCAATGAGGATGAAGATGATGGAGAGGTAAATGTTGAGGATGAAGAAGTTCCTGAGGAGGAATTTGATGACTCTCAGCCTACTATTTCTTATCATGCACTTTCAGGTATTAGTATTCCCTAAACTCTTAAGGTGATGGGTTTTCTTAAGAAACAAAAAATTGATTATCTTGATTGATTTTAGGAACACACACAACTTCATCAACAATAAGTTAGCTGCTTGTTTGAACTATTTTATTTATCCAACTCTAAAATTTTAGGTTATGATTGTAGATGGTGGTACTATCATCTGTTTAAAAAAATGTCATAGTATTAAGTTGACCATGGGAGAGTACTTGTTGGATTCTCTTATGTTTGCTATTCATATGGGTGGAGCTAACATTGTTCTGGAAGTACAGTGGCTCACCACTTTGGGCACTATTGAGATGAATTTCTAAGAGTTATTCATGCACTTTCATTCTAAATAAAGGACATGTGAGCTATGAGGATTAAAGGCTAAATCTCCACAAATTGTTAGCTCCCATCAAATGACAAAGATTCTTCGTAAGGGTGTTGAAGGATTTGTAGCTCATTTATTTTTCATGGAAGTACGATCAACTCAACCATCTCCACCTCTTTATCTGCAACAAGTGATTGATGGTCATTCAATTATTTTTGGTGATATGCCAAAAGGACTTCCACCTAGCTGCACACATGATCATGCTATCAAACTTATTCTTGGTAGTACACCACCCAGTATCAGGCCATACAAGTATCCCTATGCCCAAAAAAGTGAAGTTGAAAAGATGGTACATGAGATATTGGTTGTAGAAATCATTCACCATAGCCAAAGTGAATATTCTTCTCCAGTTGTCACGGTGAGAAAAAAATATAACACTTGGAGGATGTGTCCTGACTACAGAGAACTCAACAAGTACACTATTAAAGATAAGTTTTCTATTCCTGACATTGATGATTTGTTAGATGAATTGAATGGTGCTTTTTATTTTACCAAGTTAGATCTGCATTTTGGGTATCATCAAATTTGGGTTCGTGATGAAGACATACCCAAAACAACTTTCAGGACTCATGAGGGCCATTATGAGTTTTTGGTTATGCCTTTTGGTCTAAAATTGCACCATCTACTTTTTAGAGTTTGATGAATACTATTTTTAGGCCATTTTTAAAGAAATTTGTTTTGGTATTTTTTGTTGATATCCTCATTTACAGTAAAAATTGGAAAGACCATTTGCAACATGTACTCCAATTTTGGAACAACATCAGTTGTATGCTAAACCTTTGAAATGTACTTCAGGGCTTGTGAGGTTGAATATTTGGGTCATCTAGTTTCTCATGGAGTGAAAGTGGATTCTAAAAAAATCCAAGCAATGGTGGACTAGTTAATTCCTAAGACACTCAAGTAACTACGATGATTTTTGGGGCTAACTAGTTACTATCGCAGGTTTGTCAAAAATTATGGTAGCATTACAACCCCACTCACCTCTTTATTGAATAAAGACTCCTTTCAATGGACTGATACATCTACCAGAGCATTTGAATAATTGAAATTGGCTATGTGTACCACTCCAATATTGGCCACTCTTGATTTTTTCAAAACTTTTGTGGTTGAACGTGATGCATCTGGGTATGGTATGGGTGTTATACTCATGCAAGAAGGTAGACCACTTGCATTTGAAAGTCATCAACTAAAAGGTAAAAATCAGTACAAACCCATATATGAGAAAGAAATGATGACCATTTTGCATTTAGTCAAATAATGGAGACCTTATTTGATGGGTCATCACTTTTAGGTAAAGATTGATCATGATAGTCTCAAATATTTTTTGGATTAACGGTTGTCATATGAAGAACAACATAAATGGGTAACTAAGATGTTAGGCTATGATTTTGAAATAGTCTACAAAAAAGGCAAACATAATGTGGTGGCAAATGCACTATCTAGAAAAGATGAATCAGTTGAGGCATTGATATGTGCCATAACCATTTTGCAGGCAGATTGGTTAGAAGAAGCATGATTAGAATGGGAAAATGACAATGCTACTCATGATTTGATTTAAAATATTTAGCAAGGTTTAGGTGGATTTAAAAAATTCACATGGAAGGATAATGCATTATGGTATAAAGATAGATTATATCTATGTAAGAAATATATTCTTAAATAAAAAATCTTTCAAGAACTTCATGCAACTCCACTTAGGGGCCATTCAGGATTTTTGAAAATCTATCACATAATCAAGCAGGATTTTTTTAGGAAGGACTCAAGGGGGATGTCCAAAAATATGTGGCTAAATGTATGATCTATCAACAAAACAAAAGTGAAACCATTAAAACTCCAAGTCTTTTATAGCCTTTATCCATCCCTAGCTAGCATTGGGGAGAGGTATCTATGGATTTCATACAAGGTTACCAAGATCTGATGGTCAAAATGTTATCATGGTTGTCGTGGATCGTCTCAGTAAGTATGCTCATTTTTGTTCTTTATCACAACTATTTGTCGCTAGTAAAATAGCTTTTGATTTCTCAACACAGTTTAGAAATTGCATGGGACCCCTAAGATCATTGTCAGTGATAGAAATCTCATTTTTACTAGTAATTTTTTGACCAAGTTATTTGCATGTTTGGGCACCCAATTCGCTCATAGTTCATCCTATCATCCTCAAACTGATGGAAAATTTGAGGTAGTCAACAAATGTCTAGAAGGATATCTTTGTTGTTTTATTTTCGATAAACAAGATAAATAGGTTCATTGGTTGCAACTTGTTAAATGGTGGTATAATACTTCTGTTCATAGTTCTTCCAAAATGTCTCCCTTTGTGGCACTGTATGGATACCATTCTCCATCCATCACTTCAACCTTGAAGGTCCATCCTAAAGTTTGTGCAGTTGAAGAACATATTCACCATCAACAAGAGGTCCTTGCAAGCTTGCATGAAAATTTAACTATGGCCCAGAATCACATGAAGCAACAGGCAAATCAACACAGAAGTGAGAGGCATTTTGACATTGGTGATTGGGTCTTTGTTCACTTGCAACCATATAAACAGATGTCATTAAAACAACCAAAAAAAGATAACAAGTTGTCCCCTAATTATTATGGGCCTTATTAGATCTTGTAGAAAATTGGTAATGTGGCCTACAAGTTAGAGTTTCCTTCATCCACTCGCATACATCCAGTATTTCATGTATCATGCTTGAAGAAAGTCATTGGATATAGAGTTGCCATTCAAGCAGAGTTACCATAATTGGATGAGGAAGGCAGGGTTGTTCTTGATCCTGAGGCAATCCTTCACATGCACACTAAGCAACTACGGTCCAGAGTGATTAGAGAGTACCTGATCAAATGGAAGAATCTACCATGTGAAGATGCCACTTGGGAGGATGAAGCATTTGTGCAACAACATCTAGAGTTGCCTCAACATTGAGGACAACATTGTTTTGAAGGGGAGGGGCATGCTACACCCTTAACCATTGGTGTGTTTAGGGATATGCGTGGTCAACTTGTGGCTTACATACCTCTTTTATATACTTGTTACATTTCTCTATGTTCTTAGAAAGGTCGGCCTATCGAATAACCATGGCTAAGTAGACTATATATAGGAGGTAGTGGTTAGCCTTTAACCATCATATATGAATTATTCTACTCTTATTGCATTGTTGTGGAGGTTGCTCCCTCAAAGTGGCTTTGTTATACTATCCAGTATTTTGTTTTGCTATCGATTATTGCTGTGTGATCTCATATCTATTTACTTTGTGTGAATTTGTTTGAACGTCTAAGTAATTTCATTACATGGTGGCCTTGTTCTCCTTGTTGATTATTTATTTACACGCCAATCTCTACATTTATTGGATTATGATCATATTTTAGTTCTATAGGGCAATTCCCAACTTCTATCTCCATCAATTTCATTATAATGCTCTATGAACAAATAACACAATTCACCCCACTTTAACCATTGCAATGTTACTTAAATTCAACCATGTTCCCCCAATAATTATATTCCATAGTGAGTAACACCCTCACCTCTATCTTGTATGGCCCTTATTTTTTTTTCCACCGTCTTTATTTCTCAATTTGAAGATATAGTTATTTGCTTAACTCCCATTGAAATCCCCTCCTAACACGAATGCTTAATTTGAAGTAAACTTATTCCGTGTAAATCATAATGTTTTTAGTTTATAAAGCTTAATTTGAAGTAAGCTTATTATGTGTCAATCATAGTACTTTCAGAATATATGTGTTTCGTTTATAGCTTGACGTTTTATATCACTACACGTGATCCTTCATCATGAGACAAAAGACGAATGTAAAAGCAAAAGACTTATTTTGTATCTTAAAATGAAAGAATGCATTTTTTTAATAATGTCTATGAGACCAAGCAGTCTATGTAATTAAGAGATGCAATAAAATTGTTCTGTAATACCACTTCTTGACACAAACGCTGCCCTACTAATATTGTAAAATTTCTAATCCCTTATTGATGCTAACTCTTCTACTATGGATCTTGAATAGAAAACTTGTACTGTTTAACCTCTCATCTTCAAATAAGTCAATTAAGATATCAACCATCAAATTGTCTTTGTACTTGATACAAATGTCACTATAAGTTGCACATTTCATAATGAAGTGTCATTCTAACTCCACTACTCCCTTGTCACAAAATAAACATGTTCTCATTTCCCATTCTTCTTTAGGTATTGTTTATTTGCTGGTTTTGCACCTAAGATGATACGAGTTAATCATCAACTATGCAATCAACATCTTTGCTTCCCATTTGATTTCTGCCCCTATGTATGCCTTTTCTTCATGCTTCTATGTGGGATTAAACTTATTGATGAAGTATATTTTCTTCCGTTCCAACGGCTTTGTTCACATTGCTGCCCTGAATTTATCTATCACATACATTTTTATTTCCTCATTGATGTTTGAGAATTCTTATATATTGATGTTCCATTTGCTTATCCATTTGTTATTTTGTTTCATCCACGTGTTTTTTCTTCTACTTAACTTTACTTCTATTACTATTTTAGGCCATCTATAATTCTTCATAGTTTACGTCTTTTTTAAATAATTTAATGTTTGAATAATTAATAGTGCTAACAATGAAAAATCCCTATTTGAAGTAATAAAATCTCTTATAAAATGAAGTTTGTCTTTGACACTCCTTGTAATTAAATGCGTTTGAATTCTCTCTATTTGTCTCCAAGTAAAAAAGCAAAGCCCTACCATCCCTCCGGCTATGGTGTTTCCAGACTTGACCGTTGAGTAATAGCGATGGTGGAGTGGGTAGCGTTGCATGGTCTATGGGAGAAATGGGCAGCGGCTTGTGTTGGTTACTCTGGTATTCTATTCTATTAGACTCATTAATATTATAACTTATGATAGATGATTCAGCTCTTGTTTCCAATTCCTATGCAATAATTTACAATGTGCAGATGCAGGAGAACCGCTCAAGGCTGCCCTTCTACTTAGCTGTAATCTGGAGCCTTCTTCACGCCAACTTCCTCTCATGTAACTTCTCAAACCCATTTATTCCTTTTTTATACAGCGCCGAAGATGGATATAGGGATTCGTGTGTTATTTGTTTATAGAATTATTTCGCAAGCATTCAAGCAGTGTTACTGTAGCCGCCTCATTCAACTCGCACTCTCTTCTCTTTTTTTTGCCGGCTAGATTTGTCATGCAATTTTACAGGGAATTTATAGACTCTTTCAATATATTTTTTGGGCAAGTCTAAGGGCTTTTTAGGTGCAACATTTTAAAAAATTCCTTTCTGAGTACAGCCAGCGTTTGGTAGTGTCTTGTGATGTATATGCTTCCTTTTCATTTAGGACAAATATTACTGCTATTGCCATGCCTCAAACTACTTGTAAGATCCCTAAAATTAGGGATCATTTTCGCTTTTTTTTTTCCCCCTTCTACTTGCAATTAATGCAGAATATGCAAGTTAATAACTTGCTGCATCATACGTTAATTAATTGCTTTCGTATCGTCGCTCTTAAATTCCACGATGTAGTTTGTTCTTGTTGATCACGTCAATGCCATGATTTTCACAAGTGTTATCACCTTCACAACCAAGGTGAGCTTGTCCCATTATACTCTCATTGATAAAGCTTCGCTTGAAGCATGATACTTATGTGACACTTGTTCACTTCTCTTTAATAAGCTAGACCATCGAAACCTTAACAGAACCCCAAGTTTACTAGCCCACGACAAAATCCTTAGTTCCACATAATGCACACACTTTAAGCCAAATAGGTATATATCCTTATTTTAGGTCTTAAGGTCTGAGTTGGGCTTTTTGCCTTTAGAAGGTCACTCTTATAAGATTCAATTATCTCAAGTGGTTGGTAGATCCTCTACCATTTAGTTTGTAGGCTGTTTACCTTTACGCCAATCCCTTTCATTTATAAAAGGTAGGTACAATCTTGAAGCAGTTCTCTTGCCTCTTAACTTTTAAGTAATGATTATCTTTACAATCCATTGGTTGAGTTAGACGTGTATACCTTCTGTTAGCAATTACATTTGCCTTGTTTCTTAAATGGGTTTACACAACTCACTACGAGTTCTTATTATTCCTATTAAGTTGTCATTGAAGTTTTCTTAGAATTGATTGACTTTAAGCCAACATCTATGTCTATTCTTGTTTACTTTATTATACATTCGTTCATTGATTGACTCAAATAAGACTCATTATAATTTTGTTTAAGAGATTCAACCCTAATATTCTAATAATTACAAATAGAAATTTATTAAGATTAACAGACAATTTCCACTTAACCAATTCACATTTATCGAGGGATCATCCCATAGTTTTGACCATTTACAACTGAATTGCAAGTGGCTAAATTTATGTTCCAACATTTCTATTCAATATAAAAATAGAAATCTAGTCTAAGATAAAATACATTTCCCCTTTTAGATTTGAATCCCTTCCATTCAAATCAAGTCAGTCTTTAGGATTTTTTTACCTAACAAACTATGCTTACAAGCATTCACTTGATAATTTCTAGAAATACTGATTTTAACACTAATAACATAAGTATTTTTCATGTAAAATACTACTTCTGTTCATTGTACAAATAATGCATGCAATACATCTTCTATTTCATATGATTCATTGTTCAACTATGGATTTATTTTTTATTTTTAAAAAAAAAAAAAAAATCATAACTTTATTCATCGGAAAAAAGTTACATCATGTAAATGCATGAAGCATTGAAGAAAAAGATCTAGAAAACAACCCCCAAGTACCAAAGAAATGAACCATAACTACCAACAAGTTCACATCACAAGTATCAATAAAAAAAGAAATACAACCAAAATATCAACCCTAAAAGTAGAGCAAAGAAATCGGATTACCCTCTTTCTAGTAAGAGGAACAATCCTAAGGATCAAAGATATTGCATGTGAGAGAAGGCTGTGAGATACTGTCCTTAGTCTCCATATTTACCCACTGTCCTTAGTCCCCATATTTGGAAGACGTATCGGCTAAAGTATCTAGTTCATGGTAAACATGTTTGTAAGAAACATAAGTGAAAACTCCAGCCATATGTTGGTTCACCTGTTCAAAGATCGAAGTCAAGAAAAGACTCTCCATTCTATTCGACTTCATCATCCAATTGATAACAACCATTGAGTTACCCATCACTTGCAACCTATCAATTATCCCAAGAAATCTTGAGGAGCAACTTGAGTGCAAGTAATTCTGCATAATTATTAGTCCTAGGACCCAATGTCTCTTTGAAATGAAAAAAATGGTTGTGACTAATATAAAGAACTCCTCCTGCACCACAACGAACTAGATTACCTTGGCTTGCCCCATCAAAATACCCCCAGGGCTTAGAAAAATCAATCATCACCTCAGACATTTGTCTGGGGACCTTCGATTTCTTAACTTGTTTTAGACCTTCAAAAACACTTCGGATCCTAATAGAGGATTGGGAAGGAGAGATACATAAATTGTTAAAAACATCAGCATTCCGTGGCAACCACACCCCCTAGACATAGGGTAAAACTCTAAACTACTTTAATTCCCTGCAATCAAACCAATTATTCAAACATTATACAAGTGTATCCCCATGCCAAGACCTTGGCCGCCTAAGCAAAACATCCATTTCATCCCACACAGCGTGTGTATAAGGACAATTGATGAGTAAGTGATCAATAGTTTCAGGGGCAACTCGACGTAAAAAACATCTACCTGGCTTGTGCCATCTTGTTCTTAGCAAGGTATCCCAGGTTAAAATTTTGTTATTAAGAGCCAACCACATGAAGGTTTGAGTTTTTGAAGGAGAATTAACCTTCCAAATAGCTTTCCACCACCATAGTTGATTACCATTTCCATTAGAAGAGAACATAGCTTTGGATCCAAGTTTTGAGGTATATTCCCCCTTTATTGAATTTTTTGTCCAAACAAGTTCATCCTCAACCCCTGCTCTGATCCTCACATGACTTATGATCAAAATATCCACATATTTACCCCAAATTTCAATATCTCCACCTTCAAAACCTAATTGATGAGCCTTCAGCCAACCTTGATGCCACAAAGAGGTCGTGGTAGGATCAACTACTTGTGATAGAGTAACAAACCTAGAATCGTGTAGCTAGACAATAATGTGTACCAAAAGCTTATATGATTTTCCACTCCCCACCCATGGATCGGCCTCTATCCTAACTTTTCCTCCATTCGCAATTTGCCAAGCTAACCAATTTCCAATGAGAGGAAATGCTTGAATCAATGCCTTCCAAATGAGAGAGGCATTTGTGGCCAATTTAGTTGGCTCCAAATCCTCTCAATTAACGAGAGAGGATCAATATATTTATGCATGATGATCTTCTGCCACAAGCTCTCTTGGGGAAGTAGTCTCCACAAGCTCCTGTAAGCCAAAGTTTTGCCAATATGTTTTAATCCCCATCCCCCTTCTTCCTTTGGCTTAGCAATAAAATCCCATTTTGCAGGGACCATACCATCTTTAACTTTATTACCGGTCTAGAGAAATTTTAAGCACCTCTTCCTAATCTTTTCCAGAACCCCCATAGGGATACGAGCTAAACCATGCCAATATATAGGGGTAACTTCTAAGACTGACTTAACAAGAGTCAATCTCCCACCTAAAGATAACCATCTAAAACACCAAAGATTGATACGCTTGTCAATTTTTGCCACCAACCACTCCCAATCTTGTTTCCCATAAGAGTTAGGTGTCACCACAAAGCCCAAATATTTAATCCCATATTGTAAATCAATCTTAGAATAAGGAAGGATCTGCAAAATTTGTCTCTCCTCCTCCTCAGAGAGGGCAGTACAAGACAAGGAAGACTTTTGCATAATGACCTCCATCCTTGTGGCAATACTATAACTGCCCAAGGTATCTTTGAGTGTAGAAGCACCCCTAATAGAACCACGACAAAAGATCAATACATCATCAACAAATAAAAGGCGAGTAAGGAAAATAGAATTTCACACTCTGATCCCTTTGAGAGTACCATTTCTCTTAGCATCCCTAATAGCTCTACTTAGCCCCTCCGCAATCAAAAAGAAAATAATTGGAGACAAAGGACAACCCTAGCAAAGCCCCCTCCCAGTCTTGAATAATTTTGAGGCATAACCATTGACGAGAACAACAAAAGAGACCGAAGAGAGACATCCCATGATCCAATTGACAACTTGTAAGTTGAACCCAACATGAAGAAGCATAATACGAAGATATAACCAACTAACTCTATCATAAGCTTTGGACATGTCTACTTTGATAACAAAAACAAGCATTTTCTTAGTTTTAATAGAGTGTATGCCTTCTTGTGCCACTCCCACTGCATCATGTATCTGTCTACGACTGAGAAACCCAAATTGTTCATAAGAAATGGAATATGAAAAGACTTCTTTAATTCTTCTAGCAATGACCTTAGCAATGATTTTTATAGAGACAATTGCATAAGGATATGAGCTTACAATTATCAAACTATTCATGATTGCTTTTTTTAGGAATCAAAGCAATAAAGGTAGAATTGATATCCATAGGAAGTCTTTCAGTGACTTTGGTCTCCTCGATCAACCTAAGCAAGTCCTCAACCAAATCATAGAAACCTAAAAATAACTCCATTGTCCACCTGTCCGGACCTGGACTTTAACTCTTTTGAAATGATTTAAGAATAGATTTAAGTTCATCTTTAGAGACCTTTGCGAACATTATCTCATTATTACCAACATTAGTAAAATTGGGAAAGAAAGTTGTAAGTTTCAGAATCTCAGCTAGATTAGCCCTTTCAGACTCCTTGAACAAATGCTTAAAGTGATTAACCCCAAGTTCAGCTAGCTCTGAGAAATACCTAGCTTTGGATCCATCTTCTTTGGGCATTTCCCAAATAGTATTGATATTTTTACGATGATTGGCATAATTATGGAAAAATTTGGTGTTTTCATCACCAACTTCTAACCAAATAGCTCTACTTTTCTTCCTCCATTCAGCCTCACGATCTAACAAAATATCACCTTTCTTTTTCTCCAACTCTATAATCTTGACCTTTGCATTCTCATAAAACATATTATCAACCAGAGCCTCATAGAAATCTTCAATATCTCTCTAAATAAGTTTAAGAACTTGATTCTGCTGTCTTCCTTTGTTGAAGGTCCACTGAGAGACAATAGACTTAACATTCCTTAAATTTTTGGTAAATTGATAACATGTAGAATTCCCTGAATTCTTGTCATACCCTTGCCAATAAGATTTGACCAGAGATTGAACTTCCACTTCCTCTAACTAGGAGGGATTAAACTTGAAAGGACCAGGTAGTTTATGAACTTCAGACCCAAGATGCAACACAATAGGAAAATGATCAAAATCACTTCCACTTTCGACCCAGGTTCTGATCCTTTCTCTCTTGGTTAATATATCCTCAGAAACTAAGAACCTATCAAGTCTCTTAGCTATATATTCATCCCCAGTCCTGTTATTTCTCCAAGTAGGAACTATTTTGATTGGTTCCACATCCACTAACCCGGCCTCCTCAAATTTATGCAGAAAAAAATCGGCAAATGGATCCAACGTCCCTAAAGGCTCCCAAACCTCATATCTATTCAAGGTTATGTAGCAATGTATCAGTTAATGTAGCAAAATTAGCCTCCTTAGGGTAGACTTTTTTGAGGCCCTACCCATCCCATGTGAGTTGAGAGAGGGAACTAACATTAGATAACCTTTCTTGGGGTTTGGTTTGCTCTAAGTGCTCCCAACATAGATTTTTGCTTTCTGCTTTGAATCTCCCTTAAAGCTTGGTCTTTTGCTAGCTTGAGAGAGGGCTTCCTCCCTAGAGAGGGCTTCCTCCCTAGAGAGGGCTTCCTCCCTAGAGAGGGCTTGCATTTCTCCCTCTCTATGCTAGGACTAAGACCATCTGATTCAACCAACCCTTTAAAAACAACAGCCAACCTTTTGGATCTAAGATTGTACCTGTTACATCCAGATGGGGTCACCCCTTCTTCCGAACTGGAGAAAGATTGATCTTAGGACCTTTTTGGAAAGTGATTAAGCTTTCCGTCAAAAATCTCAGGAATCCCTTTACCAAAACTCCTTGAGTGCATAGGAACAACAAGAGGATCCCCTAAGAGTGGCCAATGATCTGAGAGAAGATTTAATGGACTAGGGCAATTGGAAAAGAGATCAGGGGATATGGAATCCATCCTCTTGTCCAAATCCATAGGTTCAAGGATTTGATCATGAGGAGGAATATGGGGACTAATATTATTGATATCCAGAGGGATAGGTGGTGGAAATGAAGCCTCTGTTGTCTTCATCTCCACTCTAACTCCTCCCTTACTTTCCATCAAAATTTTTGTCGGCACACCGACTAAAACATCCCTTGCCTCTGTAGTTCTAGAAAAGACCATTTTCCCTTGAGAAAACAACACTTCTTCAGACAAACCCTGTCCAGACTGCAAGTTGTTCTATTCCCCACAATTGGTGCCCAACTGACCACCAATACACTGTCCCTCTTCTGATCTAATCCCCAAGATCTTATCTGGCATGCTGAAATTTGTGGGGTCCATCACTTTAGGTCTCCACACATGTCTAGTGAATTTCATAGAACATGAATCAGCTAGATGGCCATAAGTATGACAACGTGCACATCGAAAGGGCACTTTTGAATAGTCAAGTATCTACACATACTTCCATTTGCCTATGTCAATCTCAATAACCTCAGGGAGACCTTCCCGAAGATACATGTTAACCAAGATTCTAGCTAAAGAGCGAGAATTACTCTTAAGAGTCTCCTTATCCCAATCCAAAAAGGTATCTAGAGAATCCCCAATTTCTTGAAGAATTTTGGAGGTCTATAACTCCATAGGTAAACCTGGCAATTTTACCCATATGGGCTGAACAACTTTGGATTCCCTTTCTGGATTAAAACATGGAGACCATCTTTTCAAGGCCAAGGAGGAAGAACCTCGGTACCATCTTTTCTGCAATATCCTCTCAGAATCCTCAGAAAACCTGAAAGAAAAAACTAACCATCCACATGCCAACCAGTAAAAAACAGGTACATATCCTAAGAAAGGACCCCAATGGATCCGATCCAGGTCCTCACTAACTTTTCCGAGCAAAACCTACCAACGAACCTTCCAGTTAAGGGTTTTTCTTCCATGTCCAGAACTTGGCTTGATAAGGTATCTTCACTGAATCCCAGATTAACCTTCCCTTCTCTTACCTTAACACATCTTTTTCTCTTCTGCACCACTTTATCACTCTTGACCTGTGAAGAAGATCCGACTTGCTGAAGGCCAAAATACACTTCTCTCTTAAGACAAACCTCAGTAAACCCTTTCTCAGACATCTCACCATTTGATCACAAACGATCCAAGTTATTGGACACTTCCTGAGATCTAACCTCCAGAAATCTTAACTCACCATCAGATGAGCTAAGACCTTGTGATACCTGAGAAGAAAAGGTCTTAGAACCCTGTTTATCTGATCCATGACCAACGAGATCATTGACCATTATAGCCAAATCCCACTCCAATTTCCACCTATGGATCAAATCTGTACCTTCAGGAAAAATCTGCTTGTCACCAGAGGGATCCTGTGAATAGTCAATCAGCTCTTCGTCAAACTCCACATGACTAACCCTGACCATCTCCCAAAATCAGATCACCAATGGCGTAGCAATCTACAATAAACAAAGTTGAAACGTGATAATACTCTCCCAGAACAAGAGGCCTGCCAGAGGAAAGGAGGTCCTTCACAGAATCGTCTTAAATTTCAAGATAAGAAAGAAAACCCATTGGTTCACCATAAAAGGTTGCTGCTCAAGCTTTGCAAACAAATATAATATTGACATGACCATCACACCTGCAGTCTCAACAGTTTCCAACATTGTATGGGATTTGCCTGCCCCTGTCGCTCCATACAAAAAACAGATGCACATCTCTTGATTACCGAGTATCATTGCCCCCAAGGCTCAACCATCTTGAAAGTCTGCAAGGCAACCATATACAGTAAAGAAAACAATCATTTCTTATAAGCTTCCACCTGGTTACTAATTACATTCACAAGCTAGACGGCATTGTAGTAGGCTTGTAAGCAGTTAGAGAGCTTGAATTGCAGTTTAATAACTTGAAATAACCTTGATCAGCATGAATGACATTATGATAAACTCCATGACAGTTGTAGACATAAATGAAGTTTTCAGAAATTGCAATGGCAGAATAAGGTATCAAAAAGCCTTAACGTAAAGTTAAATAGATTTAATGCAGACTTTAAAGATAGTAAAAAAAGCCCAAATGGATATATGATGAGCTTGAGTAACCATTTGCAGACCTGGACAACACTTCACAAGCATAACAAAATCATGAAAGGCTTGAAGATACTTTGAGAGCTTTCATGGCAATTTGAATTGAACGGCAATCTCAGTGCTATGAACAAAAGTTGTAAGTTCAATCGATAGTGAATTGATCGCCAATGGTAGTCTCTAAAACTTGAATGATGTTCTGATTATATGAGAGGTAAAGGACGAAGACAGGGTTTAAGCCTTCCCATCGTAATCCACAAGTAAAGATTGATTTAGATCTCTCTGAAATATCTCGAATGAAAGTGAACAGGGGCACTTCGGGAACAATGGGCTGCCTAGGCAGTCCCTGGGTTCTGTGACCTGTCTGCACAGCACCTGGAGTCCATTACCTGCCCCTGCATGCATCAAAAACCTGAGATCTGTCCAGACAGTCACCGGAGTCCGGGATATACAGGGACACTTGATGGAGTCTGAGACCTGCAGAAGCAGCTGTCTGGGCCCATACACTGACGGAAGCAGTTTCAAAGTCTGAAAACTACTATCTCACTGATTGGGGCCCGAGCCCTGTCTAATCATGCACGAGGGTCCGTATAACAGCCAGATGACCCACCGGGATCCGGGGACTGCCTAAGCAGTACCTTGAGTCCGCAACGGGTAGGAGCAAAAAATTCAAAAACTGTAATCCCTGCAATCTTCTGCACACTCCCCACTGTAAATGCAATCTTTGTCCCTCCACGAAGAACAGGGCATCAACAAGCCCAAGAATGAGTGATCCTTGGAGCTAATAGATCTTCAACTGGAATGCTCAGAAACAAATCAGTTATCATGTCAAACAAGCTTGATCTGCACCGCCTCCTGTTCAAAACACATCTTCAACCAGCCCTGGGCTAAGGAAGAGGACGAGTGAAGCATCAGGCGGAGCCTCATGTCGGACTTCAGGTTGGAGACATCTTGGAAAGCAATGTGATGCCACTGCGGATGCCCTGGATTGTGCTCACTATAAATTTATTTATGATCTGATCTAAATAGATCTAAGCCCAATGTTCTGACATTTTAAGCTTGCTTCCATGATTCTTATTTCTACGAGGGAATAGAACTTCATTTTTGATCTAACAGACGAAATACTCTATCCATGCAAGATAAATACTATCATCCCTATAAATAACATTTCCATAATGAGCTGCTTTTGACAACTGATGTTAACTTAATCATAAGCTCAGCCAAGATTTTATAATGAGAATGTAGTTATGGCTTTACATGCAAAGTCTTTGAATCAATGTAATGGCATTCAAAAATACCAAGCCTATACAATAAACCGACTCAAGACAGCAGGTTAAAGCTCCTTTGAAATCAATTATAAAGTCTTTGAAATCCTTAGCAGAAGCATCAGAGAATCAGTTAGGAAGACAGAACATTTTCCTACATTATCACTCATCAAGGAAAGAACATGGTAAGTCATGCAACAATCAGTCAGCAAGCAGACAACCTAGACAAACCACATGGTCAAACACACATGACTAGGACATCCTAGTATCAGACAGGCCCCCACAGATGTGCACTTATGACTGTGCTCACTATGGAGCTGCCTACATAACCAGTAATGTGAGATCAGGGCCCAATGTAGTTTTGCAAAGATTACACTTTTGCATTTAAGTGCATTGTGCACCACAAATCATTGTCGTTCAATAAAGCTCAAGCTGATCACAAGTCTAAAAGCTTATTAGTTGTGAGATCACTCACTTACACTCGTACCTCAGCTACGTGTTAAGTGTATCATCAGTCACTGACAAATATACGTCGACACTTGCGTATCGTTGCCAGACACTTGCCGCACAATTAACTCATAGCGGAAGGGTGAGTTCGTCGTTATCTTTCTACAAGTATGAAATTGACAATCACGATAACATTTCAGAATACACCAGACGTTTACATCCATCAACGTTCAAACAAACTGCAAAAGCATCCAAGCAAAACTTAAAGGAAAATACACAAGTTTTTATAAATCAATTCCAATTCAGATTACCACGACACCAAGTAAATCTGTAGGTTTATTAGCAATTTCAGATTAGATTTCTGAAATATCAAGTGATCTACAGGTCGATATCATTACTTAAACCCTTAAGCTAAATCCATGGTTGATATCACTGCTTAAACCCTTAAGCTAAATCCATATTCTTTTCCCATTCTAATCTAAACATAGATTAGACTGATATCACAATAGAACAATATAAGTCAACAACAGTTCACAAGTCAATTGTCCACAAGGTTGAAATCAATAGTGTAAGTGTTCATTGGATCACCTACAGTCAAGACAAGGGCTTATCCAAGCCCAATTAGCGTTCGTAAATGTTCTGTATTAGATAAGAGTGATTGTTCCTTAGAACTCCTGTCGACTTCTATGAGAATAACAAGTCAAGCAACAGCAAATTTCAGTTCTCTGTCACATCTTATTCAAAGAACAAGGTGACTCAGAATCTTATTTGATCCTTTATATATTTCTACTAACAGAAAATCCGAATAGCTTTCACCACGGGTCTAAGAATCTAAACATGCATATTCCAAAAGCCAATATGTATCTGTTTTTGTGTTTATATCAATTCACGTATCTGGCATATGTGTATTTAAATGTATACTTTTATACATACATATTCAGACCATAATTTCAGATTGTCTTTTTGAGTAAATCCAAAACAGAATACTGAAACCTAAGTAAATCTGCTGGCTATCACCCAAGCTTAAGCCCTTCAGCCCATTTTCCATTTGTTTCCCAAAACTCAAATCTAAGCACAGGTATAGTCTTGGAAGCACAAAAGAACAATTGTGAAATCAACCATAGATAATGACTTAATTTCCGTTACAGGCTTCATAAAGTTGATAACAACAGTTTAAGAGTTCCAAGGACTCATAACAGTCAAGGCATAACTACCTCGAGTCAATTATATTCAAGGAAAATAGAAATCTACTCAAGATAAAAGACATTTTCCCCTTTCAGATTTGAATCACTTCCATTCAAATCTTGGTCCATTTACATCAATAAGTTAGTCTTTAGGATTTTTGACCTAACAAACTATGCTTACAAGCATTCACTTGATGATACCTGCATACTAGAAACTCTGATTTTAATTCCAATAACATAAGTCTTTTTCGTATAAAATACTCCTTTTTGTAGTACAAATAATGCATACAATACGTCATCTTCTATTTCATATTATTCATGGTTCAACTATGAATTTATTTATAATCTGATCTAAATAGAATTAAGCCCAATGTTCTTACATTTTAAGCGTGCTTCCATGATTCTTATTTTTACGAGGGAATAGAACTTCATTTTGCTCTAACAGATGAACTATTATATCCATACAAGATAAATACTATCTTACCGATAAATAACATTTCCATAATGAGCTGCTGTTTACAACTGATGTTAACTTAATCATAAGCTCAGCTAAGATTTTATAATAAGAATACAGTTATGGCTTTACAAGCAAAGTTTTTGAATCAATATAATGGCATTTGCAAATACCGAGTCTATACAATAAACCATCTCAAGACAGCAGGTTAAAGCGCCTTTGAGATCAATCATAAAGTCTATGAAATCCTTAGCAGAAGCATCATAAAATTAATTAGGAAGACAGAACATTTTCCTGCATTATCACTTATCAAAGAAAGAACATGGTAAGTCATGCAACAATCAATCAGCAAGTAGACAACCAAGACAGACCATGCAGTCAAACACACATGACTAGGACACCTAGTATCAGATGGATGCCTGCCGATGTGCACCTTTGCATGCGCTCACCACGGAGCTACTTACATACCTACTTAAGTGAGATCAAGGGCCCAATGTAGTTCTGCAAAGATTACACTTTCGCATTTACGTGCATTGTGCATCATATGCCATTTTCATTCAATAAAGCTCAAGCTGACCACAAGTCTAAAAGCTTATGAGTTGTGAGATCACTCACTTGCACTCGTACTTCAGCTACGTGTTAAGCATACCATCAGTCACTGACGAATATACGCTGACACTCGCTCATCGCCAGACACTTGCCGCACAATTAACTCGTAGCGGAAGGGTGAGTTCCTTGCTACCTTTCTACGAGTATGGAATCGACATTCATGATAACATTTCGGAATACACCAGACGTTTACGCCCATCAACATTCAAACAAACTGCAGAAACATCCAAGCAAAACTTTTAATAAATTACACAAGTTTTGATAAATCAATTCCAATTCAGATTACCGAGGCACCAAGTAAATCCGTAGGTTTATCAGCAAATTCAGATTAGATTACTGAAACATCAAATGATCTACAGGATAATATCACTGCTTAAACCCTTAAGCTAAACCCATTTCTTTTCCCATTCTAATCTAAACAGAGATTAGACTGATATCACAATAGAACAATATAAGTCAACAACAGATGACAAGTAAACTATCCACAAGGTTGAAATCACTAGTCTAAGTGTTCATTGGATCACCTACAGTCAAGAGAAGGGCTTGGATAAGCCCAAGCAACATTAACAAATGTCCTATATCAGATAGAGTGATTGTTCCTTACAACACTTGTCGACTTCTACGAGAACAATAAGTCAAGCAACACCAAATTTGAGGTCTTTATCACATCTTATTCAAAGAACAAGGTGACTCAGTATCTTATTTGATCCTTCATTTATTTCTACTCACAGAAAAACCAAATAGCTTTTATTGCGGATCTAAACATGCATATTCCAACAGCCAATATGTATCTATTTTTGTGTATATGTCAATACATGTATTTGGCATATGTGTATTTAAATATATACTTTTATACATACATATCCAGACCGTAGTTCAGATTGTCTTTTTGAGTAAATTCAAAACAGAAAATTGAAACATAAGTAAATCTGCTGGCAATTACCCAAGCTTAAGCCCTTCAGCTCATTTTCGAGTTCATTCCCAAATTCAAATCTAAGCACAGGTTTAGTCTTGGAAGCACACAAGAACAATGGTGAAATCAATCACAAATAACAACTTAATTGCCGATACAGGCTTCATAAAGTTGATAACAACAGTTTAAGAGTTCCAAGGACTCATAATAGTCCATTACCTCGAGTCCAAGTATATTCAAGGAAAACTAATAACAGAAAAGAAGGCATCTTTTTCTAAAATATTGACAACATTTCAAGGAAACAAGGAAATCTAAGAAACGTTTTCCAATGTCCAATAACATCCCAAATCAAATAGCTTAGGTACAGATTAACCAAAAGGTCTGACACTCTGCAGAATCATCAATGCATTGCCACAAAGAAGAGTAAATACTTCTTTCAAGAGACGACCTCAAGCTACAGATTCGTCAATGTAGTAATGATAGAAAAATGTACCGGTTCCATAATTCAAATCTGAATTAGAGTACCAGAACACCAAGTAACTCTACAAGATAAAATTGAAGCTTGAACCATTAAGCCAATTTCCTATTCTTGTCAACTCTATTCTAAACTGAGAATGGACTAATGCAATCACAAGAACAACTTATGAAAATCCAAAATAGTCAACTGATACTTGACGAGGATTTATCAAAACCAAGTAAAACTTCTCCAAGTTAAACAAAAGGTCAAACAAAGTATTGAAGAAACTCAACAATTTTTATCAGCAATAAATGAAGTCAAAACATAAATGTGCAAATGCCCAGATCTCTGCAAGCATATTTCAAAAGGTTCCAAGAATAACACTTTCAAGTGGATTATAGGCCTGGGTAATATTATTATTGCCAATGGTACAGATCAAGCCAGGCTGTATTTTCCTTACTATCTTTCACCTAAAGATTCATGCAAGATTTAAACTTCAACAAGTTTACCCAAAAACTCTTGTATATCATTTTTATTCAGCAATCTTAGTCCAATAAACATTTTAGTAGTTGAGATCAGATTTCGAGCAAGTCATTTAACCCTTAAATTCTGTCTGTCATTTTTATCAGCCAAGAAAGAAACCCATTTTACTTCCTCATTCTTTCTAACTAATTTCCATTATCTACAGTAACAAAAACAATCAAAGAGCAACACTATTCTCTTTTTGTGATATCCTATACTAGACAAGAAAGGACGCTGTCTATTTCTTATCTCAGTTATACACTCGTGCACAGGCAGATTTATAGTCAATTTTACAAGAGTCGACTTATCCTATTGTGAATGCACGTATACGAATGACTATGCATTCCTAAACATGCACATACTTGTACATGTACATAAATACGTATTCGTGTGAGCCCACAACAAATTTGTGCAGGTTTATGTCTGATTTATCCTGCACAAATTTGTTGTGGGCTCACACGCATATGGATTTATGTACATGTACAAGTATGTGCATGTATATGAATGCATAGTGATTCGTATACGTGCATTCACAATAGGATCAGTCGACTCTTGTAAAATTGGCTATAAATCTGCCTGTGCATGAGTGTATAACTGAGATAAGAAGTAGACAGTGTCCTTTATATATATATATATATATTTCATGCTTTTCATTTATTGATTCTTGAGAAATAAAGAGAGATTTAAGATAACACTCTTGCCTTATTTCCTTAGCAGGTTTGAGGTTGAAATGAAGTGTTTAAACCCTCGACCATATCATGCACAACATTCCACACCACAGCCCATAACTAATCAGCTGTCGAGCCATAAGTAGCCCTCTATCTATCCGTGCTATTTTGTTCATTTGTTTTGCTTATATAGCCAGGAGAAGTCTCCAATTTTTAGATCTCCCAAAGTGAACTCAACTTCCCACTAATTTGCTCTAGATTAATCTCAGCTGAACTGGAGCTTTCACACTGCCAAAACTCATGCATAATCACATAGATTATTGATAATCTCATCCCGATTTCCACTTGCGAAATGACTATGAGACTAAGTCAAAATAAGGATTCATTTTCATGCAAATAATTTCTACTTGGGCTTTGCCCATGGTGTTGGTTGGTACCTTCCATGATTACAATGAAAATCTAAAACGTTTTGCTTCCTCCAACCCCAACCACATTCTAATTGAGTTTGAGTGGAGTTCGAATGTTGCAATTAAATGCGTTCTTATCCTTTTATCTTCTTCATATCCCAAAGTTCTGTTCGTTGATGCAATTCCAAGTTAAATGCAAGGGTTATTGTCACAACCGCTTCCTTACCACAAGTTCTTAGGTTTTGAGCATGGTTCTCAAACCACTTAGACCTTAAATAAGCCCTTACCAAATGCTATGCCCAAAAGGGTTTATATCATACAACCTAAACATATCCAATATATATGCCATTGACTTCAATGGGATTTAAAACCATAAAATTCAAACATATAACATATGTTCAAGTCCCTTGTGGTGGTTATACACCAAGTTGCCACATTTGAATTTGTGGTAAGGATAAATTTGTAATTGCTAAAAAAATCAGCGGTAAAATTCGCGATTAAATTTGACTGAAAGAAATATATACATCTAATATATTTAAAATCTATATAATTAAAAGATATATGTATATTTATAAACTACAAAATATAACTGTATATTATAAACTATAAAATATAACTATAACTATATTATATATATTCTATTATTTTATAAACTATAAAATATAACTGTAAATATATTATATTGTGATTCCCATTAATTCCTTTGTTGTGGATATTGAAAGGGTATGCAGGGAAAATCTTAATAACTCTCAAAATAACAAAGCCACTCTTAAAATATTAATGCCATATAATAATGAGGCATTCCTGCATTATTGAACAAGGTAAAATGAGAAACATAATAACTATTTAAGTTCAACGGTGATGACACCAGAAAATTTACCGTCGGGCACTGATTTGGGTAGAAAGTTGATTGGCAGACAAGGGCGGTTTATTAGAATTGAATTACTGGCAAGTATAACAGTTAGCAGCTTCCTTCGACCTGACAGCGCTTCAAACAACCAATAGCAGGCAGTGAGTATTACCAGCGGCGAATTAGATTGCAATTTTTAATGATTTATTTTTTGGCTGCATGTTCTGTGAGTTTCGCATTTTTTCCATTAAAATTGCTGTCTTAAGTCATGTTGTTCAAGTTTGTTGTACAAGATTAGTTTTCCAAAGCCACCACATGCAAACAATATAGGAATAAAAAACAAGCATCTATGTTGTGTGACAACCTGACAAGTCTAGTCAGTTTAATGATGAAACAATTAGTCTCAACAGATCAAAGACTAAAATCGAGAGATCTACCATGATGGAATTGATAAAGTCATTAATGTGATACCCTTCGGCTATCCGCATTAATGGCGTATAGATTCCTGAATCAATAAACAAGCTCACGGTCATTCCAGCAACCAAGCATACGAACAAGATATAAAGCAAGTACAACATGTACAATTGCTATATAGAAAACATCTCAGTAATAACATACAACTGAAGGCATGCTACATGCAAACACTTGTAAATCCATATATAAACCAAGCAAATCTGAACAGAATAAGTGGTCCTGTCGGTGCATGTCAACAGGGCAAGCAACTTGCTCCGAGCCGTGCCCTCTCAAAGAAGTTGCTAATCCTTTCACCCACACAAAGCTGTTCCTGCACATATGCAGCCAGAATATATTAATAGTGCATGCTCAATAATATGCCATAAACAGAAATAATTACTGATAAGTCAACTGCATAAATAACTGCGGCAATTGATACTAATTCATATAACAACACAGAAATGTTCACAACATTAATCAACTACAATGTCTGAACTAATCCATACAAATGTCAAATCATTACTGGATCCATAACAATAGTATCCAATGCTTCCACAACAAAGCTATAACATGATCACATGCTAAATAAAATGGGTCTTCAAAGAGGGGATATGACACTGCTCTTAGCTTTGTCCAGAATTATACAGTTTTTTTTTGCTCAGTAAAATTTGGGTGGAGTTATAGGAAGCCTTTAGACCATTGTGGGGTAAAGCATGATCACATTGTTAAAATTTGAACTTGCAATCATCTTGGAATGTACCCTAGCAAACTTGGGTCATGCTGGAATGTATCCTTACACCACCACCACAGCCTTGCTACGCATGCCTTGGGCTCATAGCCACCTTATTTTGGTGAGGGAAATTTGATTTGGACTGTTCTCCCTTACCATTACACCACATCCCATTGAAGTTGTTTAAGAGTTTTTAACCTCATACGTACCAAGTTAAAACTATATTTATATATATATATATATATAGATACATTTTAAAATAAAAGAGTTCCCTTGTCCATGCCAAGGGTGTTACCGTTCTATACATTTTTCTCTTGTGCTGACTAGTTGAAATCCAAAAGAACTCATTTACCTTGTTTTCTTTTCTATTTTCTTCTAATGTATTCTACAAACTATATCTGGTAAATGAATGCCAATTCTGTGTGCAGACGAAGTTCAGCGTATCGAATTTAATGTTAATTAATTGAAGGCTTCCACAAGCAATTTTAATTAGATGATTAATTTGTGTGGGATTTTACTCGTGTGTATTTAAGTCATCTCACAATGATCTCCATGAGTAGTCCTTACCTATTTAAGTCCTCTCAAGATGACCTCCATGAGCAGTCATTACCCTAGTGACATTTTTCCTCGTATTTTTTGGTAATAATCACAAGGGAAGGGGACCACTTAGCACACAAGGCAGTTGCATTTTGTTAGCAGCCAAAAATAAGGTCTCTACTGAAATATTGTTGAGTCATTCAAGAAAGTTTCTATTGAAATATTGTTAATTCATTCACCTCAAATGATCTCCCAAATTTCACGTACATTTTCTATCTCATTTTTCCTCAAATGCTTGATGCTGTTTGCATGCATGTATGTTATTGGAAAAAATGGCAGCAATATCTAACATGATTGCCCAGCGACCACTGTTTCATTCTTTTTCTCAGATTTTTTGAGGAAATTTATTCTTATCATTCTTTCAGTGTAGCTTGTCATCAGCATTCTTTGATATAGAACCCTCCTTAAAAATATTGAGCAACCAAACAAGGGCATGACTTTTAGTGATATTTTACTTTTGGACTAGCTTAAAGGGTGCCGTCTTTCCATCACTTCAGTCAAAAGGACACCTAATATGCAACATCAAACAAAATAATAACACCTATGAGGTGAAGCAAAACAATTACAGAATCTTTGCAAAAGGCTTCTCTTGTAGCTGAATAATGATCGACGAAAGTATCACCCAAAAAAAAAAAATATATAATGTTGATAACTCAAAATAATAGTATCTAGATTCTTAACACACACAAGAAAAACAATAGTATTAAAATCTTCTTTCCCTGTAGTCTTGCACATCATTGATGTAGTTTCCTAGTTGTTTAACATGTAAACTCAACAAATAATGTAGATTTTCAAAAACTTCTTGATTACCAAGCATATATGTGATCCTCGATCTATATTCTTTCTTTTCAGGTGGTGTGATATTACCCCGAATTGACAACACTGCACCCAGTGTGTTGGATGCGGCCATATTTTACCCAAGGGCCAATTTCAACACTTTATCATGGTTCTGTTTTGAAATCCCTTTTACTTTTGCCTCTGGAGCTCATCCCATTCGACACCCTGAAATGAGATAGTATTTGTCTTTTATGCAGAGAGAATTTCTTTGAAGGAATTGTTGCCCTGTATATGTGATTATTGGATAAATCTACTATTTCTAAAAACTCATATTCTCATTAGGCTCTTGCCAAATATTTTCAACCACCTAAATCTTTTCCAAGAATTGAATAACCAATAGTTCTTTAGGAAATCAACTTTTTTGATTCCTCACTATTTAAACCATTTTAGCTCTTAATGTTAGCATCCCTTCTCCTTAGTTTCAATAATTGCTTAATATGGTAATCTGTTTGTATCCATAAAGCTTCACCTTCCCAAGGTGACATACGTATTTCAGCTAGCATAAGAAGTTTATTCCCCAACTCTCAGTTCTAACAAAAAACTTTTTCGTAGCCTTTTAACTTTCTTCTAGCATTTGGAAGATAAATTATAATAAAGAAATGGGAAAAAAAACTAAAATAAAGATAAAAGGAAATATCCATAAAATAACAATAATAATAATTTGTTTCCCTGAAAAATGTTCGGTGCAGGTTTACATGTAGATGCAGGGGCAGGAGTTTTGAGGAAATGTGCATATGCAGGGGCAGGTACAGGTGCAGGTGCAGACGCAGACACATGTGTAGAGGTAGGGGCAGGAGTTTTGAGGATAGAGACAAAGAAGTTTGTTGGTAGTGTAGTGGACTGGGGTAATGCAGCAGGGAGCTAAAAAAATGGTTAAAACCCACCTCCCCAGTCTAACTTTGTGCAGATTAACTCCGAGGCAGAGAAAGATATCTGGAGAACTCTGAAAAAGTAGGAAAGAGCTGTCTCTGGGCAAGGAAAGATAATCTTAAGATACTCCTGGAGGTGGATAAAGTCAAATATCACATCAAGAATCTAGAGGTTAGTACCTTTATTTGTTGTTTTAGCGAAAACTGGTTACCGGAAAAGGAGCTCTCTCTTTAGGAAAAGGAAAACTGGAAAACGGTGAGATCTTTTTTTGTCTTTCTTTCGCAAGGGCCTTTTCATTGTGTCTTTTAGCTCTGAAAATGAAAGGGATGATGTTCTGTTGGGAGGCCCTTGGTTCTGCAAAAACCTGGGCCTCTTCATGATTAAATGGAGGAGAGGGTTTGATGCTTCTAAAGAGGAGATCCTGGTTGTTCTGCTCTGGGTTAGGCTGTATGGACTTCCTTTGGAGTTCTGTAATGAATATTCTTTGAATATGATCAACTGCTAATATAGGATCTCTGATTGAAATTGATCGGAAAACTCTTTCAAATTATAAAGGATCAAGCGCAAGGATGTCTATCAACTTGGATCTCAAAAATACCTTGATTCAGGAAATAGAATTAGTTCTAGAGGATCAATCCTAGTTTCAGAAGGTGCACTATGAATTTCAGATGCAGTGGATGCCATGAGTATGGCTATCTTAGAAGGGTTTCCCTAGATCCGTTGCCAAAAGACTCAGCTGCCAAGAGCAAAAAGAACCAAAGGAATTACATGTATAAAAATGAGGTTAGAAAAGACAAATGAATGAAGATAGTTTGGCAGAAGAAACAAATCTCTGTGCCTACCGAGTCTCTTGAGAATCTCATATATCTGGATAAGGGTTTCCCGACCCCTATTCCAGATTTGAACATTTTGGATGCAAATGCTCATCTTTGTAGACCAATGCCTTGTTGCAGAAACCCTTGTTCTTACTTCAGTACAGTCTAGGGAAAAGGCCCTAGGAAAACCCTCTTCCTTAACTTTTGAGAGTCCTCTAATTTTGAGTCGGATGGTGTCATTCCAGAAACTCCCTTTGATTTGAGAAAGGGTAGTTTTGTAGCTATGGATGAACCAAAGTTAAAAGGCATTTTATCTCCAACCAAGTCTCTCTTGGTTTCCACACCGATCCTTCGGAATTTACCTGATTCAGGGAAAGGTAAAGGCCGAGGTAGACCGAACAAGGAGAACTTAGATCCAACACTGATGTCAGAAAACTCAAAAGGGGAAAACAACAAAGGAGGAGAATGCGGAAGAACCCTTCGAGGGGGTTATGAAGCTCTTCTCTTGGAATATTAGGGCGCCAGGCTCCCCTAATAAATGGTGGTTGCTAAAAAGAAAGCTCCAAATTACTAGCCTAGACATTATTCTGATTAAAGAGAATTAGCTCCCAAAGGATACCTATGAGGCTAAATGCAAATTCAAATGGAAGAACTTTGAATGTAAAGCTTAAAACCTTTGATGGGGCTTCAAGTGGTATTTGTTATTGTGGAATAGAGGTGCAATTTGTATGCGTGGGCTAGGATAACCAATATAACAATTCTCTTTCTCTCTATAGGCTAGGATATAAACAAGATATCAAATTAGATCCTACATATACTTGAAGGCACAATGACGTAAAATAGGGCAGCAGCTGATCTAATAGATGGTAATCCACACTCAATATCAAGGGTATAGGGTTCCAAAGACGATGCCTAAGATATGAGATATAGGACCTAACTAGGTCTCAAGATAAATCAATTATGTATAGCAATGGAAACAGAAGGGGTATCAAGGACATAGTGAAGAAACCGCATGCAAGGAACTAATGAACAAGGGTAGCCTAGATCCAAGATAACAAATAACACTAAACTAAAAAAGAGAAATGTCAAAAGGGCTGATTGTAAAGGCAAGCCTAGGGGGCCTATACTATACCAACTTATTTGGTATAAGGGGAACTAGGCAAGGACAACAAAATACATACTACTCCAACAATAAACAAATCATATCTATCTACTAAGTAAATAAAAGGAAAGAGAATAGGGATAAAGATACTTACTTACCTTGGATTGACTTGTCGGTGCATTAATCTCCTCCTTGGATCTAGTGGCACTTTGCAAGAATTGTTGTAGGTGAAGACCTCAAATGGCAAGGATGAAGACCTAGATTTCCTTAGTTGAGAACTCCAAAGACTATGGGACACCTCCTTAGTTCAACTCCTCCTATTGAGCTTTAAAGAACTTGAGCAAGACTTGACCTCTAAGAATAAGACTTTAATCTCTACCTCCTCCTTTTACTACTTAAGGGCCATGTCACAAGGTTCGACGATTTTTCGCATGAAGTTTGAAATTCGCCAAATTTTTGAAGTGGTAGGAAAAATTGGCCAAATTCGTTAATGTTCGGCGAAAAACACGAGGAAAAAACGTAGGGAAAATATGTGCACAGGGAAAATCGCGGCCAAAATATGCAGGGAAAAATCGCAGGCAAAAGAAACACAATATTTATTTGCTTGTGCATTATGTGTGCATGTGTAGAAAACCTGAGGATCGTGAATAGTTGCATGTGAATTGAGCAGACGACGGTCTGAGTGGACATGCGCTGAGCAGAGGATGATCAATCAGCCAAAATACACCAGCATTATAAAAGTCTTGAAAAATGGCTTCATGACATCAATTTGTGCCCACACAAGTGAGAGAGTGAGTTGCACAAGGCTGGAAGTGTTAACACAAGATTCTTGTTTTTGGGCTCTTTTAGAAGAGGCCAAAAATTTGGTTGAAAGGTTAAAAGAAGAGAGATGAGAGTCGACAATTTTTTTGTTTTATGTTTTTTTAATGCTATTGATTTATTTATTTTGTTATGTTTTTTTAAATGTTTTTTATTTGTTTATTATTATTATTTATATTTATATTTATATTTCATTTTATTTAATATTTGTAAAATTTTATTGTCATTTTAAAAAAAAATATTTTAGCTTTTTTATTTATTTATAAAAAATTTAAATATTATAGATTTGTATTTATAAATTATATTTATAATATAATATTATTTATATTTTATGTATTTTTTTTTTAACCTATTTTTATAAGTTTGTATAGTTTTTTTGTGTTGCGAATTTAATGGCAATTTTTTTTTTTAAACTTTATCCATTGGCGAACTTGAACCGAATTTTATCCTCATTGAACTTGAACTCGAACTCGAATCTTGTGACTTAGCTTAAGGGTAGAAATGCGAGCCCAAGTAGAGCAATTGATTTTTTTGTGTTGGGAATAATAATTATGACCCCTATATATACGGTTCCAAACTCAAAAATCACTTGACACTCTAAGTTGAAGATATCAGCCAGGGCGATATAGTAGGAAAGACAAGGACAAACTCAATACTATATCGGTGAGGCAGATACAATACAAGGATAAATAGGTAGGAAACATACTGTAATGGCTAGGCCAATACAGTAGGAATACAGGGTGGCTAAATTGGACATAAGGAGATGGAGAAGGAAGATAGAAAGAAACTCAGAGGAGTTTAGATTGATAGTAGTGAAGGTATGAAAAAATAGTATACAAACATCTCTCACAAAATAGCATACAAACATCTCTCACAAACATCTCTCACAAAATAGCATACAAACATCTCTCACAAAATAGTATACAAACATCTCTCTTTCCTGGTTCACTCCTTAGGACATGCACTTAGGGAGATTTATGTGCCGACGAAAAATATCAGGGGTAGACACAATCGATGGGACTATTTTTTAGGAGCATAGAAATTGGATGGACCTTAAAATCCAAGGTCTAAAACAAAAGCGTATTACTAATATCATTAATGTCTGTGTTCCAAGTAACCATAGCCTTAAACAAATTATTCTAGCAAAAATTACTTTGATGAAATTTTATTATAGTAGGTGATTTCAATTGTATCCTTAGAAACCATGAGAAAAGAGCAGGGGGTATAAGACAAACTCAATCCCAAAAAGATTTTATTAAACTCGTGGGAAACCATAATCTCGTGGACATTGAACCCGAATTTGGGCTCTTCACTTTGGACAAATAGAAGAGCTGCTTTTGGGTATATTGCAGAATGCATTGATAGATATGTAGCTTCTAATCATTGGCTTAACAATGCTTGGCAGATGGACACGATTATTCTAATGGTATCAAGGTCTGATCATTTCCCAATTACCCTTAATTTTAAAAAGTACTTTTTCCTGAAAGGCACCTCTTTTAGATTTGAGTTCACATGGTTAAAAGATCCTAAGATCAAGAATAGAATGAAGGAATGGTGGAATGAAATTGTCCCAAGCAACCATTGTTAAATGTTTGCTTTGGCTTCCAAGTTGAAAAAAACAAGATACCATCTGATAGATTGGAACAAAAATGTTTTTGGTAATATCATTCAGGGGAAATTGGATATTGAAGCTGATTGAGAAAATTTAAACAAGACTGTTCATTAATCAGGTCATGATCAGGTTTCTCTACTCTATGAAAAGGAGCTTATGCATAAACTTTAAATTGTCCTAGAGAAAGAGGAGAGTTTTTGGAAACATAAATTGAGGGAGAATTGGTTGAAAGAGGGTGATAGAAACACAAAATTATTTCAACAGACCCTAGTTTGGAGGAACTCTAATAGAATTACAAACCTCAAGATGAGAAATAGGTAGTTTACCCCAGATCTCTTGGGTATTCGTAAAGAGGCTGTTAGTTTCTTCAAACATTTGTTTTCTGAAAGTCAAGTTGAAAATTGAAGAGCTTTGGAGAAGTTCCAAAACCTGATTCCCTCCATTATCTCTGAATCTCAAAGCACAGATCTCATGGCTTCTTTCTTAGAGGATGAAATACACACTGCCCTTTGGAGTATGGATAGTGACAAAGCGAGAAAGCCCCAGGCCTTGATAGTTTGACCCCAGGTTTTTCCATATTTTTGGGTGATTGTTAAGAATGATGTTTGCAAGGCTGCTAATAAATCCATTAGATCCCAGAAAGTGTTGAAAGATTTCAATTATACATCTTTTAGCGCTTATCCCTAAGAAAGCTAATGCCAATTCTATGGATTTGTTCAGACTGATTGCTTTGTGCAACACGGTTTACAAAATTATTACAAAGGAAATGACCCTGAGAATGTAGAGACTCCTTCAGATCATTTCACCCCAACAAGGTGGCTTTGTGGAAGGTTAACAGATACTTGATGGCATTGTGGCGATGCATTAACTGCTGAACTCAATCAAGTTGAAAAAGGAACCTTCTATGGCCATTAAATTGGATATTAGTAAAGCATATGATAGGTTAGATTGGGTCTTTCTCTTCAAAATTCTAAAAAACTTTGGTTTTTCAGACACTTGCTGTGGCTAGTTCTTTCAATGTATTTTGTCATGCCTGATAGATTCACCCTTTAAACCAAGTAAAAACAATACATTGTTTTTTTGAAAACATGACATCATAGGTATTGTTTGTACAACTTGCAAGCCCACTACTCAAGCAACCATGCATACATGAAACAGATACCAAAGTCTAACCATCCCATACACATACCAAGTAGGTCAAAATGCACAATAGTTCACAATAGTATCCATATGAATTGCACATAGGTTAAAGGCCCTATAACGTGGTCTCACATGCCATTTTCCTATTAACCCAGTACCGAGAGGAATGTTCAAGGAGCAATTACATGGTGAACACAAGAGCCATATCATAACTAATCCCTTATCTTTTTTAGCATATATAAGTCTTAGGATAATTACTATGCCCGTTGAGGGTTTCTGTCACATGAAACATCAACGAGGAACACATTTTACAATTTTATTTCATACACCTTTTCAAGATAACACATGCAAGGAAACAATGTTATTCTACCAAGAGATTTATCCTACAATTTCATTCATACCAGGCGAGTTGCCTATGAACCAATACTTTCAACAATCATATATTTCAGTTGTACAACCATTGCAAGGTCTTAGTCATTACAAGCAAGTTCAGCATTTCACGAAGTTTAGACAATAAAAAATCCCAATGTATTTGTTTACAAGAGCACAAGCCTAAGGGTGTGAAGCATCTTTTCACCCCAAGCTTCTTTTTCATCGTTCACCAATGGTCATTAGCAAGTATATTTTGTTCATTGATCATACACAAAGTAGAGAGCAACAGAGATCCAAAACCTGCAATCACACTCATTCGGGAAGGCAAGAAAGAGTAGTCATTATTATTTGAGGTATACAGATATAAATAGCTAAATTTAAACTGACAAGGCGCTAGAAAGGTTAAAGTATCCAAGTGTCAAGTTTTGTTGATGTACTAGGCATAAATCAAACAACATGCAGGGCTAGGCGGATTTATTCTAACATCAAACAACATACAACAAACAACAAACAGGGGTTTCTTATCCATAAGCAATGCATTACTCAACAAGTTGGAGGCTTTCACGTTTACGCTTCGCACTTCTGCAACCAAAGATACGATTTATTACTTCCATTAGGGTCAATAGTACTATTTCAAGTTCAATGGCTTTAAGCGTGTTAGAGTTCGTAGGACACACCCTATTTGTTAGTCTCTAGGGCCAGCGCTCATTCCCCGAGCTGCTTACATACACTTGCATAAGCGAAATCAGGTCAAAATGTAGTTATAATATACTATGCATTGCATTTGAGTTCTTTATACAATGCGAATAAAAGGACCATCTGAACACTACGATTTCCAAGGCTTACCAGTCACACGTATAGGGGCATGAACCATTCATGTTACCCCTATGAATGATGCACAACCGCATTCATCTTGTGATCATTTCAAGTCACGCAAATTGCTGTGAGTCTCTTGCATATCAGTGCCAGATGCCTGTAGGGTACGTGCCATTTGCACAATTCCAGTAATTGTTCGTAACTTGATGTGAGTTGTCACGGAGAACCAAAACCTCATTCACACCATACATCAATCATTACGTCGCAATTATTTATACAAGAATAAAGAAGGCAATTAATATCCAACTATAATTCTCGTTAGGAACAAGTATAATTTACTGAAACAAACACTGTTCATATTTATTCTCTAAGTGAAGCTTAGATCAAAAGACAATACCAACAGTACTCCTTTATCTATCAAGCTTATCTGATGTATGGGTAAACAATCTAAGATCCTTCAGGTCTATAGATCTTACCCGAGCTCCTTAGAATTTCTTATCTCAGCTTAACCTTTTTCTTTAATGATAACCAAATTCCTATTAAGGAAACTGTTGTTCGCAAAGGTCCGAAAATCAAAAGAAGAAAACATAAGGCATTTCCTCTTACATAGTCAGTCAAACAGAAGTGCAAAGCATTGATGCAAACTTCCTAAGTAAACAATCATTCAAGGAATCAGAAGGGCAGATTCAGCAATGCCGTTTTTAAAGAAAGGAAACACTTATTTGCTTGAGTCCGAAAAGCAGAAACTTCTATGGGATTCTTCAAAGTAAACAGCCATACAAATTTCCTAAATAACATGCTGTTGAATCATATAAGCATGTCTATAAAAGGAGAAAATTCACTGAAGTTTCTGCCAAGAAATATCAACATTTTCAGATCTAAGAACTGAGTACAGAACAGTCCAGAAAGGTCTTCATGACCCATAAAGTCAAATACAACATTTATATGGTCCATTAATACTTATTATTTTCAATCAGAAAATATTTAAGTACAATCCTTAGAGCTGCTGTATTATAAACATATATAAGGGCTCTTATATATATATGAACCATAATTCCAATTAGAGGGTAGAGTTCTGGAGCAAGTATCAATTAAGATACCACACGAAAACCCTGAAGCAAATCTCAGCCAAGGATCTGCAGACCATAAGGAAAACTATAACTTTCCAAAGTCAAGTTCAGCTAAACAGAATGTTGAAACATCAAACATGACTGCGAAAGAAAATCAAATTCAGTAAGGTTTAAGATCAAATGAATAATGTCATTCTCAGATCTAAAGCTGAAGCTCAGAATAAATCCAGTATTCAGAAGGTCTGAATGACCAATAAAATAACACACCAATAATTAATCTGGAAACAGCCAAGGTTTTTATCTTTCTGAACTACTTATTCCTTGTCAGACCAGTCAAATAAAGAAAAAATATTCATTTGTGTTTTATCATACAACCAACAGAAAAATAGCAATGCAAATTTGAGTCCATCTCAAGGTTCAGGCTGTATCTATATCTATATCTATATATATAAAAACAAGGCGTATACACTTATCCATAATATTATTAGTCATTTACCTATCTCAATCCATTTCCTTGATTGTAAATAACAACACTAATTTCATTCCAGCATAATAAACCAGAATATTCTTATGCAGATCTGAATCAGAATTCAAAAATATCTACGTATGTATGTATGTATGTTATGTGTAGATATGCCTGCACATATATACACTCATATATTTCCGTATACACATGCCTGCACTTGTATATATGAATGCATATACATATATATACACTGTATATATACATATCATGACTATAAAAATCCAGATCCGTGTTTAGAGAGAAATAACAATTCCTTTCGAACAATAAACTGAACTACTTACTTTTTCCTTTGATTCTTTCATATCTCATCAAAATAAGAGAGTAGGGTTTAACGGAGAGGACTCATGCCTTTAAAAGTTATAGTCGGTCTAAACGTCAAGTTGGACCTCAAGTCCTTGCCTCATTATTTTCTTCTTTATTTCCCTAGCTCATGTCCTCAGCCACTAACCAGCCACTAACCAGCCATGGACCACACAGCCCGTAAACCAGACAAAAAACCAGCCCATAATTTCCAGCCATTTCTCGTCATGTTTATTTTTGCCTTTATAGCCCAGAAACGTATTTGCATTGTTCTCAACAAATGGCAGTCCAAATTCCTCTTCAGTTCCATAAAACCGAACTCAAGTTCTTCCAAGAAATAGCTCAACTGAACTGCAGTTCTTTTACTGCTAAAAGCTCATGCAGACTTTAGGTATTTTCCTTAAAAATTTCATGCAATCTATAACTGAAAAGACTACGAGATCTAATTCAAAGAATAGATTCATTCCCATGCAATTTTTTTCATGCTAATCCTGTGCCAATTTCTCAACAAAATCATTTTACAGGCTTCCCCCCCCATGGCTACCGACCACAATCTTTTTATTCTCTCCAAAAGTAAAAGCCCAAAATCCAAATCCAAATATTTACTTCTATGCCGTGGGTCAAGACCCAACAACTAACATTACCATGTTCATAGCGTGGTCTATGACCACCTTGAATGTAATATTCCAAATCGGAATATTTTATATTAATTTGGTTTTCTCAGAAATCCTATTTTTTATAAATATAAATATTGCTTTTAAAATAATAAATTAAAAAAAATGTAAGTCCATAAGGAGTTTCGTCCTTGGGTTGTTATAATCACAAGGGTTTTCATCCTTGAGAGTGGTATAGCATGACACGCTTATACGAGTTAGATGATTGAATTCATAATTGGATGCTTCTAATACTTCCACATCTCTTCTCCCTTATATAGCTTTTAAAAACTTCTCACAAAGGAGGCGTCCCATCCAATAGGCACCTCTTCACCAAAAGATGTGACCGTTGACATTCCCGTCGACAATTCCGTTAACATTTCCGTTGACATTTCCGTTTACTTTCGGCAACAATTTCATTTGACACTTTCGTTCACTTCCGACAACAATTCCGTTTGACATTTCCGTTCATACCCGTTTAACGACTGCTATATTAAATGGCAGTGCTGCTCCTTGGCATCGATTTCTTCATGTGAAATGGCAGCGCCTCTCCTTGAATTCAGCAATCTCCTTCTTGGGCATATTACATATCTCCCTACCTCAAATTGCTTGACCTCAAGCAATTGCAAATTGGAATGTTCAAGAAGCAAGGCTCCTCCCACGTTGCATCTTCTATTGACAATCCAGAAGTAGAAGGGTCATATGAACTCCATACGAACAAATACCGTATGACAACCTCAGTCTCATTTGGAACCACCAAAATGTCAGAAAAGTTTGTATATGTTTTCAATGAGACAATTTTACAAAGAACCAACACTCTGAAATCTTTAGGTTTCTTGTTTTCACTCAACAACAAAGGATAGCAGAAAAAATATGAATAGCTCTTGTCAATCGAGAGGTGGATGCAAACATTTCCAATAGACATGTACTTTATCTTATGCAAACCCTTTAAGCCATTCCTTATGATAAGAGTACCAAGTACATGTAGAATTTCCATGGAATGCAAACATAGATCCTTCAATGGCTTGACGTTGATCCACGATTTTCTCTTGTTCAAAATCATAGAAAAGTATAAATGTATAAAGAAATTCCTGCACATTCAACAACACATATTATATCTGTAGAGTCTTTTGCAGATAACTAAGCTTCATTAAAATTATCAAATTGATAATCCTTTTGCAGCCATCTTATACCAGACTTCACAACTAATTCAATTTCGCTGGAATACTGTTGCATCTCTGAATTCGGGGGAAATGTATCTATTCTCTCTGGTAAATATAGTGAGCTATGCTTGGAAGATTCAACGGTGAAATTAAATCCCACATGACTATGATAGACTGGAGGGGAACACCAAACAAAATATCCTAGTTGTTCTTTGTAAAATGGCTTGTGAACAATAAACGAAGATAGGTTTACCATAGCATGTGCTCTTGTGGAAAATAGATCTAGTTGGAAAATAATTTGAATAGAAGTATTCATATCAAACTTGTTCGTAATAACTTTTTTCTTTACTTGCCGGGCTCTATGTAGAAGATCTAGCTTTTGATAACCGACCAAAACTTGTGCAAGTAATGCTGATACAAATGTATCTTCAAACGAATCTATAATTTTATCAACATTCACCTCTGATAGTTTACCATGGCAAAGACCAATGATATTGACGAACCTAAACAAATCTGAGAGAAATGTTGTCATGTTTGGAAGAAACAATGAAAGGAGGTAGGAAAACTGGGTATCAATGTTGGGTAGTTTTCTCAAATATTGTGAGTGCATTTTAGATTCCATACTAGCATTTTTATAACTTTTTTCTCTGTTCTCTCTTACAAAATCAGAACTTCCCTCTGTGGCCTGAAATGTTTTGACAAATTTAAATGCTAAGAGCAATAGCTTTTCGCTCAAATCACATATCTTGATTTTAGAAATTCAGGTTCCAGACGCACAAATTCTATTATTTAACGGAGCCACGTTTGTTTGATACGAAATCTCTTGAAGAACATCCAATAATAGTGAAGCATACATTTCGCGCAGTGCATTGGACTTTACTGGTGAAAACCCTAATATATTATCACAGTTTATGATGAAGTAGGCGTCTGTATTAAGAATTTTATTTACTTCATGATGCCATACTTTGATCGGATGATCATCTACTACACATTTTGGAATTTCAAGGCTCAGTTTGAAATTCATGCTAATTAAGTTTGTTGCACAATAATGCTCTTGCATATAATTATGTTTAAGTGGCAGATGTAAAGTGGACTCTCTCAACAAGGGCCTTTTCCTTTCCTCTAAAATAGAAAATAGAATGTTTTCAACAATGTAAAGACCACCAAACCATGGTTTATGTTGGACATTTGACAATTCATAGGGCAATGATTGGGTCACTATGTCAACTCACATATTTTGTGATTTTAAGAAATTTCAACTTTTTTAATTTCAAATTTGGATCCCATGATTTGAATACAAACTTCCCATGAAGAATGTCTTATTCCCTATACACTAACGAAGGTTTAACCATTTTAAATGCAAAGCCAAGTTCAAACTGCTGAGACTCACGATATCGCAACTTTGGGAGTATGAAGTTTGAATTATGGATAACTTCAAGCTCCTTAAAAATCCACGCTTGAGGACCTACATCCTCTAAGAGCTTGATGTATGGATACACAAGCCTTATATTTAATATGAACAAATTTGGACTTTTTCGTCCAGTTGTTAAGTTCACTACATCCTTGGCATGCCATTCATCAACATCCTTTAATAGCCCATTATCATAGTTTATTTCTTCCAATATTACTTGAGCCCCTCCTATCGAAGTAGACATGGAATCAGCGTCTCGTTCATTTTTTGTTGTGGATGGCTGTGTGTAATTTATCTCTAAGCCACAACCCTCAAGTGTAGCATTTCCAAGATTAACAGTTACAACTTGATTGCCTTTATTGATTTTTGAATGTTTTAAGCACACCTCCAAGGACTCTCCATGTTCAACATGTGAATTTCCTATGACTCCAAGATAGCCAGGCAAATTTAAAAGAAAAGGTGCACATGTAGAGTCTTGTTTGTTATCCATAATATCATTGGAAGTCTCTTCGGTATCCTTCAACGAGTGAGGTGCATTTATTGATTGTTCGTATTCTAAGGCATCAAAGTTATCTGGTGGATGTTTTTTTCCATATTCTATCAATCATTTTGGTTGGCTCTCCATCTTGTTTATTTTTAAGACTGTAGCCCATGATATCTTGTTGATAGTGTGCATTAATTAGACAATCAATTGCTTTATTAAACTTAGAACCTTTGTTCGAGGAACAATCCTCAAGACCTCTCTCTTGCACACACTAAAGTTGATCTTCACTCTGACGTAGACAACACATATCAACATCATCATTAGTGTTTTGGATAGATAACTCGTGCGCATCTCTAATATCCAAAGTTTTTATGTCATTCTTCCCAATAGACAAGTCTCCATAAATATCAACTTCTTCTTGGATAAGTATGTTTGGGCATTCCCTTAGTTCAATGTTGGATGCCTCATTCGTTTGCTCCTGGATAGGGAAGTTAGTCTCGAAATTTGTCATCTTCCTTTTTTCTGGGACCTCTTGAAAATTGAGTTTCTCGTCATATTTAGTACCGCCATAACTATGATTCACAAACTTGTATTCCTCATAGTGCCTGTTTCAATTCCACGATTCTTTTAAATCCAAATAGTTTGAAAAAGAGATTTCTTTTCGAATCTCTGTTGAAAGGGCATTGTACGACTCGAAACTGTTCGTAATTTCTTTATGTAGTGACCCCATGGTTCACAGGTTGGCAATAAAAACAACTATGATACCGCTGTAATATTTCAAATTGGAATATTTTATATTAATTTGGTTTTCTCAGAAATCCAATTTTTTATAAATATAAATATTGCATTTAAAATAATAAATCAAATAAAATGTAAGTCCACAAGGGGTTTCGTCCTTGGGCTATTATAATCACAAGGGTTTTCGTCTTTGAGAGTGGTTGTATAGCATGACGCTTATACGGATTAGATGATTGAATTCATAATTGGATGCTTCTAATACTTCCACATCTCTTCTCCCTTATATAGCGTTTAAAAATTTCTCACAAAGGAGGCATCCCATCCAAGATGCACCTCTTCACCAAAAGATGTGACCGTTGATATTTCCGTTGACAATTTCGTTAACATTTTTGTCGACATTTCCGTTCACTTCCGACAACAATTTCATTTAACACTTCCATTCACTTCTGACAACAATTCCGTTTGACATTTCCATTCATATCCGTTTAATGACTGCTGTATTAAATGGCAGCGCTGCTCCTTGGCAGCGATTTCTTCATGTAAAATGGCAGCACCTCTCCTTGAATTCAGCGATTTCCTTCTTGGGGATATTACATTGAACAAATAAAAATTCTTTATAATCCATTAAATTTATAAACTCTGCCAAGGCTATTTTAGGGTATTAAAATATGTAAAAACATTTTCTTATAAACCATAAGTTTATACTTGCCACAACCCCAAAGCTGGTCTATTATATTCATTTAACTCTTTTTAACAAGATCAATGACTCCAAACTCAAAGTTTGTATTTACATGCCAGGGCCCGAAAGGGTGTTTTGTTTAAATAGTTACTATATGATAAATACGCCTGAGTACGATTCATGTGCATATGGATCGACCCTGCTTTGGGTTCTTTTCAACCACGCCCTTAAATGCTTTGCCTAACACTTACCTCAAGCGTTCATGGAGGGTTTTTTGTACACAAGGCAGCGTAATCATTGTCCTTTGGTCTGATAGACTGCTTGGTCTCATGGATGTTATTGAAAACATTCGTTCATTCATCCATTCCCAAAATGAATACCACTTAAATACAAAGGCCTTTGTGGCTCTGAGATTAAGAACTCAATTTATCTTGATCTGCCTAGAATGGTGTAAAACAAAAACAATATCACTGTTAAAGTTAAGCAAGAAATGCGATTGTGCGAACAACTAAGCTGAGAGTCAAAAACAAAACAACAATGTTTTGTAACAATCCGACAAGTCAACATCGAGTCTAGGATGAAAGAACAGGTCTCAAACAAGTTCAAAGAACTAGGAATCGAAAGATCAATAGGGATCAAATCGACAAAGTTATCAATGCAATAGCTGCATTATAATGTATCGATCCTGAAGTTGATAAATAGTAAGCCGACGTATGCCACAAAACATAAAATCCAAGTACAACATGCACTAATGAAATCTAGAAATCATGTCAGCAACAATGTAACTGAAAACATGAATCATCAGGGTATTATATCATGTAAATACATAATAACCAATACGTAAGTAGAACATATCAAGAACGACATAGGTGGTCCTGTTGGTGTGTAATGACTGGTGAACCGTGAGATAACTTACTCTGAGGTATGCTCGCTTAGAGTAGTCTATTGATGCAAGGAGGGTTACAAGGACAAATTACCACTAGGAAAAGGACCTAATTTACCATATGAATGTAATAATATAGACACTGTTACCATCCAACACCCAAGAATTGACAGGAAGGGTAATTGAATGGGAGGGGTGTTACATATTTCAACCCCCCACTTCTTTGTTTTTGTCAATGGCTATTGAGAATTCATGCATAGGTAGATAAATGGAAAATTAAATTTTATTAAACAAAAGAAAACTTCATAGTATAAGTGTTTGGGTTACAATCTTCTTTCTCGTGCAAGCTTTAATTGTTGGGAAATGTAACTTTGCATGAATCTATATAATAGTAATTGTGCACACGGTTGGTGTTGTACAAGGTGTTTTGTGCAAGTACTTGTTTGCACAAGTTGGAATGGTTGCGCTGTAATGTCCCCAAATTGGGACAATGATGATAAAAGAGGGTTTCCCAACAAAACCCTCAATCAACTCCAATCACACTGAATTCTGAAAATTAAAATCAATGAACCCTAGCTGACATAAATATGCTCAAAACTCCATATGCATAACAAACCCTAAGTGCCAATATTTGCCCAATTAATTCCAAGGCGTATGAAGGATGGAACCACTGAATTTTGCACCTCAAACCCTCAAATAAGTTATGCATAAATACCTTTGTAGTATGAGAAAGGATGCATGTACCTTGTTGAGTATCTTGCCAAAAAATTTGATTTTTGTCCCGAAAGTACAGCTGTATTTTCTTTGCAAGATCAGCGCGTAAACCCTTGCAAAAACTCACCAAAAATATGGTAACATATAGAAATATTTTATATTAAAATATTTCTAATTTTAGCCCTTTCAAAACCTCCAAAAATTCTTCACAATCAATTCGTCCAAGTGCAAAAAATTATGGAATTAAATACTTCAGTTTTCTCCTTCGAATTTCACCCTCAAAGATGTCAATGAACTTTAGAAAATTATGCGAAAAATACCCAAATAATTCCAAGATTATTTGTGTACTTTTTAGGGCCTAATAGCATCCTAGAAAACTCAGAAAATGCTCCAAAAGTGAATTGCCCCACTCATAAAATAATAGCAGAATTTCTATGATGAAACCCTAGTAATTTTCCTTCCAAATTCCTTCCAAACCCTTTTATAATGTCACAAAAATTCAGAAAATAGAGAATCACAAATACCTTTCCAAATGGAGTTTAAAAACCCTCCGAGGTGTTCATTTCCTCTCCACAACTGATTCGTCCTACTCAAAAAAATAGGGAATAAATTCCAGAATATTCAACTTCACAAAAATCCTTCCAAACAACCTCCCAAAGTCTCATAGGCTAAGTCGCCCAAGCAAAAAGGATAGCATAAAATATTAATGATATTTTATACACTGTTAGCACTTCAAATCCTCCATAAAACGTTGAAATCCACTTTCACAACCAATCGCCCTAGATGGAAAATATCATGAAACATGAACAACTCTCTTTGACATTCAACAAACCCCTCTGAGTGGTTCGCCTAGCTCCCTAGGCAAGTCACCACCCTTCAGAAAGGTATTCCGCAACACAGACAATCTCCCAAGATGATTCGCTCCTCTTCAACCCCTGTAAAATTCACCAAAACCTGTTTTTGATAGAAGTATGCAATATTGCCTTGATGAGGTGGTGTCTAAAAACACCTTTGGATGATCCACTTGCATGAAAACATGCAATTTGAAACTCACAACCCTTGAGTAGAGTTTCACCAATAGAAAGGATAGAGGTTTTCATCTCCAAACCTATGACACTTCTTGAAGGCTTTCGTCCTCAAGAGGTGGAAACCAAGCTTGACATACTGTTAGTAATTTGCCCTGTCAAGGCCAAATTACTACCTCTACTATTTGAAGCTTTCCCTAGAATGGTCAAATTCCCTATATAACTGGTCAAACTGATGAATTATTGTCTAAAAGCATGAACAAGGGGATATGTGGACAGTCAAAGTATCAAATACAGTCATGATGAAGAGACCTACAACAATGTTACACAGTCAAGTGTGTTCCGAGGCAAGACACCTACAACAAGTTCAAAGGCATATCTCCTATTCAAAATGTCACATACAGTTATAAAGCTATAGACCTGTAGGAGGAATGACTTTGTAAGGTGGATAAGAGCTAATGAAGAATTAATCAACCTATAGCCATTACGCCTACGGAAGATATGCATCTACAGTTAGTCACTAAAAAGATAACTCTACAAGTCACTTTTTGGGCTATATCAATTTTTTTTTCCGTATCGAATTCTAATTTGAAAGAGTTTAATCAAATGGTTAAATAGTATGGTGGTGAAGTGATTCTATACAAGGAACAATTTCAAATGGCTAAGTGTGGGAACAATTTCTTTGGACTTTTTGTCCGAGGGAAAAAGTCCGAGGAAAAAGCAAATTTAAAAGGACTTTGTAAGAAATCCGAAAGCTTAAGGTTTATTTGTTTTTCCAAGGGATAGACAGTTCGGCATTTTCAGAAAGGGTGCTTTTCAAGAATCCTGAAGGGTATGTACCCTTCGGGAAAGGCTCAAAACAGAAGTCTCAAAGGACAAATACAAAAAGTCCGAAGGACTTTTGAACTTTTCCGAAAGGCTAATTCAAAATTCTGAGAGGCTTCTTTTCAAAGGAATGGTCCATCACAGAAAACCCGAAGGGTATGTACCTTTCGGGAAAGTATATTTGCAGAAAGGTCGTAGGGCATCTCCAAGTTGCCGAAGGGCATTTTTGAGTTGGGACGTTTCCAAAAAACCCGAAAGCTCATTCATAGAAAACCCAAAGGTTATCTACCCTTCGAAAAGGTCATTGGCAAGAATCTCGAAGGGTACCTGCCCTTTGGGAAGGTTCACTTCGAGATTTCAAAGGACGTTTTACAAAATCCCAAAGGGTACGTGCCCTTCGGGAGAATCACTTTCCAAGCTTTCGAAGGGTCACTTTTGAAGGCCCAAAGGGCTCTTTCTTTCGGGAAAAGTCATAAACAAAAAGCTCGAAGGAAATATTTCCTTCGGACTTTTTGTTTGAGGCAAACAGTTGGCAGAAAAGACAGGTCCGAGGAAAGTCTGAATGGGACAATTCCTTCAGACTTTTTGTCTGAAGGAAAGTCCGAAAGAATGCAAAGCCCAAGGGAAAAGTCTCGAGAAAAGTCTAACGGAAAGGCACATGAGGGAAAAGATCCGATGGGAAAGAACATAAGCACAAGACAAGCCTTAGACAATTCCCGCGGACATTTTGTTTGCGGGAAACAAAAGTCCGAGAGGCAATAAAAAAGTCCAACTAAGAAGTCTAAAACAATTCCTGCAGACAATTTGTCCGCGGGAAATTGATTGAACAAATGTTGAATAAATGCCTGACTCCATATTGGAAAGGAAATACACATGAAAATAACCAAGGGGAAAATTTATATAGGAAAGTCACAAACATTTTGTCCGAAAAGGTCAAAGAGCAAATAAAGACAAAAATCCCAAACAGATAAGGCCGAGAGAAATGCATGCACAGAAATAAAGAAATCGAGAGCAGAAGATCGGGAATTTATAAGGAAATTCAATTTGAATGCATCTTTTTCCTTGTCCATGCAAGTAAGAGGCTATTTAGAGTGGATTGGTCAAAGCTTCAGTTGACTGTTTGACCAAAAATCACGCTTCTTGATTTTCATGCAATCCAAAGCTTTCAATGTTTCAAGTAGTTCTAGTGGAGTTCTCCGTTCAAGCTGTGGCCTAGCTATTCATGCAAATGGAGTTCATTGGAGGTTGACTGGTCTTGAGTTGGAGTTGGCTAGACAAGCTTGTTACACATCTTTCTTGTTTTCCATGCAAACGGGGATATCTTTTCCTCCAGTTCAGCTTTCAAACGAATCAAATGGAGTTCCTTATTTAGAAATTTGGCATATTTTTCCATGCAAAGGAGAAGTTTGACTTTCAATGGGCCCACCATCCATGCCTCTATGCCAACCTTGGATTCATGCATGTTTGAATTTTTTTGGAAAGTGTATTGTTTATTTTAAAAAAATAATCTCTCAAACTTGGCTCCACTACTTATTTTCCACACCAAAGTTTGTTGATGCATGCAGATTTTTTAAAAGAAAAAGATTTTATTGAATATTCTAAACATTGTAAAAGGTGTTAAGTCTTGAGTTAATTAACAAAGACTAACCCTTTCCCCTTTTAGAAACTCCACATAGGTTGTTTTAGATTTTGGAAAGCTTATTTATTGGCTTAATCAAGCCATTTAAAAGGATCGTTGGAAGTTGGAAGAAGGAAATTGTAAGCTGGACCATTCATCAATAAAGTTATTATTTTGAATCTGAGTTTTGACAGAAGATAGTGTGTAATTTGATTGTGCATCAGCGTATAAGTGAGATTTATCTCCTTTTGCAGGTCCCTTCCTCACTTATCTCTCCTTTTCTCACCTTCTTTGCAGGGCATTTGAAGAGGTTTTCAACCCTTATCTGAAATATTTATGCTTAAGGATAGAATTATAGATTTCATTTGATTATATGTGTGCATTGATTTCAGTAACTTCAGAGGGTTTGGACAATTCAGGTGTATCACCCCTCTTTAATTAGGATTTTTTTTTAGTTTTCCTTCCCCTTTTCACCCCAAAAATCACAGTAGTCAAGTTTATTGAAAAATCTAAATGGAACCAGCCCTCTCTGGAGGTTCTTCTCATCAGCAAAGTCATCCACACTCGGAGAAGTTCCAATTGTATCAGCTGTAGTGAGGGTGTGCTTTGCACATCTTCAAGCAGGGTGCACTCCAGAGTGATAACATATACTTGATCCAATATCCAAAATCAATATTCAATATGCCTTTTTTGAAGGAGCCTCTCTTTCTTTTTATAATCATCCTCCAATTGTGGTGCCCAAAATAGAGAGGAAGGGTTATTTTTCTTTTTAATAAAAAGATATACACAAGCTTCCTTATAAAAGTACTATTTAGAATGGCCTTTAAAAAGACCCCAAATTTGGATAATAAAGTACTTTATCAAAATAACTTTGAAGCTTACTAATGTTCCCCTTTTGTTTTTCTTTAAATCCTTAGCCTTAGGGAACGCTCAAGCTAAGGGTCTCATCCAAGGACCAGCTCAAAAAGGGGAACATTACAGTCCTCCCTACTCAAAATTGCTTGTCCTTAAACAATTGTAGAAGCCAAGGAGCTGTCCCTATTTCCTTTGTAGTGCATCTTTTTATTGAAATAATTTCCCATTGCAACAAATCTCCAATTTGTGTTCCTCGTTTGCCAAACACATTCCTTGTGGGCTGCCCCCATAGATTTGAGAGATTAAATTCATCTTTCAACCAACTTCCATACTCCCCAAAGATATGCCATGCTTACTTGCTGTGGGTATAGTACTTCAAAGTGTATGACGTGCCTCCAAAGACAATGTTCACCAATCTGAAATTAATCATGAAAACCTTTTTATACCACATACCTTGAGAGATGCTTATGCACAATCTATCTTGTATGTGTCTTCTACCACTCCCTTCAAGCATAAGGAAGGTGTAGCTTTGATCAATGAAAAGCCTATGCCACTCCTCAATACGAAATTGTACCTTCGTTATTACCTTATACCAAAAGTATGTTCTTCCACATGCATTTCCAGATTGTACCCTTGGCTGTATTTTTCCAAAAAATTCAGATTTTTGGCCTTGTATGTGCTTCTGTAGTTGATCATAAAAATCAAAATTTAACATGTGGACATTTTCTGAATGTATCTTGGCAACAATTTTTCCCGAAGTGGGCTGGAAAAGGGCCATATATTGCCAATTTCCCCCTCCCATATGTGATTGAACCTTCCCTTTTGACTTAGAAAATAAGGAACAAAAAATTTCAGACTTCTTACCACTTTTTTTTGTTCTTTCTTTTGGCTGCCATGTGGGGAAAAAATAGGTGGTGATGCTTCCAATGTCTTTCTTTTGCAAGGAATAGGATTTTCTTTTTGTGTCATTGAGGTCCTTTGGATAGCTGCTAAACATTCTTTGTTTTCCAAAATTAATGGGATGCCTCTTTTTCCCCATGCCTCACTATTTCCCTTTGTGCAAGAGGGAATAGGGTGCTGCCCTAAGCATGTTGTAGGTTACCATTGGTGTTCCATTTCTTTCCCATCTCCTTCAGATAAATTATGAGAGTAATGACAATTTTCAATGCTTACCAATTGTTTGAAAGAAGGCTCAAGATTTGGATGAAGGGGCTGCGTTTCATGTCTAGGGGCAGCCTTTTCTTTTACTCTCGTCATGCTCATGATACATCCTCCTATCAATTTGTTGGCCTTAGAGATGGGGGCCTCTCCATCACTTAGACCATGCAAAACAACCTCTTTACCTGGTATTTTGAATTTAAGCTCCATAGCTTGGTATTTTGTGTGTATTCCCCAAGAGAATGCAACCATTGAATACCAAGGACCATATTGGTCTCCCCTATGCCCACCACATAAAATCCATCCTCAACCACATGTTTTTCCAAAGTGAGGCTAAGCTTTGGAATCTTAGTTGTGCAAGGGATGGTAAATCCATCCGCTACAGTAACTCTGAAACCCTTGAACTCTACTGATTGTAATCCATAAGATGTTACCAATCCCCTATCAATGAAATTGTGAGTTGCCCCACTATCAATAAGTACAATAATAGGTGTTCCTTTCAATGAGCCCTTAATTTTGAAGAGATAGTATCTAGGAGCCCCAAAAAGTGATTCCAAAGTGCCACTCAATTCTTTCTCCCCTTCTATTTCCAAAGTATTTTCCTCATAGTTGGCTGTCCCAACTACTTCCTTCTTATTTTCTCATCAGATAGAACCTCAATGTAGTGAACTTGTCCTTTGCCACGGCAATTGTGGCCTCTTTCCCAAGGGTCCTTGCATGTTAAGCAAAGACCTTTCCTCCTTAGCTCATTCCTTATATCAAAGCTACTTCATGGTAGCTCCTTCTGCTGCCCCAAACTTGGTTGGTTTGGTCTAACCAAAGGGCCCACATGATTGGCCTTAGGAGGCCTTGAAAAGATACCTTTTGGCTGCCCCAAACCGCCACCTCTCTGCTGCCCAGTAGGTGGGAAAAAAGTCTCCTTTGGCTGTCTCAAAGGCGGAAATTTGCCCCTTGGAGTAGAAAACTCCAAATCGTAGGCCTTTTGAATGGCCTCCCTTAATGTAGGTGGATCAAAAGCTTTGATCAATCCCCTTAGGGAGTCAATCTCCTATTTGAAATATCAATCACCATAACTGAAAGTCGCTGAAACTCTGTGATGTAATCATCCACTAAAGTCCTCTGCCTCAATTGATTCAAATCATGAAAGTGAAGCTCAGGATCCACTCTATCAAATCTCTCAATCAATCGCCTACTGAACTCCTTATAGGAGTGTATGTGTTGATGTCCTTGTGTAATCAAGCCATGGTACCACCAATCGTGGGTTGCTCCCTCTAAATGTAAAGTGGCGAATTGGATGGCCTCTCCCTCTGCCATCGGTCGGAGTGAAAAGAAGCTATCCGCCTTCTGAATCCAAGCCCTAGCCGAACTCCTCTATGACCCATCAAAAGTAGAAAGAGATAATTTTCTCAATGCATGCTGGAGATATCCTTGGTTGCCTCTCTGCCTCTGATCGACCCTGGGTCCAACCTGTCCCCATTTCCAAGCTGAAAACTCAAAAAATGTCATAGCCCCCCTAACTGTCTCAGACAATGTAACATGCTCATCCATATCTCTCTAACTCCTCACGTGGATTAAACAACCCCTCCATCGCTGGTGCGGGATCCTCTCTCTGAACAAATGTAGGTTGTGTGGGCCTACGTGTGGATGTCCCATTCCTCAAGGGGGTGTATGTGCATTTGGCCTACTCCCTGAGGCACAACTATCTTCGTTGAGTGGCTTCACGCCACCCATCTCACTGAGGGAACGAAGAAACCCTTCCATCACAACTGTCATCCTCTCCTGAGTTTGAGAATACTTCTTAAACCTCTCCTTAACCAACCTGTCTCTCCTCTCACCCACTGTATCCTGGTGCTCTATGTCACTCATAGCTCAACCCTTCTCAGGGGAACCTGCTGGTGGAAGCCCTGCTTCCCTCTTGCTATTCAAATAATACTTAATCTCTTTGTTGTCATTCATGTATCAAACCCTCGCCCACAAAATAGCCAAGATATGGGTCTGATACCATTGTAATGTCCCAAATTGGGACAATGATGATAAAAGAGGGTTTCCCAACAAAACCCTTAATCAACTCCAATCACATTGAATTCTGAAAATTAAAATCAACAAACCCTAGCTAACATAAATATGTTCAAAACATGATATGCATAACAAACCCTAGGTGCCAATATTTGCACAATTAATTCCAAGGCATATGAAGGATGTAACTACTGAATTTTGCACTTCAAACCCTCAAATAAGTCATGCGTAAACCCTCAAATTATTGCTGTGATAAAATACCTTTGTATGTGTGAGAAAGGATGCATGGATATCTTGTCAAAAAATCTGATTTTCCTCTTGAAAGTACAGTTGTATTTTTTTTGCAAGATCAACGCTTAAACCCTTGCAAAAACTCACCAAAAATATGGTAAAATATAGTAATAATCTATATTAAAATACTTCTAATTTTAGCCCTTTCAAAACCTCCAAAAATTCTTCACAATCAATTCATCCAAGTGCAAAAAATTATAGAATTAAATAATTCAATTTTCTTCTTTGAATTTCACCCTTAAAGATGTCAATGGACCTTAGAAAATTATGCTAAAATACCCAAATAATTCTAAGATTATTTGTGTACCTTTTAGGGCCTAATAGCACCCTAGAAAACTAAAAAAATGATCCTCAAGTGAATCGTCCCTCATAAAATAATAGCAAAATTTCTATGATGAATCCCTAGTAATTTTCTTTCCAAATTCCTTCCAAACCCTTTTATAATTTGTCACAAAAATTTAGAAAATAGAGAATCACAAATACCTTGCCAAATGGAGTCTAACAACCCTCCGAAGTGTTCATTTCCTCTCCACAATTGATTCATCCTACTCAGAAAAATAGGGAATAAATTTCAGAATATTCAACTTACCAAAAATCCTGCCAAACAACCTCCCAAAGTCTCATAGGTCAAGTTGCCCAAACAAAAAGGATAGTATAAAATAATAATGATATTTTATACACTGTTAGCCCTTCAAATCCCTCCTTAAAACTTCGAAATCCACTTTCACAACCAATTGCCCTAGCTGGAAAATATCATGAAGCACGAACAACTCCTTTTGACCTTCATCAAACCCCACCAAGTGGTTCGCCTAACTCCTTAGGCAAGTTGCTACCCTTTGGAAAGGTATTCCGCAACACAGACAATCTTCCAAGATGATTCGCTCCTTTTCAACACCTGTAAAATCCACCAAAACTTGTTTTCAATAGAAGTATGCAATATTTCCTTGATGAGATGGTGTCTAAAAACACCTTTGAATGATCCACTTGCATGAAAACATGCAGTTTAAAGCTCACTTACAACCCTTGAGTAGAGTTTCACTAGTAGGAGGGATGGAGGTTTTCGTCCTCAAAAGGTGGAAACCAAGCTTGACATACTTGATCCAATTTCCAAAATCAATATTCAACATGCTTTTTTCGAAGGAGCCTCTTTCTTTTTATAATCTTCCTCCAATTGTGGAGCCCAAAATAGAGAGGAAGGGTTACTTTTATTTTTAATAAAAAAATATATATAAGCATCCTTATAAAAGTACTTTATAGAATGGTCCTTAAAAAGGCCCCAAATTTGGATAATAAAGTACTTTATCAAAATAACCTTGAAGTTTACTAATGTTCCCCTTTTTTTGTCTTTAAATCCTTAGCCTTAGGGAATGCTTAAGCTAAGGGTCTCATCCAGGGACTAGCTCAAAAAAGGGACATTACATGTGCAGCGTAAATGGAGGTTGTCTTTGGTAATTGCACAAGGTTGTTAGCATGTGAGGATGATGGAAAAGCTGCACAAGGCACTCTGCATAGTTTTAGTCGCACCTTGGAAGATTGCTTAGTGGTGCTTAGTGGTTGAGTTGCACTAAGGTGTTGCAAGGAGCTGTGCAACACGTTGAACAATGAATGGTTATTTGAGGTCATTCTAAACACTTGTCTAATTGTATCTGTCAGATTGAAGAGGTGTTAACGTCCTGGTGGCACTCTGACATGGACCTGCTGTGGAATGTTACATGTTGTTCACCTGGTGTAGTTGGTGCATGCAAATTCTTCTACATTGCAGAGGTTGCAAGTGAAGTGTTTGCTATAAGACTTAGTTCTTCTTAGGTGTTGCATGGAGCTGTGCAACATGCTGAGCAATGAATGCTTATCTGAGGGCATTCTAAACACTTGTCTTATTGTATATGTCAGATTGAAGAGGTGTTAGCAACGACCTGGTGGCACTTTGACTTGGACCTGCTATGGAATGTTACATGTTCACTTGGCGTAGTAGTTGGTGCATGCAAATTCTTCTGCATTGCAGAGGTTGCAAGTGAAGTGTTTGCTACAAGACTTAGTTCTTCTTAGGAAGTTGATATGTCGAACATCTGATTACATACGATATGTGTAACAGAGGTTGTTGAATGCTAAATACACATGGTCAAGTGTGTGCATTCAAATATACAGTAAAGCACTATATGTAGGTTATAAAACCTTGCAACTTCAGCATAGCATTCTAAGACGTTCATTTTATGTTATAATTCAAGTAGGTTACGGTGCTGTGTTTTTTACCCGAAAGGGTTTTCCTAGGGGAAATTCTCGTGTCTATGTGTATGCTTGTCATATCTTCCTTACCTATGTTGATTCACATTATCAAAACTCTCCTTTGCGTTTGTTTATTGTGTTCATAAGCTTATCCCCATCATTTGGTATCAGAACCTCGTTGTAAGCTTTGTAGAAGTTGGGATAGCTTGCAATAAACGATTTCCTTGTAGTGGGAGTCTTGTGGAGAATCTTGTGCAAACAAGATGACTGGAAGTACCAGAGTATAAATTGAAAAATTCAATGGTTAGAATTTTGAATTGTGGAAGCTCAAGATGGAAGATCTCTTGGTGGATAGAGATTAGTGGATTGCCATAATAGACAATGTACCCACCAAAATGAAACTAGAAGAATGGGAGAGAGTTGATAGGAAAGAGCCAAGCTCTATTAAACTATGATTTTCGGATTCTGTTTTATCGAATGTATTGGCTAAAAAGACTACGAAGCTTCTGTGGGACAAGTTGGGCACGTCGTACCAGGGCAAGTCATTGGTGAACAAACTTTTCTTGCGAAAGACAATGTACTCATTACAAATGAGTGATGGTGACATGGGTGAAAAACATCTGAATGCCTTCAACACTATGGTCAATCAACTGAAATTTGTAGATGTTAGCATGAAGGATGAAGGGAGGTGCATCATGTTGCTGTGCTCTTTGCCAGACTCATGGGATAATTTGGTGATGGCTATCACTAGTACAACATTGAAGCTGAAGTTAGAAGATGTAGTGGCAGCGCTATTATCAAAGGAGATGAGGTGCAAGTCTATGTAAAGTTATCAGACTAATGATGCCTTGACTGTGTGAGGCCGCTTAAAAGAACGAGGCAAGCGAAAGACTTGGGAGAAGTGCTCAAAGTCTAAGGAAAGATCAAAGACTTCGGAAAAATCCTCAAAGAAATGCGGCAATATAGGGCATTTCAAAAGGGATTGCAGAGCAAATAAGGTGAAGGGAAAACCACTAGATATTCTGCAATCCTCAAGTGACAGAGTCTCCAACAATGAAGATGGAGATGTATATCTCGCAACCTCAAGCTTGCACTAATGCAATTATGCATGGTTGATCGACTCTGGAGCCTCCTATCATATGCTTGTGAAGGAATGGTTTTGCGAATATGAAGAATATGATGGTGGTGATGTCTTTCTAGGAGACAACTCAACCTACCGGATCACAAGAAGAGGACGAGTCAAGTCGAGATTTAGAGATGGGACGACCAAGACTCTCCCAGGGGTTTTGCACATTCTTGGTCTTGCAAGGAATCAGATCTTTGTAAGCAAAATGAATGATGTTGGTGTCTAGGTCTCATTTGGTAGATATGGGTGCAAAATGGTGCATGGAGCCTTGGAACTAGCAAAGGGTGTGTGCATAGGTACTCTGTTCAGACTTGATGCGACTGCGGTAAGCAACGCATGTAACAACTTTGCTGTAACTAAGCCTAAAGTAGAAGCAGGAGCGTGTGAATTACCTTTGGTAGAGGAGACAAAGCTCTGGCATCAAAGACTAGGGCATATCGGCGAGAAAGGTTTGTGCATGCAATGGACAAAGGATATGACAAAAAGGACGGAGAATTTTCCCTTGGATTTCAAATTTTGTGAAATTGTGTCTATGACAAGCAAAGTTGGGTGATGTTCCCCAAAGGTGTTGCAAGTGCAAGTGAAATCTTGCAAGTGATCCACAGTGATGTGTTTGGATTGGTGGTTGTCTCGTCATTGAACAAGTCTCTCTTCTATGTGACTTTCATAGATGTTTACACTCACAAGACTTGGATATACTTCATAGTGAAGAAATACAAAATTCTCAAGAAATTCAAGGAATTCAAAACTCTTGTGGAGAACCAATGGAGAAGAGGATCAAGTTGTTGTGCACAGACAACGGGGGTGAATACTGCTGAAAGGAGTTCGATGAATTCTGCAGGCAGAGTGGTATTCAAAGACAAAAGATGACTCAAAGGAGTTCGATGAATAGGACGTTGATGGAGAAAGCCCAAAGCATGTCGAGTGGTGTGCATTTGGAGCAAAATTTTTGGACTGAAGTAGTGGCTATTGTTTTTTACTTTGTCAACCGATCCTCGACATCAACGCTGGTTGACAAGACTCTTCCAAAAGCCCGGACTGGTAAGAATCCTTGCTTGAAACATTTGCGCATTTTTGGTTGCGATGCATACTCTCATATTCCAAAGGAAAAGAAATCGAAGCTTGACTATAAGTTTATAAAGTGTATCTTCATTGGGTATGAGGGTGGCATCAAAGGCTACAAGCTGTGGAATCTTGAGACAAAAAAGGCTATCTATTGCTAGAATCTAGTCTTCATGTAGGTGCACAAAGTTTCTATGCACGGGGAACCAAAGAAGTAGCAAAAGGAAGAGGCAAAAACGATGTAGGTTGATATAGAATCTGAAGAGTCGATTTGAGTATGGTGCGATGGACGATGAGTCACAAGAGTCACAAGAAGAGGAGGAACTAGCTACTCCTTTGAGGAGATCAGAATGGTTGCACTAAATCCCTGAAAGGTATAACCCACCAGACTTTCGTTTTGCATACCTGTTATCAGTGACTGATAGCGATGAATGCAAGATGGTGAAGGAAGCTCTAGATTGCATATAGAGCATGTCTTGGAAGAAGGCAATGAAGGAGGATATGGATTCTCTGGACAAGAATGAGATTTGGGATTTGGTTAAGCTACGTCTTGGACAAAACCCTATAAGCTACTAGTGGGTTTTCAAAAGAATGCATAATGTGCAAGGGAAGATAGAGAGGTACAAGGCTTGCTTGGTGGGAAAATGATTTTCCTAGATTGAGGGAATTGACTTCAGTGAGATCTTTTCTCTAGTTGCAAAATTGACTTCAATCCAGTTTCTTTTAGCTATTGTTACTGCGTTTGATTTGGAGATAGAACAAATGGATGTGAAGACAACGTTCTTGCATGGGGAGCTTGAAGAAGAAATCTACATGTCATAACCTAACAACTTCAAGGTGAAGGGGAGCGAGGACTTGGCTGGCAGATTGATGTAATGTCCCCTTTTTCAAATTAAAGGAAAATAGGTTGAAGATCTTTAGTCTAATTTTCCTCGTAGGCTAAGGAATGGTAATTGGAAAAAAAATATTTTAATAATTAATTAGAACTGCCCAAATAGCGATTTTAATCATTTGTTATCTTAAGGCAATTTTAAGTGATTATTAGAATAATAGAACTATCAGGGTTAATTATTTAAATTACTTGAAAAGTGGTATTTACCACTCTTAAAATTTAGGTATTTTAAGTAAATAATTGGAAAGCATTTTCAATTAATTAATTGCTCAAAAAAATGATTTATATCGCTTTTGCAAATAGAGCAATTTAATTAATTAATTATTAGATTATTTGCCCCAAAAGTAATTTTAATTACTATTATTTATTTAGGCAAATTAATTTAGTAATGGGAGAATGAATTGTGAGCTTGTCGGTCTTTGAGTTGTTCCAAATTGGAACGCCACCCTTTGGGTGGGATTCAAAAGTGGAATTAAAAGTTAGCAATGATTTTTAATTCATGCATTGGACTTCTTCACATGGTTTGTCCCCTTTGGGAGGGTATTTATTGCAAGGAAGAGATCATTTTTGGGGTTATGCTAATTTGGATATTGAATTGATGATCAAGTATGTCAAGCTTGTTCAAAGTGACTTGAGGACGGAAACCTTCAAGTGCACCAAGGGTTTGAGGACGAAAACCTCCATTCCTTCATTAAAGGCAACTCTATTCAAGGGTTGTAATTGTGCTTCAACTTTGCATGGTTGCATGAAATTGGTCTTACAAATGTGTTCTAAAACACCACCTTGATTCAGAAGCTTGGCGAGCACCTTGGAGAGCTTGGTGATTGTGTTTTGCAGGTTAAGGAGGGTGGCGACTTGGCCACTAGGGTAGAAGACCCTGTTAAGGGCTGTACTACAAAGGAAAACCCTCTCCTAGGGTTTTGGGAATTTATTTCCAAATTATTCCAGCTAAGACGAATTGGTTTGGAGCTGAAATTTTAGGGTTTGGATAGCTGTTTTGTGCCCAAATAATATTATGAATTTCCCATACTATTTCTGAATTTATTCTTGGTTATTAGAAGGGTTTTGTAGGTCTTTTTGGGCCTCAAACTTGTCAGAAAAATCATAATAAAATTGGTAATATTATTCGGTAATATTTCTTCTAATTTTGACATCATAATCCCATAAGAAGTATTTATTACAAAGAACTTATTTTGTAATTTTCTGGTCATTTTTCTGAATATATTGAAGTGAAAATTGGGTTGGCACAGCTGCAATTAATCACATTATTTCCCTAAATATTGGCGCCTAGGGCTGAGTGGCAATTTACCATTCTAGGGCCTTAATTTTTTGGTTGGTTTCCTAAATTTTTTGTGAGGGTTGGCTGTAATTTTTAGTAAATTATTTCAGTTTAGCAAGGGTTTTGGAAGAAACCCTTTTTTTACACATTTGTCTCAATTTGGGGACATTACAATGGTATTAGAGCCATATCTTGGCCATAGGTGGGATTCAAGGCTTATGCCAAACAATGACATGGATAAGGTTAGGGTTGAGAGTCATATTCCGGCCCAGGATCGTGGGAATCAACCTTTAAAGTGGAGGACCAACTTTTGGTTCGTTGGGATCTAATGGAATATTATGATGAGTTTTTGACATATGCACCTTGGTTCAGAAGGGTAAGGAGCTTCAGAAAATGGCTAGCATTGAGACAAGGCAAAGGGCCCCATGGGCACATAGCTATGCATGGCGACTTGGGGAAAATAGTTCTCCCAACTTTTGATGGCGATCCAAGTATTTTGGTGAGAGCTTGGGTGGACAAGGTAAGTGAATACCTTGACTTGAGACCTAGGGGAAGACGGGAAGCACTAATTTTCATCATCCAACATTTAGATGGGGCTGCCCATGAATGGTGGCATCGTGGATGGGAAGCGCAAGGGCATATCATCATTGGAACATATGAGGAGCTTTTTGAGAGGATCATTAAGGAGTTTGGTAAGAAGGTAGAGCCACCAAAACCCAAATTACTAATGGCACCAAGCAGGGACTTCCAATTGTATAAAGGGCAGCCTTTGAAACAACTAACTGAGCCTAGTTTCCAATTATACAAGGGGCAGCTACTCCACAAGTTTGCTGGTCATAAAAAATCGGTGGTTACCGGGCGGCTAAAAACAAATTTACAGATTGACATGGATAGTTCATTGCATGGGAAGTTTGAGCATCGAAATTCAATAAATTGCGGACCCCTTATGATAGGCAATCAATTAGATTCACAATCAGAAAATTCAGAAAATTGTGAGGCATGCAAAACTGAAATTGAGGGGCAGCCACGAAGGGAAAAGCAATCAGAAATCACTGAGCCAAAAAGGGAAATTCTGAGGTAGACAAATCTGAAATTGAAGGGCAGCCTATTGTTGCAAGTGAAAAACTTCAAAAGGTGGAACCTTTGGGGCAGCCAAAGGATGGTTATCAATTATTCAAGGGGCAGCCAATGACTGAATTTTCTGAGCCACAAGAACCAGAAATTCAAGGGCAGCCAAATGATAGTTTCAAAAAATTTGATGAACAATAAGGATAGCAAGTTGAAGTCAAGAAGGTGGATGGATCAAGAGAAGTAAGTTCTAAATACACCATGGTAGAAAATTGTGCCCTTATGTCAAGGACACAAGTAAGGTGTGATGAGTGGATAAGGAGGGCAAAAGAGGCAAAAATGATAGCCTTCCAAGCTAGGCAGCACCTAAGGGAGTCTAAGAAGGAAGCACATAGAGGTAAGCAATTTAATTATTTTTATGGTGAGAAATCATGGCATAACCCTCCTACTTTGCTCCTACAACGTTTTGATGGTTATGAGGATCATGCCAAGGATGAAGACAAGGTGAAGGGCATGTTAAAAAACATGCAAACAACAATTAAGCATCACAATTTATTTGATATATTCTATATGCTACATGGAGTGGCTATGACTAGAGGGAAAATGCAAGAGGGGAATATACAACCCATGGCAAGGGTTGAGGTAGGTGGTGTCGTCAATAAATCAGCTACAGCAATTATAATTTACTTTTCATGTAGAAAGACACACCACATAAGAGATAATGCATTGCCCTATGTTGGTGTGGTTAAAGCTTGCTATATAGGATCACAAGGTACAAGTTATGCAAGGTATATGTTGTTTTTTGGAGGGAAAAAACAAGCAATTCAGGGCTTTTACAGTCCTTATACAGCCCTCTTCGATTATGTTTTAAGTGGGTTTACCAAGGGAACAACTTGGCTAATCATAGGAGTAGTGTTAGGAGACAAGTGTTGTGACCCATGGGTCATTGCAAGGGCTGTTGGTAACTCATTGACTACTGATTTTTGCAATTTCAGTTTGTTTCCATTAAGAAATTTTATTTATATGGTGTGCATAGTCCCTAGGAAATTGTGCCCCTTACACTCCAACACCATGGAGGTGGGTCAAGGGTATGTAAGTAGATTTCCAGCCACTATAAGCGAAAGAACAAAAGGGAAAGGTAGTTGCTACAGCCATGACAAGAGCAATGTGAACATATCCATTGAATTCCGAATGAAGAAGAGTTGCAAGGGGGATTCAAGGCATCAAGAAAAGATGTACCTCATAATCCTAAAGTTTGATAAGCGGATCAAAAGGGTGTTACTAACCACCATTGTTTTTTTTAATTTGTTTGTTCCATGGGTAGATTCATTTGGGGGATCACTTACAATGGCGAAGAGCAATGCAAGGAATGAGGTGATCTCCACACATGGGCAGGCAATTGGAAGGGGTAAACATTTCAGTTTGCAAAGGCAGCCCCAAAAGTGCCATGGGGGGCACCCTATTCCAAGTAGTAGGAATGATTTTGAGTGGAAGAATGAGGGCATGAGACCCCTCTTGGATTGGGCAAAGGCCCAAGTTGTGAACCGTCGGAGGGAAGGTATGATTTTGGAAGAATTCTGGTCCTATTTTCTTGCGGTAAGTTCTGAAATTGTCCTACTACATTCATGGCTAACATCATACACAAAGGGCAGATTTTGTGGGATAGAACAACCAAGAAAGGGGTCTGGAAATTTTGGTACAAGGTCTGAATTTTTTGTCACAAAAATTTCTTTTTTGTTTGGGGTTGCTAACATGGTATTTTAAGTTCTTGCATGGTTGTTTTCATTGGCCAACTTATTGAATGTTGCAAGGAGATGTTGGGTTGATACCGACTGTATCATTTTCATGTTGTTGGCCATGAAAATCATAGGCATAAGGCTGCTGTTATCAGTTGTGAACAGCAGCAAGTTTGCACAAAATAAGAGGAAAACATTGATGGAAATGGGTGGAGGAAGGGTTCAGCTGAAAGGTATCTTCAAGGCAGCCACCAAGGCACCTATTTGGATGAATTTCCGAGTGTTGTATGGCTGTTGTGACTTATTTTCATCCCACCCACAATCTGATTTGCATCATATATTGAGTGGGACACCTTGCCAAGTCATGGGAGGATATATGAGAACTCAAGGGTTTGGTATTCCAAAACCTTCATTGCATCAGAATAGTCCAATGGGATGGCTACAACACAATGATTGGGGATTCCATCATTTAAACGAAATTCGTGAGATGATTGCAAGCAATGGAAGAAAGCTAGTTGTCATGTCTATGAAACATGATGAAGGTATGATCACAAAAGTGTTAAACACTACTTTTTTCTATAACTTGCTTGTTTCATAGCAGATTGAAATAAGCAACTAAAGTGAAATCTTTCCCTGTGGGATATCACAATCCATAATCCAATGTCCCCTTGATATATCTGAATATTCTCTTCACTAATTGAACATGACTATCTTTTGGAGATGATTGATATTTTGCAATCATACCTACTGCATGCATGATGTCTGATCTCGATGCTGTCAAATAGAAAAGACTACCAATCATAGATCTATACAAAGATTGATCTGCAACAGGGGAATCTTCATCCTTGCTCACCTTATTTCTTGTACACATTGGTGTGCCAACTGGTGCACAATCCTCAAAACCAAATTTTTTCAATATTTTCTTGACATATTTACTTTGAGATATGAAAATTCTTTTATCTGATTGAAATATTTGCAATCCTAAAAAAATTAATAATTCTCCAAGCATAGACATCTCAAATTATTTTTGCATATTATTAGAAAATTCTTTTGTCATCTTTTCAATGTTTCCTTTAAAAATGATGTCATCAACATATACCACAACACTCAATTGATGCTCACCTTCTGTTTTGATGTAGAGATTACTATCGGCAAATCCTCTCTTGAAACTTTGATTTTGCAGTTACTTATCAAGTTTTGCATACCAAACTCTAAGAGCTTGTTTCAATCCATACAATGCTTTCTTCAATTTGCATACATGGCTTTTTTTTTTACTGACTTGCTTGAAATATTCTCCAACTCTAGTAAAACATTTGTAGAAAACTTTGCAAAAGATTGCAAGATATAAATGATTCTCCAAAATTAGGTGTTCACCCACAATATTTGTCCAAATCGATGATCTGATACCACTTGTTATGATCCACACTTACAATAATTGGAAATAGGCAGAATATAATGTAGATCAACACAACTTAATAGATATTGATGCGCCAATATGTCCAAATATTCAATATATGAAAAAATAGAATAATTACCCTTAAGATAGGGCAACACCATACAATACTTCTTTAGGAAGAAATAACTCCACAACGCCACTTTGAGGGGACAACCTCCAATTCCCTTCAAACAATAAAAGATTCAACGCTTGATTGATATCATTTCAATGATATTCATCTCCTTTATATAGACCTTTTATAACTAAGGATGGGTAACCACTTAATCCCAATGTAGGCCGACCATTACCCAATGTACTAATTCTACAAGTTACTCAATTATCATAATATATTGGATCCATATAACTAAGGGGGATGTGTGCCACATATCAGCATCTCCATCAACTCATATATAATCAGCGCCTCCATCAACTCATATATATTAATATAACATATCCCTAGGTACATAGCATTGTTGGTGGATGACTTCTCCTGGAAGATGTGGGTTTACTTCTTGAAAAATAAGTCTGACCGTTTTGTTGAGTTTGTGAAGTTTAAAGCATTGGTGGACAACTAGACAAGTTGGCAGATCAAGGCTCTTAGATCTGACAATGGAGGTGAATTTACTTACAATTAGTTTCAGAACTACTGGAGTAAGGAAGGAATTCATTGATAGTTGATGTCGTACGCTTTAAAGCAGAATGGGGTGGTTGAGAGGCGTAATCGCACTCTCATAGAGATGGCTCAGTCCATAATGTATAGTAGGGGCGTGTTGTACAAGTACTGGGGAGAAGCAATAAACACGACAGTATACATCCTAAATAGGAGTCCTTGCAAAGCTTTTTAGGATGTCACTTAATGAAGCATGGTCTGGAATCAACCTTGAGGTCACACATGTTCGTGTTTTTGGTTTTATTGCATATACTTCTTAGTAGAAAGAGTCAATTAGATTCCAAGAGTGCTAGATATTTTTTCATTGGCTATGGTGACCAATCTATGGCTTATAAACTTATTAATGTTTCCACTAAAAAAATCATTGTTAGTCAAGATATTGATGTGAAAGAGACATAATCCTTCTTTGTTTGTAGCCAACAAGCACTCTCTAAGATACCCGAGGTACTTGAATCTAGTATTGTCATTCCTTTGAAAGATGAGAAATTGAGATCTTTAATTACTCCATCACAAACTCCAGTGTAGCAACCCATCACTGATATTTCATATACTCCACTAATATATCAGTGATGCCAACTTGCGTTGGCTAACACTTAGGTTGATATTCAGCGAATACAGGATTATTTAGTACATTAGAGGCATAAGTGGGTTTACTCCACCCTATTGGATGTGCGCACAGATGAAATTCCTCAATCAAACACACAATCTTGGTGGACAAACAAGAAAATTGTGGATTTAACTGAGGAGTATCTTCATTTTTTTCTTGCTCCTGATCTTTTCACAATATCAGAACCATAGAAGTATTTTGAAGCACAAGGCAAACTTGAATGGGAGGCTCCCATGCAATCAAAATACGATGTCTTGATGAAGAACCATACCTAGAAATTGGCGGAGTTACTTCTAGGTAAACAACCCATTGGCTACAAATGGGTGTGCAAAGTAAAGTTCAAGGCTGATGGTACTTCAAATAAGTACAAGGTTCGTCTTGTTGCGAAAGTTTTTTCTCAACAGGAGGGAATAGACCACGAGGAGACTTTTGCTCCCACTGCAAAGATGGTCACATTTTGGTTGCTTCTTTCCATAGCAACTCAATTTGGATGGAAAGTGTTTTAGATAGATGTCAAAATTGCTTTCTTGAATGGAGATTTGGATGAGGAGGTTTGCATGGTGCAGCCCGAAAGTTTTTAGGTGCTTGGTAGTGATCATCTAGTTTGCATATTGATTAAGTCTCTATATGGGCTTAAGCAAGCTCCACGAGCTTGGTATATCAAAACTGATCAACATCTACAAGATTCTGGATTCAGAAGTTGTTATGATCCGAATCTTTATGTCTAAAGTAGTGGTGATGACATTGTGATACTCATTGTTTTTGTTGACATCTTGCCATCACAGGGAGTGGGGCCACTGCAATTTGCGAGTGAAATCAGATTTGTGTGCTGCTTTTGATATGACTGATCTAGGCCTCCTACTCTTGCTTAGGTGTAGAATTCTAGCAACATGACCATCTCATTTTCATAGCTCAGGTCAAGTATGCCACAACTATTTTGAAGAAGTTTGGAATGACGGTTTGTATTCCTACTTCTAAACTTATAGAGGTCGGGCTGAAGTTGTTAGCCCCCACGATGATTCATCACTGGTCAATGAATCACTCTACAAATAGTTGGTGGGCAACTTGACGACCAGTTCTATGTTTTGATGTTAGCTATATTTCTTGGTTTTTGTCTCAATCGAAGCTCATTCATCGGACAACAAAAAATGTGTTGAGAGATATGTCAAAGGATCTCGACTTTGGCATCTTATATTAGAGAGCAGAAGATTTCAGATTGATAGGGTATATAACATAGTTACCATGTTCAGAAAGTTTGCGCTGTTCGGAAGGGGAAAAAAGTTCAGAAGTTCGTGATTTTGAAAAAAGTTAGGTAGTTTGATTAGAATTTTTTTATAAATTATAAAAAATAAGTATATCATACATATTTGTATAACATAAACATAAATTATTTCTTTCATCTACATCAATATTTACCTCTACTAATTTTAATGAAATATTCCCTTAAATATTAATATTTTAATAATTTTAATATTTATATACAAAAATCTAAAACTTAAAAAGCAAAATTATCATATTTTAATATTTACAATTTTAAATATTATATTCGCTGCTAGGTTGCTTCTAAATTTAAACTTACAAATCTAAATGCTAGAAGACAACCTAAACTTACAAATCTAATTAAAATTTTAAATTATTAATGATTTACAATTTTAAACATGTAAAACCTAAACACTAGAAGACAAAGATTGAAAATTCTTGTTGATCAATATCGATGCACTTTGGCGATGGCAGACGATGAGTAGATGGCAAACTTAGGTCAATGAAGTTTTCGATGTGAAATGAGTATTTCTCACTCTGTTTCAGTGTTTTATTTATCCTTCAACCGGTTTCAGACCCTTCGTTTCCAACACTTGCCGACTAAACAAACTACCAAACCCGAACACCAACAGGGAAGAACAATAATAAATGCCAAAAACTATGACGACGTACATGTGTGTCGTGCCAACGGTGAACAGGTATAACTTTCTATGCAATTGCAAACAACTCTTTGTCCAACTGCGAACAACTCTCTGTCCAACTGCGAACAAGTCTCCGTCCAATTGCGAATAGGCCTATGCAAATTGCGAACTGTGTTCACCCTTCCATGTAACTACGAACAAGTCTATGCAAACTTGAAACTGCATTTGCTATGTTTTCTTCTCGTCGATTTCAATGTATTGTTTGCATTTTTGCCTTTTGAGGCTTGCGTTTAGGGTTTGCATTGACAACTCGACTCTAAGTTTTGTTTAAAAATTAATATTATAAATATTGTTTCTAAATAAAAAAAGTCAAAGTTGAACGGTCGAACTTCACTGAACATATTCGGTCGGGGTTATTTGTTCGGTTCGAACTGAACTTGAGGCCTGTTCGACCAAACATGGCAACTATGGTATACAGACTCTGATTGGGGAGGATCAATGGATACTTCGAGGTCTACCATTGTGTATATCTTTTCTTTTGGTTCAACTATTGTTTCATGGAAAAACAAGCTTCAACATACTATAGCTATCTCTTCCATCGAAGCAAAATACAAGGCAGCAGTCAGTGCCAGTTGTGAAGTAGTTTTGCTACGTCAGATTCTAATTGATTTGCAATTTCCTCCATCTACACCTACTCCATTTTTTTGTGACAATCAAGGTGTATTGAAGTTGGTGAAGAATCATGTCTTTCATGCATGCACCAAACATATTCAGATCCATCATCACTATATTTGACAATTGGTTGATTCCAGTGATATTTCTCTTCACTTTTGTGCTTCTACAGAGCAACCTGTAGATCTAATGACTAAACCTCTTGGTCCTATTCTCTTTGTAAAATTTCGAGATAAACTTGGTGTTGTTTTGGTTTTAGTCATTAAGAGGGTATATTAAATATATTGCTTTAACATATTAATGAATTGCATTAATATATTAATGAAACTTAACTACTATATTAGTTAAAGTCTAACTAATGTAATTGTCAACCACCTCAACTATTTGTAACTTGTTTGTGGCATTAATAAATGAAGGGTGAACACAAAGTTTAAAGTGTGCCTTCCAGTTTCTCTTCATTGTTTCAACAATCATACTTGCTTACACATTTATCGAATCTTCGACCATGTTGTAAGTGTCAAGATCTATGGGAATGCTTTCTAGATTTCTGTTCGAAGTGAGGATGTAATTGATGTTACAATCTAAATCTTTGATGATGCATTTTTATTGATTGATTGGAACCCTAGGGGACGACATGATTGAATTTGAAAAGATATAGAAAAATTGCATATAAATGATGGTCAAAAGCTAAAAAAATAAAATGTGAACATGACCCAACACAACGGTGGGGTAAGATCGGTTTCCCCAGAATGTATGTAGGGTGAATACGGTCAACAATGTAAATATCCTCTAATATAAGAAAAGTGAGAAGACCATATTAGATCCAACATACATACAGGATGCATTGTGGTGCGGGGCTGAAAGCAAGAGTTGTTTGTAATAAAGATATCAAGGATATAACTAGGAAGTCTATGCACGTAATTGACAAACGACGACTCACCTAAATCTGAGAAGTAAAAGACAAACAAATGAGAGATAAATGACATTAGGTGATAACTATGAGGGATCTAAACTAGGGATTGTAACCAAGAGGTATCTAAGGATTCTAAAGCATGCAAAGATAACATATACTAATCTAAGCAAGGAAGATAAAAACATACCAATATAGCATATGCACACCCATACAAATATATCCACCAAAGTAAATAAAGAAAAAGTATAGGGATATGGATACTTACCTTGGTTTGACTTGTTAGTGCATCAATCTCCCCTTGGCTCAAGTCACACTTTGTGAGATATGTTGTAGGTGAAGATCAAGGTGTAAGGAAGAAGAGTTATGTACCCTTAGTTGGAGACTCCAAAGACTAGGTTTACTTTGTTGGCTCAGCTTCTCTTTCTATGACCTTGTGCAAAGTAGACCTCCAAGTATAAGCTCCTATACCCTAATTCTTTTTTTTCTTACTAAATGTGGATTTGCATGCGCAGATTGGATGTGTTTCTTATTGAAAATGATATATGGGAACCCTATACATATGGATCAAATCCCTAAAAGTCACCTATCTTAAAAGTTGACGGACTTGGCCATTGCCGAGTCAGTAGAAATGCAAATAAGGAGAAAATGTTACCATTTCGGCATGACTGAAATCGTACAAAAAGGGATGGGAGAGTTAAGATTGACTTGGCAGGGCTAAGTCTGAAAATAATGGGAACATTGTAGAACTAACTTGGTAGGGCTGAGTTAGTAGGAAAATACTGCATAACTAACTCAATAAGGTTGAGTTAGTAGGAAAAAGGCACACAAATGAGTAGAAGAGGGGCAAACAAGCCAAAATTAACTAGTATATATATAAAATAAACATTTAAGTATAAGTCTACTTATAATTTAATTTATATTTTGTATATATACTTTTAGGATGCTTGAGAGTGGTTTCAGACCTCTAGGAGTTATAACACTGATTCTAGGTTTTGGAGGATCCTATCAGATTTCAGACTTAGCCAAATTTAATGGATTTAGGTTTTCAGGGTTTTAGGAAGATCTCATAGGAGGTATGAAGATAATATGAAGGAATAGATGATCATCAAGGAATCTCTCACAAAACGCCACAGACCAACCCACCTCGATCTCAATGCACATTTTAGGATGTGCACTCAGGGAGATATATGTGTCGATGTGTCCTTCAAGAGAAATCATCAATAAGTCAAAATGTGTGTTTACATTTTCTTTTTCCCTGTCAACATATGCGTGTTAACAAGAATCGATCCCATGCGATTTGATTTCTCTTTTCTTGGACGCTTGACATTGGTTTGCTTCTCATCCACTGTGTTCTTTTTGTGCTTCTTTACCTACGTGCTAATGCTTGTGTATATTTTTAACTTGCGCATCATTCCCTTTACTGTGTGTGTTGACCAATGCCTCAAGACTATTCTGCACACTTGTGGAATACTAAGCATGATCTTGTGCGTCTCACCCACATATTATCATAATTAGTCGTTTCTTGTAGAAGTGATCTTATATGCAAAATCTGGGGTCAATGGTTATAAGGAGAATCCTTGACCTATACCAATTGGTTTCAGGGCAATTTTTTTTTTAGAAGTCTTAGTTTTTTTCCCCTAGCTTTTCAGACTCTAGGCTCAAATTTTTAGAATCCTTGGCTTCTTTGTCAATCCTCTACTTGGCAAATACCTAGAGATCCCACTTGTTGAGAGGAGCAAAACAAATTTTTTTTGGAGGATCTGATCGCTTAATTTCAGAAAAGACTAGCTTTTTGGAAGGGCAAATGGCTCTTTTGGGCTGGAAAATGTCAGGATCTGGAGCAAACAGCTTTGATACCACTTGTTAAGATTAAGAGCACAATTGATTACCTTGTATAAGCAACTAAACACGGAATTGAACCAGAAGTAATATGTAACTAGAATTCAGAAACAACACAGAATATGAGAGACAATACAATCTTGTATTAACACTCTTCCAGAAGGAAATACAATGAAGAAATCACACTCTTCCCACACCTCTTGGGCGTACCAGTAATTCTCCCTCAAGAGTTCTCTTTCTCACACAATCAATTACAACCACAACTCAAACACAGAGTTGTTCCCTCCACCAGTCAGTAACAGTACTGTCAGTACACCAAGTACTCAAAGTATTCCAAGTAGATCTCCCTGATCTTGCTCTTTGTTGTGTTGCAGATTTCCTTTGACCTTGCACACACACACACCGGCAGATCAACTGACCTTATTTACCATGTAGATCTTCTCCCTGATCTTGCACAACCTGCAGATCAACCTGGTCTTGCACACTTGCAGACCCTCTAGATCTTACACACCTTGGAAGAACCCTTGTCCTTGCCTTTGCAAGTCTTTCTGATCCTTCAAATTACAATACATCCCATGGGTCTATTAAATAGATCCCATACAAACAATAATTAGACTTCCTAATTACAATAATTAGAAACGCAGACTCAAGACTAAAATTAGTCTTTTACATCCAAACTAGCTGTCCATCTAAAATTATACCAGTTTTGGAAGCGCATGCAAATGCACGCACACACAGGTTGCCGACGTTGGTTCCTGTCTGACTGATGTCAGTCGACACTTAACCGATGTCGGTTGCTCTGCACACTGAATATGACCGACGTCGGTTGGCTTGATCGACGTCGGTTTCTCTGCAACTCAGCAACCTCCTCCGTTTGTATCAGTGAAGCTTTTAGCTCCACAACCTAACAATCTCTCATTTGGAGATAAACAACTGCACCTGTACATGTACCTGTGCATCATCTAATTTTGTTTTCTGGCTTGTATCCCTCTTCAAGTTCAATCTTGAAGACCAACCACCACATATTCTGTGGTGCATCTCTTGTCATCCAAGTAACCTGCCATATCCGAATCTACATACCCATGTAGAGAAGTGCTTGACCCTGCATAGCATGAATTTTTGCTGCTGGTCCCTCTCAGATACTTGAGAATCCACTGAACTGCTTTTCAGTGCTCTTTTTTCGAATTGGCCATAAATTTGCTGACAACTCCCACTGCTTGGGTAATATTAGGTCTAGTACTCATGTACTCAACCTCATCATGTGATTTGGGAGACTGTTCTGTGAACTGTCCATCCATAGGTGTGCTAACCGGTTTTGCATCCTGCATATTGAACCTCTCCACTACGTTATTCACATAATCATCTGGAGACAAAATCACCCTGTGACTTTTCTTGTCTCTAGAAATACTCATGTCAAAGATTTCTGCTCCTGAATCCTTCCTGGCACACCTCTGAACTAACTTTACCTTTAGCTCAGCAATTCCTTGCATGTGTGACCCTGAAACAAGCATATGCACTACATACAGTAACCGGATAATGTCGCGACCATTATCCAATCTGGTAAAATAAACACAGTGATTACATTGATATTGACTAAAGCCATGCTTTGTCATAAACCTGTCAAACCTATACCACTGTTTTGGAGCTTGCTCAAAACCATATAACCTGGCCTTCTGTCTCACGTGTCCATTCTCTCCTTTCTTTAACCTGGGAATCCATTCGTCTTTCAGTGCTTTCATCCCGGCTGGCAACTCTATCAAATCTCCCGTTTGGTTCTCTTTCAAAGAATTCATGCCATGCTCTCACTGTTTTCTGGATTCTACCTGCATTGCCTCTTCAAAACTTTCTGGTTCTTGACCATCAGTGAGCAACAAGTAGTGTAAAGAAGGAGAATAATGAATTTGAGGCTTATTTACCCTTTCAGTCCTCTTCATGGGCGTTTGAGACTCCTTGACAGCTTGCTGTCTGTCAAAAATCCGTTCTGACAGTGATCGATCTTGGTCACCTTTGGCCGACCCTGGTCTGCACCCGACCGATGTTGATTCCACTTGATCGCCGACGCTGATTCCCTGACCGACGTCGGTGTCCACTTGCCCGACACCACCGATTCTGATCTGCACATGACCGACGTCGGTATCTCCCTGATCGACGTCGGTTCTCCCCTGATCGACGTCGATAACTATGTTTTCCTGTGAGTGATGATTTTTATCCGCGAGCTCATTTTGGATCAAAACTTTGTCCAAATCAACATTGCTCTGCTCAAAATTATTCAGCCCCTTGAGCTGATCTCTGTCCATCATCTTCTCTTTGAAAACCAAGGCTTTCCAATTCTTCAATGTGTCAAAAACATCAGATTTCCTCTTTCTGCAATAAACTCGATTCTTTTTTGTAGCATCAGTAACAAGAAACCTTACTTTTTTTTGTTGCTTACAGATTTCTCGATCTATGCTTTTCGAATCTGAAATTTTACCTTTTGACTCAAGAACATGCATCCCCTTCTCACTCATGTGACCAAGCCTACAGAGCCACATCTTTGCATCTACATCTGAAGTAGATAAAACAGAAAGAGAATCAGTAATACAAGTAGATAGATAAAGAGTATCTACTCTCTTACCACATGCTAATTCAAGTGCACCTTTGGAAATTTTTCAAGATTCCATTGTGAGAGTAACTGTGCAATCCTCATCACCCAACTTTCCTGCAGAAATTAGACTCCTCTTCAGGACTGGGACATGCATGACATTCTTCAACACCCATGTGTTGCCCGTCTGCAATTTCAGCCGCACTTCCTCTTTGCCAACAATTTGACAAGGCTCACTAACCCTTAAATAAATCTTTTCAAAGTCTCCATGGACATAATCATGAAAAAATACTCTATTTGGGGTTGCATGGAAAGAGGCAACATAATTTAAAACCCAAGATTCTACTTTATCCAAGGAACATATAAGAGCATCCCGTGCAACAATACCTGCATCATTTGCTTCTTTATTTCCTTCATGCTGATATTCTACCAACCAACAATTTTTTTTTACCTGCTCTTTCTTTCTACAATACAGTAATTGATAATTCTTGCCATTGAATTTCTCCATTCTTAGTATACTTTTTTCTGCCATTGCTTTACTCCCACTCAATCAGAAACTCCTGAGAGTGACCTGTAATCAACAAACACTAACCTGCTCCGAACCAGGCTCTGATACCACTTGTCAGGATCTGGAGCAAACAGCTCTGATACCACTTGTTAGGATTAAGAGCACAATTGATTACCTTGTATAAGCAACTAAACACGGAATTAAACCAGAAGTAATATGTAACTAGAATTCAGAAACAACATAGAATATGAGAGACAATACAATCTTGTATTAACACTCTTTCAAAAGGAAATACAATGAAGAAATCACACTCTTTCCACACCTCTTGGGCGTACCAGTAATTCTCCCTCAAGAGTTCTCTCTCTCACACAATCAATTACAACCACAACTCAAACACAGAGTTGTTCCCTCCACCAGTCAGTAACAATACTGCCAGTACACCAAGTACTCAAAGTGTTCCAAGTAGATCTCCCTGATCTTGCTCCTTGTTGTGTTGCAGACTTCTTTGACTTTGCACATACACACACCTGCAGATCAATTGACCTTACTTACCATGTAGATCTTCTACCTGATCTTGCACAACCTGCAGATCAACCTGGTCTTGCACACTTGTAGACCCTCTAGATCTTACACACCTTGGAAGAACCCTTGTCCTTGCCTTTGCAAGTCCTTCTGATCTTTCAAATTACAATACGGCCCCATGGGTCTCTTAAATAGATCTCATACAAACAATAATTAGACTTTCTAATTACAATAATTAGAAACGCAGACTCAAGACTAAAATTAGTCTTTTACATGCAAACTAATTGTCCATCTAAAATTAGACCAGTTTTGGAAGCGCATGCAAACGCACGCACACACAGGTTGCCGACGTCGGTTCCTGTCTGATCGATGTCGGCCGACACCTAACCGATGTCGGTTGCTCTGCACACTGAATATGACCGACGTCGGTTGCCCTGACTGACGTCGGTTTCTCTGCAACTTAGCAACCTCCTCCGTTTGCATCAGTGAAGCTTCTAGCTCCACAACCTAACAGAAAATTTGAACTTATCCAAGCTATTCTAAATTGATGGAGAATGAGGATAATTCCCCTGGATTAGGGTGGTGTGTTGTCCATCTCCCCAAATCAAAAGCTTTCCTATTTCTTTGAAAAACAAGGTGCTTACTTGGGATAGACTTCAACAAATTGATTATGAGGGCCCTTCCCATTGTTCCCTTTGCAATTATTCTTCGGAAACCCCGAAACACCTTTTTCTACATTGTCCCTTAACATGGACCATCTAGGCTTGGTTCTTTTAAGAGATTGAATTTTCAATGGGTTTGCTCTGACAATTTTACAGATATCTTGGTGGCAGGGGGATAAGGGCAAATAGGTGGGTAGCATATGGAAATTGGCCCCGATGTAATGTCCCCAAATTGGGACAAAAGTGTAAAAATGGATTTCTTCCACAACCCTTGCTAAGCTGAAATAATTTACTGAAAATTACAGCAAACCCTAGTTGCTGGAAAATATAGTTCAATACTGAAAATAAGATCAGCAAACCCTAGTTGAAACAATCTCACCAAAATCACAATAAAATATTGCAAATCCTTGTGAACAATTTAGAAAACCAGCCAAGCAAGATTAAGGCCTTAGAATGGTAAATCACCACTCAACCCTAGGCGCCAATATTTAGGGAAATAATGTGATTAATTGCAGCCATGCCAACCCAATTTCCACCTCAATATATTCAGGAAAATGTCCAGAAAATTATAGAATAAGTTCGCTGTAATAAATACTTCTTCCGGGATTATGATGCCAAAATTAGGAGAAATATTACCGAATAATATTACCAATATTATTATGATTTTTTTGACAAGTTTGAGGCCCAAAATGACCTTTAAAACCCTTCCAGTAATTATGAATAAATTCAGAAATAATATAGGAAATTTAGAATATTATTTGGGCACAAAATAGCCTTCCAAACCCTAAAAATTCAGCTCCAAACCAATTCGCCCTAGCTGGAATAATTTGGAAATAAATCTCCAAAACCCTAGGAGAGTGTTTCCCTTTGTAGCGCAACCCTTAATGGCGTCTTCTACCCTAGTGGTCAAGTCGCCACCCTCCTTAACCTATAAAACACAATCACCAAGCTTTCCAAGGTGTTCGCCAATCTTCCGAATCAAGGTGGTGTTTCAAAACACCTTTGTAAGACCAATTGCATGCAACCATGCAAATTTGAAGCAAAATTATAGCACTTGAGTAGAGCTGCCCTTAATGGAGGAATTGAGGTTTTTGTCCCCAAACCTTTGGTGCATTTGAAGTCACTTTGAACAACCCTGGCATACTTGATCATCAATTCAATATCCAAAATTTGCATTACCCCAAAAATGGATTTCTTGATTGCAATAAATACCCTCCCAAAGGGGGTGAACCATGTGAGGGAGTCCAATGCATGAATTAAAAATCATTGCCGACCTTTAGTTCCTCTTTTCCACTTTTGGATCCCACCCAAAGGGTGGCATATCAATTTGGAACAACTACAATGCTGACAAGCTCACAATTCATTCTCCCATTATTAAATTAATTTGCCTTAATAAATAATAATAATTAAAACTACTTATGGGGCAAATAATCTAATAATTAATTAATTAAATTGCTCTATTTGCAAGAGTGATAAAAATCAGTTTTTTGAACAATTAATTAATTGAAAATACTTTCCAACTATTTACTTAAATTAGTTTAATTTTAAGAGTGGTAAAGACCACTTTTCAGGTAATTTAAATAATTAATCATGATAGCTCCATTATTCTAACAATCAATTAAAATTGCCTTAAGATATCAAATGATTTAAATCACTATTTGGGCAACTCTAATTAATTATTAAAATAATTTTTTCCCAATTACCATTTCTTAGCCTATAGTGAAAATTAGACTAAAGATTTTCAACCTATTTTCCTTTATTTTGAAAAAGCAGACATTATACCCGACCATGATAATTTGGAACCTTTGGAGGCAAAGAAATATTTTTTTCTATGGAGTGATGCTCAGAGAATTTTTTTCTGAAAAAGTTAGAAATGTTGTGTCAAGAAGTCTTCAAAGTCAAAGTTCCCTTGCCCAAGTTTAAAATAGTAGGAGTTGAAAGACACATTCTCATCAAAAGGGAACTTCTCAGACATGGGACATAAAGGGCCTAAATCAGTTGGACAAGCTGATTTGTATAATTGGCATGGATATTCCATAGCACGACTCACCAAATATGGATTTATTCCAAAAGTGCTGTCCCCAAGTTCTATGCTATAGAACAACAGCAATAATGCTGTTTTAAGATGTTTTTCAGTTCTTAAGACTAATATCTATAGCATACAAATGACTATGCAAACCTTCACATGCAATTCCCACATGTTAAATTCATTACATACAATTCTTCACACTCTACCCTTGCTACTACTCCATACATGTGAAGCAACCAACTGAAAACCACCATAATTTCCCCCCCCCCTCTTCCCCCTTAAATCAATAGGTCAATATACTTATGATTAGAAAGTCTTTAATGCCTATGAAACTGTGCAATAGGCTAAACACAAATTATTTATTTTCATAAATTATTCACCCTCAAAGTGACAACACATGGTAGTTTAATTTGAATTTAGACTTTTAGACTTGTGTAAAGTGACATTAACGAATCCCCATATTCGCATCTATGCTTAAGGATTCAGCATATGACAAAAACGGAGTATGGTATCTTCAAATATAGGTACATCGTTTAAAGACCAGATAGTAAGGACATATACCTTTATATGCGGTACTTAATGCTTGTACCATCAAGGTGTAGAAGATCTTTTAACATTTCACATCTTTATTTTTTGGCAACTTAATGCAAGTACTACATTATTTATTTTAACTAATCTTATCCACTTGACAAACTTATACTAATTATAACAAGTACATCTTTATGAACACCTAGTATCTCTTCTCTAACCTTGCATCAAGGGTCTAAATTAATCTTATTAATACATGTCAGGCCAATGCTAGCCATCATGTAGAACAGATACAACTCTTTAAGCTAAGATACGTATATTGCATCAGTCCTTTTATTAACTTCCATGAATATTGATTTCAGGTCAACGTATAAACTTATAATTCATCTGATAAACACATTGCACATTCACCAAAACAACACAAATTTCTAATACAAATAAATTGCTATTATTAACTGTAGATTCTATTTTTCATACAACTTAAGTAATGAACCTATAAACTCTTTAGTATGTCAAATACCGAGTATAGTAAGAATCAAACCAACCATCTTATAACCACGTCATAACCATTCAAAAGTCTGAACAAGATCAGTGTATAAACGAATTCAATCACTTAACTTGCTCAATCCATACCACATTAAATGTTCCAGATCAGTGGTATAGCACTGCAGGTGTCGGTGACTAAATTACAAAGCCTCAGAGTCTAGACCCTAGACAACCTTATGGATCATAGCTAGAAACATAAGCATCTGATTAGAATGGCTCAGAAAACACGATTGAATCTTTAAATGCATATTACATATATATTTAGAGCTGCTATGACTGTAAAGAAGATCGAGCATAGCATGTACAGTTAACTTCCCAATGCAGTGTTCCTGGTAATAAGTGCAGTGCTACAGTAAACAAGTCATAATATCATAATCCAATCACAAAAAAAGCATTTATTTGATGTATTCTAACATCAGATAGAAATCAAGTTAAATAGCTGTATATTTACATATGTAATTGATTGAAACTTAGACGATAAAATCAATTCCATGTTTACAAACTACAGTTATGACCATCAAGTCATTAAATTATGCTGAGCTTAATTCCACAAAGACAAATCTAATCATCTCTTGAAACTTTTCACATCAACTTATTGCATCAATACAAAACAGATAATAAGAATAGATGCATCTATACACTACAACTAATTGAATGGTTAAATTATGTTTCACACTCACTCATATCTGTCTCGGCAATCCATCTCAAGTACAATGCTTTATCTTTTCATGAATCAATCAATAGTCGAGTTTTCCATTGATCTAATTGACACCCTGAGTATTGAATGGCATGAACTTATCCAAGACTTTGATCAATAGTATTTTATTAATTATCAGATCTGCCATGTGAGAATTAGAGTATATGCACTTTTCCTATTAGTATCAACCCAACAAAATTAACAAGAATGTTCATGAACTCTTATGACAAGCAAATATGCTGTACAAGACTTGCTGCAGCATGCATGTAGTCATTTTCAAGACTGAATACCATAATAATGTTAAGCATGAAATATACTGAGAGGGGGAGAGGTGAATCAGTATATTATATATTTTATTTTTTAATCAATTTTTTTTTTAACCACTTAACCACACATTTAAAATATGTAATAAAACTGAAATAATAATATGCACCACACAATAGAGAGAGACTCCAGATTTTTATGTGGAAACCCAAAGTGGAAAAAACCACGAAAAACAATCTCAAGTATATGAATGAGCACCAACTCAAATTACAAAGTTCGCAAGCACTAATTTGCAGGAGTACCAACCCCTTTGCCGAGCACCAACACAACAACTATTTGTGAGCACCAACCCACAGGAGCACCAACCCCTTGCAAAGATTTGTGAGCACCAACCCATAGGAGCACCAACCCCTTGCAAAGATTTGTGAGTACCAACCCACATGAGCACCAACCCCTTTTGTGTATAAAACACAACTATCTCTCAATGTTGCTTACTCAACAAATGCTAGAACTCTAAAATATCTCCTGCTTTTCTCTCTTCGAAAACAAATACAAACCATGCACTCTCTTGCTTATTACAAATGGCTTCTTAAGCCTTTATTTATAGCTTTCCAAATGACCTTTGACATTCACCCTTTGTGACCCTTCAATCCTCATGAAAAATGGTGCCAAACTTGCATGACCTTTCGTATCCTTGCATTTGAAAAGTCATATGGTGACCCTTCATAAGCAAAAACATCATTTCCTCTTTTGTCTTTATCTTGGTGACTTTTCGTATTCCTCGAAATGTCCCCTCATGGAAAAATGCGCCATACCCTCTTTTGTCTTCACATGGTGACTCTTGAAATTTCTCAAGATGACTTTTCATGAGAAAATGCGTCTCATTCCTCTTTCGTCTTTTATCTCGTAACTCTTTGATTTCTCTATGGGCCTTCTTTTGACTTATATGCAACCAAAAATATATTCATTAATATTAAATAAATATTAACATATATTAATCAAGATATTAATATTAAAAACACCATTAAATGCAATGGGGCCTTTATCATCAATAATGCTAGACCTTTGACATCAATGACAATATTTCCAACAATCTCCCCCTTGTCATTGATGGCAACCTCAAGTTGAAATTGCCACATCCTGAACCCTGCACATATTGTCATTTGAAAAACATACAGTAACTCTCTCTTATTGTAGCAATCTGTACCTGTTTTTTGTACCCATTTTTGCACCTATACTTGTTATTCTTCTTTGATATCAATGGTAAAGGGCCTATCTGGAGCTAACACTTAGCTCCCCCTCAATTGATGCTGAACTTCAATGGAAAGAAGTAAAATAAATTACTCTCAACTTGTCCTATAGATACTCAAATGTGTCTTTTGGTAGTGCCTTGTGAAAATATTTGCAATCTGCTCTGTAGTACTGATATACTCTATCTTACCCTGTTGATCTACAACCTGCTATCTCAAGAAGTGATATCTAATGAAAATATGTTTTGTTCTTGAATGCATCATTGGATTCTTCGAAATATTAATAACACTTGTGTTATCACAAAAAATAGAAATAAGTTCATCATATTTTACCTTGATATTTTCCAAAGTTTGCTTCATTCAAAGCACTTGAGTACAACACAATACCGCTACAATATATTCTATTTCAACTGTAGAAAGTGATACTGAATTCTGCTTCTTACTTAGCCATGATACTAAGCTATCATCAAAGAAGGCTGCCCCACTTGTACTCTTTCTGTCATCCAAGCACTCTGCCCAATCTGAATCTGTATAAACAACCAAAGTGAAATCTTTGCCTATGGGATACCACAATCCATAATCTAATTTCCCCCTGATATATCTGAATATTCTCTTCACCGACTGAACATGACTATCTTTTGGAGATGATTAATATCTTGCAATCATACCTATTGCAAGCATGATGTCTAGCCTCTATGCTGTCAAATATAAAAGACTACCAATCATAGATCTATACAAAGATTGATCTGCAACAGGGGAATCTTTATCTTTGCTCACCCTATTTTTTGTACACATTGGTGTGCCAACTGATGCACAATCCTCAAAACCAATTTTTTTCAATATTTTCTTGACATATTTACTTTGAGACATGAATTTTTTTTTATCTGATTGAAATATTTGCAATCCTAAAAAAAAAAATTCTGCAAGCATAGACATCTCAAATTATTTTTGCATATTATTAGAATTTTTTTTTGTCATCTTTTCAATGTTTCCTCCAAAAATGATGTCATCAACATATACCACAACAATCAATTGATACTCACCTTCTGTTTTGATGTAGAGATTACTATCGACAAATCCTCTCTTGAAACTTTGATTTTGCAGGTACTTATCAAGTTTTGCATACCAAACTCTAAGAGCTTGTTTCAATCCATACAATGCTTTCTTCAATCTGCATACATGGCTATTAATATTTGAGAGAATAAATTCCTCCGACTGCTCAATGTAGACCTCTTCTTCTAGATTCTCGTTTAAGAACGTAGATTTGACATCCATCTGAAACAGTTTGAAATTTTTAAGCACTGCATATGCAAGAAACATTTTAATAGCCTCTAACCTTGCCATTGGTGTAAAAGTTTTTTCAAAATCTATTTCCTCAATTTGAGCATATTCTTTACATACTAATTTTGCTTTATTCTTGATCATTTCTCCATTTTCATTCAACTTATTTCTATAAACCCATTTTGTTCCTATCACATTGTGATCTTTTGGTCTAGGCACTAATTCTCAAGTATCATTTTTTTTATTTGATTTAATTTTTTATCCATAGCCTTAATCCAATGCTTATCATGTCTAACTTCTGAAAAAGTTCTAAGCTGAATTTTGGATAACAAAGAGAAATTAACTTGCTCAAATTCACTTACCATCATTCTTTTGATGCGAATTCCTTCATTTATGTCCCCGATGATGTCATTTTCATTATGATTTTTTTGAACATATTTGGATGGAGTTTTGGTGTTTTTTTTCTCTTTTTCATCTTCATTTGATTTTTCAAAATCTTTCGTTTCAATGATTTCAAGAATATTTACTAGATCACTGATTATTTGTGTTCCATCTTCTATCCTGACACTTGCATTTTCAACAATTTTCTTGGTTCTTTTGTTATAACATTTATAAGCTTCACTTTTGCAAGAATAACCAAGAAATATACTTTCATCTGCGCTGGATTCAAACTTCTCAATTTTTTCGTTGGTTCTCTTTATGAAGCATCTGCTGTCGAAAATTCTGAAATAATCAACTGTTGCTGGTTTGTCTTTTCATAGCTCATAAGGAGTTTTGTCACTATTAACTCTCAATAATGCTCTATTTTGAATATGCACTACTATAGCAACTTTCTCTTTCCAATGTTTATCTGGTATCTTTGATTCATTTAGCATTGTCCTCGTCATCCCCTGAACTGTTCTATTTTTTCGCTCAACTACTCTATTTTGCTGTAGAGTTCTGGTTGTTGAATAATATCTCTTTATTCCATGGTCTTCACAAAACTCAATAATTGATCTGACATGAATTCTCTTCTTCGATTTGATCTTAGACACTTAATCTTCAAATTGGTTTCATTCTCAACTAATGCTTTGAATGCTTTGAAATGTCTGAAAGCTTCTGATTTTTTTTTAAAACATTACCCAAGTCATGTGAAAAATCATCAATAAACAACATAAAATATTTTTCACCTTGAGTACTTTGAGTTCTCATAGGTCCACACAGATCAGTATGAACAAACTCTAACATCTAAGTGGTCGAGTATTCTTTTGTTTTGAATCGCTTTCTGACCTGCTTCCCATGCTGACAAGGTTCACAAAACGTGTCGGATGGCTTTGTAATTTTTGAAAGATTTCTGACTGCTTGTTTTTTGTTGATGTTGACAAGATTGTCAAAATTTATGTGACCCATTCTCCTATGCCATAGCCAATTTTTTTCAGTCTGACTCAAACATCTTTGATCTTTGATGTCTGATGACATATATAAATTATTCTCTGTTCTCTGAACATCTGCAATCAACACATCTGAATCTTTTCTCTTAATTTCACAACTTTATGCATAAAACTTTAGCGTGTGCCTCTGATCACATATTTGACTTACACTCAAAAGATTATGCTTAAGACCTACATACAAAACATTTTCAGTTTTAGTTCTACCATTATCCAAACTTAGTGTACATTTTTCGGCAATTTTGGCAGTAGTATTATCTCCGAATTTCACTGTGCCACTATTGATCTTCTTCAAGGTTATGAACTTGTTTTTGTCTCTTGTCATGTGCCTCGAACATCCACTGTCAATGAATCATGACTTTTCTTCAATTTTTGCATGCAAAACTGTCTGTACCAACATAGATTTTTCAGGGTGTTTTTTCTGTCATGAATCTGTCTGAACTTTCTTATTAATGAATGGAGTTTTGAAACTCTGGTCTTTCTTGACTGACTCGAATACACTTCTACAGTACCGGGTTATGTGTCCTAAGTTGTTGCACTTGTAACATATTATGGCCTCTTCATTAAACCCTGACAGAGGAGCAAAAGAGTTGTGGCTTCTATTTGACTTTGCATGACTTTCCTTCTCTTTATTTCTGAAATTGTTAGCTTTTTTTCGATATTCTATTTTCTTATGACCATATCCATTACAATAAAAATAGTAACCATAAAAATAAGACCTGTTTGTGTATCTCCAATCTGATTGCCTTTTGTAGCTCTGTTCCCTCAAGCTTTCTTTGTTTGAGATGTCCTCTAATTATTAACTTCTTCCCTTTTTATTTATTTTTTTGTAAGAGGTTCATAACTCTTTCCTTTTTCTGTCTGTGAAAGTAGTGGCCTTTTTTTTCTCTTTTTTAAATCCAATACTTGTTTTATTTGACATTGATCTTTGATTTTTTAATATCTTATTCAACATATTAGTGCTATTCTCAAATTTTGAATAATTGACTACTTTATTCTTGATTGCTTTATTTGTTTTCTCAAGATTTGCTTTTAAAGAAGCAATTTCAATAACATACATTTCATATTCTTTATTTATTATTTTCAATTGTGCCGTTAGATCTTCTTCATTCTTTTTGGCTTTTTCAAAGTGTGCTTGTAGATCTTCAATTATTTTCCTTAACTCTTTTTCATTTTTCTCGATCTGGAGCTTTAATCTTCGATTCTTTTCAAGAGCTTTTAACTTTTCTAAAGCACAAATGAGTTCTCCTTTCAGATTCACTTTGGCTTTATCTTGTTCTTTTTGATCATCTGTACTTTTGCTTGTGGAGGCATCTTTATGTATGGCCATGAATATAATATCTTCTTCGGAATTACTGACTCCACTATCTTCGACTGAGCTAAGATCTTTAGAATACAAACTCTTCTTCTCGAATCCTTTCTTGAATTTTTTTTTGAAATTCTTCTTGTGTGTAGACTTTCCTTCTTCATTGTCACCATTACCCTTATCTGGGCACTTAGTTGCAAAATGTCCAATCTTTTCACAATTAAAACATTTGAAAAGTAATATTTTTTGATATTTTCTTGTGCCTTTTTTCGATTTGCGAATGAATAGAGCTCCGTTGTCATCTTCATCATCGCTAGAACTGTCGTTTAATTCTTGAATCTTAGCCTTCTCTTTTTTTGATGTCTTGAAAACTTCTCTCTTTGAGGGTTTCTTTTGTTCGGTCTGCATTTCATGTCGTAAGAATACCATGTAGTTCATCCATCTTTAGCTTGGCTAAATTCTTCATCTCTTTAATTGTCGAGACTTTTGCATCATATCTTAATGGTAGAGATTTCAAGATTTTTTGAACCATAATTGATTCTTCTAATTTTTCTTCAAGACCTTGAATCTGATTAACTATTTGATCAACCTGCAAAAGATAACTTGCTATGTTTTCTTCCTTTTCCATCTTCAAACTCTTAAATTGTCTTCCGAAACTCTGAAGCTTGACTTTCTGAACCTTTCTATCACCTTTGTAAATATTCTCAAGTTTTACTCAAATTTCATGAGCATATTTACATTGCATAACTTTGACAAATTTCGATTCACATAAACCACATAAAATAACATTTAAAGCTTTAGAATCATTTTTCACTTGCCTTTTTTTTTGTCGGAGTAGGTAAAGTGTCTGTGGCTCTTCATATTCTTCTATCATTGCTTGCCATATGTCGAATCCAAGGACTATCAAATAAGCCTTCATCCTTATGCTCCAAAAAACATAATTTGTCCCATCAAACAAATGTGCTTTATTTGTAGAAAAACCTTCATGTGATCCAGTCATCGTGCTTTCTCAATCTACTTTCAAGTTGTAAATTTTTTCAAAAGAACCTGTTCTGATACCAATAGTTAAGCATGAAATACACTGATAGGGCGGTGAATTAATTATTATATATCTTATTTCTTAATCAAATTTCGTTTCTTTAACCACTTAACCACACATTCAAGATATGCAATAAAACTGAAACAATAATATGCACCACACAAGAGAGAGAGAGACCCCAGATTTTTACATGGAAACCCAAAGTGAGAAAAATCACGGAGAACAATCTCAAGTAAATGAATAAGCACCAATTCAAATTACAAAGTTCGCAAGCACCAACTTGTAGGAGTACCAACCCCTTTGCTGAGCATCAACACAACTATTTGTGAGCACCAACTCACATGAGCACCAACCCCTTACAAATATTTGTGAGCACCAACACACATGAGCACCAACCTCTCTTGTTTATAAAACACAACTATCTCTCAATGTTACTCAACAAATGATAGAACTCTACAATATCTCCTGTTTTTCTCTCTTCGAAAACAAATACAAACCATGCATTCTCTTGCTTATTACAAATGGCTTCTCAAGCGTTTATTTATAGCTTTTCAAATGACCTTTGGCATTCACTCTTTGTAACCCTTCAATCCTCATGGAAAATGGTGCCAAACTTGCATGACCTTTCGTATCCTTGCATTTGAAAAGTCATGGTGACCCTTCATAAGCAAAAGCGTCATTTCCTCTTTTGTCTTTATCTTGGTGACTTTTCGTATTCCTCAAAGTGTCACTTTATGGAAAAATGCATCATACCCTCTTTTGTCTTCACATGGTGACTTTTGGAATTCCTCAAGGCGACTCTTGGAATTCCTCAAGATGACTCTTCATGAGAAAATGCGTCCCATTCCTCTTTTCTCTTTTATCCCGTGACTCTTTGACTTCTCTATGGGTCTTTTTTTGAATTATATGTAATAAAAAATATATTCATTAATATTAAATAAATATTAACACACATTAGCCAAGATATGAATATTAAAAATACCATTAAATGCAATGGGACCTTTATCACCAATAATGCTAGACCTTTGACATCAATGACAATATTTCCAACAAATAATTCACACCTATCTCAAAGATCATCCACGGTAATGATGTAAGACTAATTACATGTACCATAATCATGAATCCAGTACTGTTACATCCTTGAATGAAAACATCAAATCATACAAGAACCATCAAGAGGAGTTTCTATGCTTCACAACAGCTGAAAATACACATGGATAGCACATGCACTTCAAATAGAAGACAAGTATCTGAGGTAGAGTCTCGTTCAGTGACTTAATATCCTTATGAAGATTCTTGTCTACGAACCATATCAATCAGTGGATAAGTCTTGGCCCTACCCATCCTAACCATCACCTTGGTGTGGGAACCACCTTACAATAGGTAAGTTAACAAGGACACGAGAGAGAAAAACTAGGGCTTTAGTGCGCATGCAAGAGACAATTATAACTTCATGCTTAAATCTTATTTAACTTTTAAAACAATGTAACGTAGTTGTTAACAAGCTAAATTTATTCCTTGCCTTGAAAGGCCTTATAGGTTAAGATGTATTTTAGGTTGTATGCAACCTAGTTTGAGTTGACTTCTTATAAACAATCGATCTCTTTTTTCGGGAGTTCATAACTCTGCTTAATGGCTTCTAAATCGTGCTAATTAGGTCATAGTCAACGATTGTTTACAACCTTTACTTTATTCTTGTAAAAAACTAACTCAAACTTCTTTACCTAACCTAATTGGTCTTAGTACCATTTCCCACCATCTAGGTCTTACAATGAACTCTTAAGAGTGGCTCCCTAGGTTGTATACAACCTTTAATATGTCTTTTGTGCACTATATTGACCTTTAAATCCTATACTGAGTAGGAGACATTGTTTAACTGAATCTGAGGATTCATATTAATAAGTTAGGGTAATAGGTTTGCTCCCCAGAATTAGAATGTATACCTTCAGTACTTGTAGATGCACAATCCATACACGTAACATAATGAACTTTATCAATAGTTTTTGCTTAACCTTTTGACGACCCCAAGCTTGCCAAGATCCTTTGTATCAGTGGCCAAGACCCTTTATAAGGCTACACAACTTTAAATGTTACAAATTAGGGTTTGTATCTTAAGTATTATCCAGGGCAATAAATTGGCCAATGGATTCTATTTTTCCTTTATAGGCTTTGTGACTATTCCCTTAACACCCAAGGTGATTGTAGTGCCATACAAGAGCTCACACAACCTATAACCTTTGTTGTAGAATAAACACCAAACAAAAATCACAATGTTCACATAATACATTTCCTACAATACTACTTTCTGCTTTAATCAAGAATGAACTAACTTTGTTTTCTAGAAAAAACATAATGCTTTACATGTTTCGTTACTCACTTCAGGAAACCTCAAACTTGCAAAGACAACATGTACTTGCCTTTATCTCCTTGCAACTTCTCCTTTTCTTCACAAATCTTTGCACAATGCACCTTGTGTGCCCTCCTTAAACCCCTTCCTCTTTTTATTCTAACCCCCTGGTGCATGGCTGTACAAAACTAGTGGGTCTTGAAGTTGGCATGTGTAACAACCCCCTAGGGTCGAACTAGAAATAGGTTAATTCTTTTTTTAACTCATTAACAAATTACCTTAACTGATGTCAAATACTAATGATATTTAACTAAATGCATCATTTATGACTACTAAACTATTAACCTTCAGGTTAACCATATGATTCATTTAGCTAATGATCGCTGTATAATAATACTGATTTGCCTTTACAAGTAAAACATAGAACATTACTAATTACCCAAATTAATAAATCAGTGATTGTTGGTTTAAATATCACAACATATACAGATATAGACGACCAACTGCTGCTGTTATAAAATTAACATCAAATAGTACAAATATACAATATTACATATCTAAATATCAGATTACAAATATACAATGTTCCACAGAATATACGAGTCTAAATGAACTCGTTAATAACCAAAAGTAATCATGAATAAAGCTTCTATCGGTTGACTGCTGGAAAGGGACATAGAGTATCGTCTAAGTACTTTTCCACACCAACCATGGACCATTGATCCCCTGCACAATCTCCCAACAAGAGAATGACCCTCCCTTCACGAATGGACAATAGTGACAGTGCAAAAATTGAGAAATTCAACTAGAAACCTGTGTGCTATAAGATAACTATCATATGTTGCATATCATAAACAAATATGTTCTAGCATGATATCGTGCAATACATGCAAACTAAATCAAATAGGTGTATTGACAATGTTCAAACTATAAGCATTACTTTGATCAAAGTTTTAATATAGTTTTCTAGATCTCAAGATCAGTCAAATTCAGATACATAACTTATGTGGATATCATCTATCTGGATATTAGTAGCATTAAGTATGTGAAGTCCGTTTCACCTACTTATTTAATGTCATTAATATCAGATAAGCATATTAATGCTAAAATCCACATATTTCAAATATATATAGATTCACATAAAAAATGCCACAACATATAATCACATATATTTTATTATATGCATCATAATTATGCAAAAATAGCTAATTGATTCAACTCAGCTATATATTTAGCTAATTATTCTCAACATAAGCACAACTATAATATTTTAATATTCTTTCATAATAATAATAGTTTCACACCAAAACCCAAATCCTATGCCCAAACCAAGTTTCTTTCCTTGCATTAGCCATATAACAATCGATTACCATATCACATAACTCTTTATAAATTCTTGTGTATCAAATAGTCCTTTTTACATTATAAACCCCTCGCTGAAACTGTTATTTAAATGCTCATACAATAACTATCAAGATACAAGTAGTTGTGCAAAATACATCAAACAAATTTTTTAATTCCAGGTAAGACTCATATATAAATATAAGAGTATACAAGCGTAGTAAAACATTAGATAGTATAAAGCCTCAAATACACACACACACACAAAATACGGTCTTATGGAATTATTCCATTGACCTACTGGTATGTATATGTATACATATACATATACATATACATATACATATACATATATAAAATTACACATATGAGATGAACAATCCCAATAAGCAATTCACTCAGAACTAGAGGATTAAAACAATCGTTCAAATATCTTAAAACATCAATCCTAAAATTAATGTTCCTACTTAACTGTCCAATCAAGAACACAATTTCCAAACGTCTCACACTTAAACAATTACAAGCTCGACTGTATCAACACAATATTTCTACCTCTCAATCGATCCCCTAATTGTTATAATGATTAGAGAATATTGATTCCAAAATACGTTTTATTTTGACAAAAACACAATCATATATCATTATGGGAATAATCAAACTATAACCCAAAATGTTTAATACATCAAACTTGGTCAAAATGGAAGTCTCTGCTAAATCAAGAAGGCTCGAATTAACTTCCTATCCACATTTCTTAAATAGTAAATGCAAATAATCCGAATGGTTTGAATTTCAAAACAATTTATAAATACCTACAACCCGAATAATTCCATTACCAGACCTAAGTATATACACAATCTTAAAAGGTTTTAACAAAGAATACTTTTTCAACCAAACAATCATAAAACCCTATGTAAATTTCGTTCATGGCTACTAAACATGCTGAGCTATTAAATGGTAGGGTTTATGGGCTCATTGTACTCGGCCCTGTGGATGGGTCGAACCCTATCCCCAGGGTCGTTTACAAATGACCCTCTTATATATTTTTTTATAAATTTTTTCAAGCAACTCAAAAAACTATTCCAAACTGATAAAAATCTTAATCAATACAACTTTTCCATAACACCTGAACCCATATATATCAAACTCAAAAGAGTACAACAACTACGAAATATGAATTAATGATTTGAGCAGACAAAATCATCAACATCCAATCGTATAGCTAGCCATATCCCAACTTCCATTATTTTCTTATCACCAAGCAAAAATGCAATCCCTGGTTTCATTTGTTTGTACCTAAAGCCAAAATACACAGCCGTATATGACTGGGCAGGGTTTATATGTGTTCGGCCCTGTGGATGGGCCGTACCCATCTTCAGGGTCGAACGCATATACCATTTTTTTTAAATACCTAATCAAAAAACAAGAACCCATTTAAACAAATTAATGACATAGCAGTGTATTTCATATAACATTCGAAAATGGTAAAACCTCTTTCTTTTCTTTTCCAACCTCTTCTCTTGCACCGTGCCTTCTCCAAACTCTCTTTGCTTCCATATATCTCCATTTGCTCCCAATATGCATGCCAAAAACCTTTAAAAACTCCACAAAATCAGGTCTCCGAAAAACGAATCTCCAGTTCCATAATCATTTTCTGAAATTTTGGTATGATCGCCATCAACAGTCTAGTTCCATAACAACCAATGTAATCATAGCCAAAACATGCAGCTAAACAAATTCCACATTTTGTTTTCCAATACTCATTGCTTCAGGCAGCCTAGAAACCCAATAGTTCAAAACCCTAGATTTCTAGTATATTCTCAAATACATAATCATGTTTAACATTATAATTCAAAAGATTGCATTTGATAAAAAAAAGACATGCCTTGTTTTAAAAACTGTAACCTTTATAAACTCAAACATGGTCCAAGGTTAGCCATTGACCCCTTGCAAAAACCATATGCCATTTGATTAATAAAACAATCATTTCAGTTGCTATTGGTTATATATGCCACCTTTTAAACATCAACCAATTTAATTACCATTGTATAAACATGCCACACACTTTCCAACCAGGGAATACCAGTCTCAAGTTCAAATCAGTGCCAAGATGACGAAATAAAACAGCCATACAAGATTAACTAAAGAAGATACCATTGCAACCCATACTATAATATTTGACTTCGCACGTTAACAAGATCATCAAAGGATATTAATGCACAAATTTTGACAATTATATATGTGAATTGCAACCCAACAAAACATGAGAAATATGCAAGCACATTCCAAATACTTCAACAAGGGTTAAAACAATATGCATAACAATAATCAATCATTACAAATCAAGGAGACATGTTAGTAATATAATGCGTGCGGCAAACAATAATATTAACCTATCAACGAACACACACATAAAGCTAAACTAAGTGGTGTATGCGGCGTTTCAGCTTCATTCTCTCATTCCCCACTCATTTCTATCTTCTCCATCCTCTCCGATGATACTCTCTCTCAGTCATAGTCAGGAGGGTGGACTCCATTCTGCATCCACCTCAGTGCAATAATCAATAGTTAGATCATATCATGAAATAATCATAATAGATTGCTGTAACTGAACAAATTGAATAATCATGATTATAATGTACCATAACCGAATATGAACAACTAACAAGTTAACGATCACGATCATAAGTAATAAACAACTGTCCACAAATCAACATATTACTAATCCATTTACTTAACCAATCATTAACCACAAAATCCAGAATTAATAGATTAATGAATCTAGAGGAAAATCGAGATGTAATATGTCCATAAAAATGCCACGAACGTAGAAAAATGGATAAACATATGTAGTTTAACTGCCTCTCCTATTCCTTCGCATGGCTTCATGCAACGATGGAGTTGTGCATGGATTCTTTTGCATGAAAACAAAATCGACAATGAACTTGTCAAATTTTCTTACCTTCCACTTTATCATCTCCCTTCTTCCTTGCCATAAGAACTGAACTTTTGTCCACCACTCATCATGATGATAGCTTCACAATGGAAACCTAGTGGTGTTGACTTGTTTAACGGCCCAAGGATTGATACTCAAAGCATTGTCGTGGTTAGTGATTAGGGTTTGGGGTAGGGTTGTTTCCTACCCAAGCCCCATTACCCTTATTTTTTTTTCCTATTAATTTACTATAACTCAAACTTGACCAATAACCACTTTTATAAATTTAAAACTTAGGGAAGTGGCTGGTATGCCTTACCCAATGCAAATTTATTATTGAATAACATGAACTTAAGTCGTTACTTCTTTTGCAAAGTGCCACTTATACTTTGTTATGAGTTTCCTCCAGCTCAGAAACCTTCTTAGAGAAAGATTCCACTTTATCCTTTGATTTCCCATTATTCTTCTTAGTCAAACCCTCCATGATTGTGATCTTTTGCATGTTCAACACAATATCTCTATACATCTCATCCAAGATGTCCCTAATGGATACACTTAACAGACCTACTGTTCTTTATGGTTATGTGGTTTGGCGGCCTTTTTTGCTTGAGGGTGATTGGGCTGCTGCTGAGAGGACCCAGATACTTCTCATCTGTCACATTATCAGGGGTAAGCAGATGGTTCCCCAACACATTATCCTTGCAAAATTTGGAGCCTGACCCTTCTGCTTAGAGACTATTTGATCTGATTTCTTTCTTACATCGCATTCGGAGCTTTGCTGATTCAGCGAGTGGGTGTGACAGATTTCTGTACTTAGCTTACTATTATCTAGAGACTATTTCTCTCTCGGCTCCCCCGACCCGTGTTCACTGTTGGTATACAGGAGTTTTTGACCTTTTAGGGTCCGTGGGGATTAGGATGGACTGCCTCCCTCCATTTAGGTACTCGGATGCACCAACTCATCTTCTACCCACTAGACAGGAGCTGAATTGGATTATTCGGGAAGATATTTACAAGCAGTTTATTCATACTACTTGGGTAAACCCTCATGGGGGGTTATGCCCAAAGATGGCATTCTACGCAAAGCACTTTTTGGAGCTGAAAGACGGGCTTATTATCCGCCTGCAGTATACACTCCGCCACTGGATGCACACTCTTCACATCCCATTATGACAGTTTAGAGTGGGCTCTTATAGGGTCAGGATTGAGACAGATCACTAGATAGATCAAGCAGACAGATTTTGTCATTTATGTAGCATTCAGGAGATTGAGACCAATGAACACTTCATCTTCCATTGTTCCATATACTATGAAATCAGGGGGAGGTTTCATTGCCTATTTAGGAGGACCCAAACTCTTTTTGATTTCTTTAGATATGAGGACCAGAGATGTTTAGCTTTATATATACCTGAAGCTCTTAAACTTCGTGATCATTCTATTTAGAGACCTACTAGCCCAGATTCTACCCAGCGGATCACTTCTTTTTTCACAGTGCTACCTTCAAAGAGAGGCACTAAGCGCCAGATTGACACTAGTACAACCTCACATTCTAGATCAATGCAACCCAGAGAGACTATCCATAGATCCCCGAGATTTCACTGGATAACCATTGTAGGTCTGGCACTAGGAGACAAACTAGATTCACCAGATCTTCACAGAGGACTCCTCCCTCTAGGAAGCGACATGGAGGACATACCAAACATCTTGCCTCCTCTTCTTCGGGTCATCTTTCTATCAAGAGCTTCTTCTTGTCGACCTTGGATGCTAGGAGAGTTGGATCCAACTCTTGATGGACCCCCACTTGGTTCTTACTTCTCATTGTTCATCCCCGTTTTCTCGATGCTTAGGGGTTTTTGTGGGTTTCTCATTTCTACTTCTCTTTGGCTTTGAGCGTTCTTGCTCTTTGCCCTATTTTGTACTATTTTCTTCTAGCTTTGTTCTTTTTGTTTTTGGAAACCTCTAGGGTTTCCCACTTGTTCCTGACACTTTTGTAATCTATTGTCCCTTTGACCTACTTTTGTGGCCATTTGTTGGACATTAATATATTTATCTTATCTATCTTATCTAAGAGTTTCATTTTAATTCATCAACGATTTGATTAAATTTTTGTGCCACATAATATCCTTTTCCACTTATGTCAGTCTCTTTTGGATAGTGCCTGTATTTGCTTCCGAGATCCTCCTTTTGTATTCTACTAAATCTTTAATCAAATCCTTACTTCGAAACTGGGGTCCACTCTTAGCTGGGTTCTCCATCTCAACCTTCTCATTCCCTTCCAAATTTGGAAGATCTCTGTTTGGCAAGGGGAGTTGTAGATTTTCTTTACTAGTCACATAATCCTCTTTATCCATTACTTTAACAACTTTAGCCTTTTTTTAAGCTCCTCAGAATGAAGAGATAGGAGTTTTGAAGGAAATGGAGCTATACCCCTTAGCCTTCCAAACTCCCTTATCCCCAACACTCAGAACAGGGTGGGGTCTCTTTATATTTATTTCAATAACCTTGATGATCGGATTTGGCATGAAAGCCTGGTTGCTAGCCCAATGATACCTCAAAAAGATCAAGGCTTGGTGTAGAGGGAGTGTGGCTTTTTTTGGCTTGAACTTCCAGGATAGAATGTTCCAAGGAACGAAGCAAAGAGTAGGGTATAATTATCAATTTCTTGTGGCGGAAATGATTTAGAAAGGCAAAGTGGTAAGAATGCACACTTGAATCTACCTTCCAGGGTAATGTACCTCATTACCAGGCGAAGTACTTGATCCTAGGGAGAGGGAATGGAATCTCTCAAAATTCCCCCTTGAAAATCAATAACAGTTTCTTTTCCTCTCTGGAAAGCTGTGATTTATTCATTTTTATCCCTTCTAGATTAAAAAACTTAATGCCCTCAGAGCTCATACCTGTGACATTAGCACTAAAGTCGTATGAAACAGTAAAGGTAACACCTCTTACAGTCACGACTTGAGATGACCAAGAGTTGGCGAAATCAACATAAATGTGGGGTTCATATCCCCTGATTCTCTCAATGAAGTTAGAAACCCCTCCATGCTGAAGAATTCTCCACAGAGTCGAGTTATTTTTCACCATTTTTATTGCCAAAATCTCCACCATACATCTATCTCCATGCATTTTGCACTTCAGATTTAAAACACTTTCAGGCTCTTAAAAAATAGGAAGAGTGACAATAAACAGATAAAGGCTCAATCTAACCCCTTAAGAAGCACATACCAATGATAATTAATGCTGATTGAATGAGGGGTTATGGCATAAATACTCTCAACGTGATGATTATGAGAAGTGGCATGCTCAACTTTATGATTCCTTCTACACCTTCTCGAGTTTGCACGAAGGTCATGCCCAACAAGAAACAATGGGATTTGATTTTTCATATTGGAGCAACTTTGCAAACAATGGCATGAGGGGTTATTTCCCCTATACATCATAGTCCAAAAAATCCAAGGACTCAAAATGTCATGACCTTTGTACATTGTTTGAAACATATCCATTATAATCATCAAAGATCCGCTGTGTTACCTCTCTCGGAAGAGAATGAGAATCCCACCATTGTTCCATGTCAATGATATTGACCCATTTATTTGCAAACCAGTCAGCAGCTTCATTTCCTTCTCTGTACACATGTTGAATAATGTGAATTTGAAAGTGTTGTAGATGATTTTCCGCATCACAAATCATGTTCCTTATGGTCCAACTTGGCTTATGCTTTTTATTTAAACAATTTATAATGTTGAGAGAGTCACCTTCAACAATAATATGAGTAGCCCCCAAGCTTTGGCCAAATGGCTTGAGAGGGACCATGTGTTTCATCTCCCAAAGATGGAAAGATTCAAAATTAGCATATGATATGAAATTATATCAATATATTTGTGAAGGAGACTGAAAAATCTTCATTTTTATTTAGGTGAACAACATTTCCCAATATTAACAAATCTACCCCAAAGAGCAGCCTCGGCCTCGGCCAAATGACTAGAATGGATTTCCAAGTTACCTGCATAGGCAGCTAAGAATTTCCCTTCACTATTCTAAGAATACCTCCTCCACCAGCTTTGTCAGGATTACCCTTGGAAGCCCCATTGAAATTGAGCTTTGTCCACCCCGGAGTTGGATTTTGCCATTTAACCTCCTTTCTGCTGATCTTTCCTTGATCAGTTTTATCAGGCTTCTCAAACTTCAAGTTCCATTTGGCAACAATTCTGATTTCATCACCCCTGATTTTGTCTTTATCCTTGATTTTAATAATCGAGAAGTTCTCCCGTATAGAAGAATAATTTTACAGGTCACCCTTTCCGCATATTTCTTCTTATTATGAAAGATCCTTTGATTTTTTTCCAACCACAATCCCTCAAACATGAGGAATTGAGAATTTTCATAATTTTTTAAGGATTTCACTAGAGAAAGCAAATGAACATTGGATAAAAAAATCAAGATTTTTTTTTTGGCCGAACCCAACAAAATTTCAACAGCCATAGAATATCAACAATACCTTGTCGAAAGATAATAAACTAAAACCAACTGCATGATAGAAACTGCTGAAACAATAATAGCTGTTAAACATACAGTAATAAATCAGTGCATGTCAATAAAGTACTGAATTGAATACAAAACAATGTCTCATAAACATAGTGGAATGTAATACCAAGTCAAACATATGACAGTCAATGATGTTCACAATAAAATCCTGGTACCGCATGACACTTATTACTACATAAAAATAAAGTCTTATTGAAATGGATGTGACAACATGAATGCAATTCAATGTGCTTGTATAGAAGTCCAAAATAGATGTGAAGTTCTTTGAACAAGTACTATGCTTTTGTTAGTTCATTCTTGTGCTCTCTTAAGTGTTTGAGATAATAAATTAATTGCGAGAAGTAGAAACATTTAGTCAAAGGAAACAAACACATGAACAAAGAGAGATAATACAAGATTTTAACTTGGAAAAATTCAATGTGAGAAAACTCTAGTAAGAGTGAAACCGTGCTTCCTTATCTCCACTATGTTCTGTAGTTTACAAGTTTATGCCTTCTTGGACTTACAAGGACACCAAGTCCTCAATGGCTCCTATACTCACAATGATCTTTGCACTCTTCAATGGGTAACTTGCTTCTTCAACAAGAGGGACTACTAAACTCAGCCATTTCAGCTGTGTAGTCCTCAACTCAGATCTGCTTTGCCCTTGGCTGCTTTTTCTACACTTATGAAGCTCCCATTCATTCAGTGTGCTTCATATGTGGTCAATTGCACATCTTTAATCATACTTTACGTGAATTCACTCATGAATCTTTCAATGAATGAATTCTATGAATCTACAGGTTCATATATACACGAGAACATCCCTCATGCCCGAATCAGGTGCCCAAGAGTCTAGAAACGATGATAAAACATCTCTGTCCCTTCAACTTTTTGTAATTGATAAGGGTGGTGGTGTCGCGCCTATTTCTGATAACATGTGGCGGTGTTGAAGGAAAATGTCCTACAACTTCCAGAGGTCATAACTTTTGCATATGAACTTGGATCGACATGCCATTTTTTATGGACTTGCATGATTTTTCAAGAGGAACGCAAATATGTACTCCAAAAGTACTTTTGATGCCAATCACAAACTAATCCAGCCCTTGTAGTACAAACTAGTTTTTTTTAGGACTCCTTAAACGTTGTTTGACAATTGTCTTACCCGTTGAATTGGATGATGACCTTGATCCAAATTTCGGATCACAAGCACAAACTAGTTAAATAGATGATCTTGAAAGATCAACATGTCGATTTAAAATTTAACGGGGCCTCCAATGGGAATTTGGAAATTTCAAGCATCGGAGGAATTATTAGAAATCAAAGAAGAGGTTTTTCAGTGAATATTCCTTAGGCTACAAACTACACACATTCGGGGTTTGATTCAAGGTCTCAAAACTGCCATTAGTCTCAATATTTTTCATTTAGAGGTGGAAGAGGATTCCCTTCTAGTTATCAATGCTATTAACAATCAAGGCCAAAATTAGCTAGAGGCTTCAAAATTTGATTGATGAAGTCCAAAGACTAAAGTTGCACTGTGCTTCTATCTCTTTTAGCCACTGTTGTAGGGAAATCAAGGTCCAATGGATCATCTAGCAAATTTTGGAGCCAATATCCTTAGGGAAGGGGACTTATTGGTCTCTTCCAACTCCACGACTTGGGATGGCCTTCCAAATCTTATGAATCAATATTTAAATGAAATGTAAATTTTTAATCTTTTTTATCTGTTTGCCTCATCTTGCTATAATTCTGTGAACTGGCATTCCATTTTATGGCAGGGGATGCAAGCGAATAGGATAGCGAAAGTAAGGATTAGTTTTTACAGGCTTATTGAGACAACTCTTAATGATAGTGGTGGCTTGGATATTGATGTGGACCACCTATTTGAATCTGCTAGGTTTCATTTGGTTTGCCCTGTTCGCAAAGTTTTTTCGTGTCACACATCTATCTTCTGTGTGTTTGCTCTCTTGCCACGATGGTTAATGGCATCATGAAATATACCAAGAAGGGAAAAAGGTGGTAAACTAACTAGAGAATAAAATTCAAAGACGAGGCATGGATAGAGCTCGAGAGGAAATGAATTTCTTGAACCCATCCTATTGATGATTCAATCCTTCAAGAGGTTTTCAACCCCTCATCTTGTACGACCCTATTCTTCATTTGATAGACCCTGAGTGAAGTTGTCCTCAACATAAAGAACATATGTTGGAACGTTGATAAAATTTGCTCTCACTTCAGGCTCAACCTGCAAGGGAAAATTATTGATAGGATCACCACCAACTTCATTCAACAAGCGGTTTAGAATAGGAGGCACACCACCAAAGCCTTGAATAATTCCTTGGTAAGTGAATTAGATTACCATTTCTCTATTTGGATAGCTCTTTTCATGGTCTGGGGGTGAAATTGGACAAAACCCTGAAGTAAATTTCAATTAAGGAAGATGCTTCTGTGCTAAGTGGTTTGTGGGGTAAGATTCCTCTTGAAGATGAGGGTGGCTCTTCAACTGCTCTTTGTTAAAATCCTAGCTGCCCCAAACTCTACCTTTGTCTCCACTCTTCTTCTTGAAGATGTTCTATGCTTTTTTGATGTTGTTGGGGGAGGGCAGGAGAGAGGCGTGGGATTTGGTAAATTGCCAAAATTTTAACTTGCTTATTTTGAAGTGGGTTGTGCTTAAGAAACTTGTTTTGGAAGGGATGCAAGTGACCCAGTCTAACTCTGCTAAGGGTATCCCTGCAATTTTTGTGCCAATAAGTGTTAATAACCATGCTGAATTCGGGGTGGTGAACTGTATGGGCTTCTAGGAAAGGTTTTGCTGGCCAAAGTCATCCTCAAGGACTTCAACAGTCACTTTCGTGATTTTGGTTGATTGTTTTGGTAGCAAGGATGTGTTTTGTTCCTTTCCTATTTTTAGTTTTCTGGCTAGTTTATTAGCTTTGCTCTTATCTTTCTAGCTATAGGTTTGCCACGCTACTTCTCAATTTTAAGTTTTTTGGGACTAAGCCTTGCATGGCTCTAGCTACTACTGCTGGTTTCTTTACCATATAGCTAATTGTTTATTTGGGGGCTTTGGTTTGGTTGTTGTTTACGCTGGTCTTTTCATGATATATCTTTTATTTTCCATATTGTACAAGTGAGGGCCCTGACCCTCGTTTATCTAATGAAAAAGAACATTCTTTTGAAAGGCCCGGTCCCCTACTTTAGACAACCACACAAAATAAGTCTACATTAAAGTTTAAAAAAGAAACTTCCTTATTTTCCAACTTTATAATTTTCTTTGCTTGCATATATTCCAATTCGCATATAGAGTTTTGATACCTCCGATCACCCTCTCCTTTGTGTAGAGTTCAAATTATAGTCTGAGGCGCAATTAAGACCCAAATTTTTATAAGAAGAGGCCTCCAGACTCGGACTCAACATGCCTCTTTTGGGCCTAGACTTGATGTAAAAACTAAGGAAATTTAGAAAAGGCTAGAAATAATTGCATGTTTCAGAAAATTAATATTTTTTTCCATCCATTACAAATTAAACTTTAGAGACAAATCTAATTAATTACATGCTTACATACCTAGAATCCATCAAAATTTAAGTAAATAAGGCAATTTTACATGGAGTAGAGAAGGTTCGATTTTTTATTAATGGTGAAAAACTGATTACAAATGGATTATGATATCCACAGTATCAACAAATTAACATAAACTATTCTTGAGAGTATCTAGTGGCCCCAAAACCACTTACCCTAACACCACTCATCCCAACGCCACTTGGCACACCCTTTTGTGCCTATGGAAGATTATGGAAGTGAAAGCAACAACTTGTCTATGTGCCTCTACTTGTGTCTCATCCCTATGGAAGGTTATGGAAGTGTAAGCAACAACTTGTTTATGTGCCTTGTGTCTCATGCTTCCGCTCTTGTCCTTGTTCCCCTGTCCCTAAGACGTCTGGGGCATCGCATAGACCTTCAGGGACGTGTCCCCATGTAACACTGTTTAAACCATATTGATTTCTCCAAGCGAAGTCCTTTATAAACAGTTGTTCCTTGATCTTGGCAGTCCAATTTAATGGTGGAACGATCTCATTTGATTGAATGCACTTGAGGGTAGTCCCCACCACTTGTTCATGGCAAAAATGAAGTCATTGAACATCTTTTGGGTAATTTTGTTGTACGTAATGGAGTGTGTGTGTTCGAACATACTCCAATCACACTCACTCAAAAGTGTTGAATGGACAGCTCAAAATTCAAATGAAAGTCTTTTGGTGATTATGGGTAAAAGTGCCACAATACTCTCCCTATATATGAAAAACTAGAAACTTGAGATTAATTTAAATATATAAAAATTTAAAAGTCAAGGAATGACAAAACTTAGTAGGCTAGATTAGGAGGTTAAAATTCATCTAGAAATAGTTTTGCCCTCCTTTGATTGCTAGAGCACTAGTAAAGAGATGACCCTTGACCCTATATAGATTTCGATCATTGTTTCAATTTCTTCTCTAACTCCATCGTCGAGTCCTTTCAATGCATTTGTAGAGGTATACTAGAACCTCTGAATTGACCTTGAAGAACTTGTCAAAATGAGTGTTACCTGTGTCTTGGGGATCGGGGGGATGGAGGGATAGGATTTTTGGGATGACAGGTTGATGACTATTAAAATAATTAATAATATAAAAATATTAATATTTAAATTTTTTAAAAACAAATAAATTAAAAGTTAAAAAGAATAAAAAATAAAGAAAAATATGTTGGGGAGGTCATGATGTGCCCAATACATCCCCCTATTTATGGGATGTCTCGGGGATGTCCCATTTTTTTTTGGATTTGGGAGAAGGGGGGCGGGGTGATGTCTCCATTTGTTTTGGGATGTGGATTGGGGTGACATCTTGTCCATGCCCCCCCATCTCTAGGACATCCAAGATGTCAATTGGACCCTTGGAGATGTGTCCTTGCTTAATACTATTCAAAATAGAATTGGGTTCAAGAAATATGCAACTATATGTAGTGGCCCATCAAGTGGATAGTGTGAGCTATTATCAATGATGTCCTATATAGGACAATGCCCTTCTTACCTTTATAGAAAGCTCTGATGGCCCCCTTTTCCTTGTCGATGACTGACATACATAGCCCATTATTCCCCATTAGCTAGACAAAGGGCCTTTATGACTATATATATATATATGGCATCCATATGTTAGATTTTTTGGTATTATGGAAATGTAATCTATCTCATACTTCTTCCTTTCCACCTTACCTTCATCAGCGATATTCTCCATAACAATTCTCGACTTCTTTTCTTTCAACATAATATATCCGGAATGCATTGTTTTAATCAAAAGGGTGAGAGCCTCAATAGAACCTTCTTTCACTAATATATATATATATATATATATATATATATATATATATCATATATACAAAACCTTCTCTCTCTATATATAAAACTTTCTTTCATATATGATATATCTTTAATTAGTGAGAGGCCCTCACCTTTTATATATAAAGTGTTACAGAACCTTCTTTCACTAATCAATATATATATGATTAGTGAAAGAAGGTTCTACAATCACATATATATATATATTTGGATTGGTGAATTTCTTTTTAGAACTATAAATATAGTTTTAAAACCTTTTTCCACTAATCAAAAAATATATATATTTGATTAGTGGAAAAAGTTCTCTATATATTTCTCTTTTGATTAGTGAAAGAAGATTTTAAAACTATATATATAGTTATTAGAACTTTTTTTCACTAATCAAAAGATATATATATAGTGATTAGTGAAAGATTTATTAATCAATATATATAGATTAATGAAACTTTCACTAATCTATATATATATATATTGTTTTTATATATATTTTGATTAGTGAAACTTTCCCCCATATATATAGCCTTCATATATATATATGTTTTTTAATTAGTAAAAGAAAGTATTGTATATATGAAAGCTTCACACACATATATATAGCCTTCACATATATATAGAACTTTCTTTTACTAATCAAAATATATATATGTAGAGCCTTCATATATATAAAAGGTTTTTACACATATAAAAGCTCTACATATATCATATATATAGAAACTTTTTGTATATGAAAGCTCTACATATATATGTAGAGCATTCATATATCTTTTGATTAATGAAAGAATGTTACATATATGAAGGCTCTATATATATGTAGAGCCTTCATATATATAGAACTTTTTTTCACTAATATATATATATATATATATATATATGAAGGCTCTATATATGTAGAGCCTTCATATATGTTTTTTGATTAATTAAAAAAAATTGTATATATATATGAAGGCTCTTTATATATGTAGAGCTTTCATATATATGGAACTTTTTTTCACTAATTAAAAGATAGATATATATGTATGAAGGTTGTATATAGAGAGCTTTCATACATATATATCTGTTTTTTAATTAGTGAAAGAAAGTTTCATATATATGAAGGCTTTACGTATATAAAGAGCCTTCATATATATATACAACCTTTTTAATTAATCAAAAGATATATATGAAAGCTCTACATATATATATATATATATATAAAGTCTTCACATATATATATCTCTTATATATATATATATATTAGTGAAAGTTTTATAATCGAAAAATATATAAAAACAATATATATAAATTAGTGAAAGTTTTACTAATCTATATATTTTGATTAATAAATTTTTCACAAATCACTATATATATTTATCTTTTGATTAGTAAAAGAAGGTTTTAAAACTATATATATAGTTTTAAAATCTTCTTTCACTAATCAAAAGATAAATATATATATATAGAGTTCTAGAACTTTCTTTCACTAATCATATATATATATATATATATATATCTTTTGATTAATGAAAGAAGGTTGTAGAACTATATATAGAGTTCTAATTTTTTTCACCAATCGAAAAATACATATGTGATTGTAGAACCTTCTTTCACTAATCATTCATATATATATAATGAGTGAAAGAAAGTTCATAACTTTATATATATAAAGGGTGAGGGCCTCAACAAAACCTCCTTTCACTAATAATAATAATAATAATATATATATATATATATATATATATATATATATATATATATATATATATATATATATATATATAACATATTTTCATTAATTAAAAGATAAATACACACACATATATATTTATTGATTAATGAAAGAAAGATCTCTTTATATATATGAAGGCGCTATATATAGAACCCTCATATATACAGAAGGTTCTATATATATGAAGGCTCTCTATATATCAAGTCTTCATATATATAAAACCTTTTTTCATTAATCAATATATATATAATATATAGCGTCTTTATATATATATAAAGATATATATCTTGATTAGTGAAAGAGAGTTTCATATATATATATATGAAGGTTCTATATATATATATAAAGCCTTTATATATATATATAAAATCTTTTTTCGTTAATCAATATATTCTCTATATAGCCTTCATATATATATGTAAAGCCTCCACATATATATATATATATCTTTTGATTAGTGAAAGAATGTTCTATATATATATATGAAGGGACTCTATATATATAGCCTTTATCTATATATAGAACGTTCTTTTATGAATCAAAAGATATATATATATATATATATATATATATATCTTTTGATTAGTGAAAAAAGGTTCTATATATATATATGAAATATACATGTGTGTGTGTGAAGGCTCTAGATGTATGTGAAGACGTTCTCGATATATATAGCCTTCATATATATATCTTTTGATTAGTGAAAAAAAGTTCTATATATATATGTATATATATACATACATATGTATGTATATATATATGTATATATATATACATACATATATATATATGTATATATATATACATACATTTATATATAGAGAGTACATACATATATGTATATATATATATATACATACATATATACATATAGAGAGTACATACATACATATGTACGTATATATATATACATACATATATATATACATACATATATATATAGAGAGAGCCTTCATATATATATAGAACTTTTTTTCACTAATCAAAAGATATATATATGAAGGTTATATATATCGAGAACGTCTTCACATACATATAGAGCCTTCACACACACACACACATATATGTATATTTCATATATATATATATAGAACTTTTTTTCACTAATCAAAAGATATATATATGAAGGCTATATATATCGAAAACGTCTTCACATACATATAGAGCCTTCACATACATATACTCTTCACATACATATGTATGTGAAGAGTATATGTATGTGAAGGCTCTATATGTATGTGAAGACGTTTTCGATATATATAGCCTTCATATATATATCTTTTGATTAGTGAAAAAAGGTTCTATATATATATATGAAGGCTCTATATATATAGAGCCTTCATATATATCTATCTTTTGATCGTGAAAAAAGGTTTTATAGATATATGGAAGCTCTCTTTTTATATATGAAGGCTATGTATATATATAATATATATGTGTGTGTGGGTAAAGGCTCTATATGTATGTGAAGACGTTCTCGATATATATAGCCTTCATATATATATCTTTTGATTAGTGAAAAAAAGTTCTATATATATATGAAGGCTTTCTATATATAGAGCCTTCATATATATATCTATTTTTTGATCGTGAAAGGTTTTATAGATATATGAAAGCTCTTTCTTTTTATATATGAAGGCTATGTATATATAGAGAGTGCCTTCATATATATATATATATAGAGAGTTTTCATACATATAGAACTTTCTTTCATTAATGAAAAGATATATATATATATATATATATATGTTTTGATTAGTGAAAGAAGGCTATATAGAGAAAGAGCCTTCATATATATAAAACCTTATTTTACTAATCAAAAGATATATATGAAGGCTATATATAGAAAGAGTTTTCATATATATCTCTTTTGATTAGTGAAAGGATATATATATGAAGGCCTTCATATATATATATATATAGAACCTTCTTTCACTAATCAAAATATATATATATGTTATATATAGAGAGTGCGCCTTCATATATATATATATATCTTTTGATTAGTGAAAGAGCCTTCATATATATATAGAACCTTCTTTCACTAATGAAAAGATACGTGTGTGTATGAAGACTCTATATATGAAGGTGCTTTCTCTATAGCGTTCATATATATATATATGTATGTATGAAGGCTCTATATATATGAAGGCGTTCTCTCTCTAGAGCCTTCATATATATATATATATATATATATATATATGAAAACTCTATATATATGAAGGCGCTCTCTCTATAGCCTTCATATATATCTCTTTTAATTAGTGAAAGAAGGTTCTATATATATAGCCTTTATATATATATGTAGAATTTTCTTTCACTAATCAAAAGATATATATGTCTGAAGGTGTTATATATATATGAAGGCTCTCTCTATATATAGCTTCATATATAAAGCATCCATATATATATATATATATATATATATATATTTTGATTGGTGAAAGAAAGTTCTATATATATGAAGACTCTAAATATATATATGAGGCTCCATATATATAGGCTTTCATATATACATGTGTACATATGAAGGCCTTCATATATGTAGACTGTTTATATATAAAGCCATAATATATATATATGAAGGCTTTATATATATAGAGCTTTCATATACATAGAAATTTTATATATGTGTGTTCTCTCTATATATATGTTCTCTCTATATAACCTTCATATATATATATATATATATATAAATTTATTTCACCAATCAAAATATAGATATATATCTTTTTTAATTACTAAAAGAAGGTTTTATATATATATTTTTTGATTAGTGAAAGGAGGTTTTGTGAGGCCCTCACCCTTTTATATATATAGAGTTTTAGAACTTTCACTAATCACTATATATATTTGATTAGTGAAAGAAGGTTCTAGAACTACACATATTTTTTGATTAGTGAAAGTTCTAGAATTATATATATAGTTATACAACCTTCTTTTACTCATCAAAAGATAGATATATATTTGATTAATAAAAGAAGATTTTAAAACTATATGTATAATTCTAAAACTTTCTTTTACTAATCAAAAGATTATAAATAAAAATTAGTGAAAGATCAAGTGGGTTGTAGTCTAATGGTGAGGATGACGGTGTAAAAGGTGCTGCATAGCCATCCACCAAAGTACAAATCCCAGGCGATACAAAAAACACAACATTTAATAGAGCTCAACACTGAGCCCTAAAGGTTAAAGAACTTCACATTTGGTATTACACTTCTATGCAAGCATGTATGGAGTAGTAGCATGTTTAGAGTGTGAATGAATACATGCATGTGGAGATTGCATGTGAAGGGTTGCATATTCTTTTGTATGTTGTAGATGTCAGTCATAAGAGTTGGAATACTTTTTAAAACAACATTTTGGGTGTTGTTCTAGGGCATATAACCAGAGAACAACCCCTTGACTTGAAAGGATTTGTGTTGGTGAAACTTAGAGTGGAATATCCCTTAGAGTGGAATATCTACCTACTTTACAGATAAGATTGGTATCAAAGCAGGGTATCTTTTTTGCTGTAAAAGGTTTGTTAACATATTTTCTCAAATGTTAGATTGGTGGTTGTTGTGGCGATCATTGTGCAGATTTTTCCCATTAACCAGATAGTAAGTGCTAGTGGAGAGATTGTCTTGTTTCATTAGCAGCAAGGTGGGTTCAAATTCCATTATTGTTGTTGCTCATGCAAGACATTGTGTGATTTTATTATATGATGGTATTTACCCAAAGTCTTTGATGGACCAAGGATCCAAGGGACATGAAAAACGCTGAGTATTCAGCTTGGCAAAAATAACTCTTCAAAAAAACAAAGGTTAAAAGAGTTGCCAAGTGCAGAGCAAGACATGTTCAACATGGATTTGAGCATAGTTTCCTTGTGACAAAAGGGTATGGTTGTACTTGAGCAAAGAAAGACTCCAAAAGTATCACTATGAAACTTAAGAAATAATGTTTTTATTTAGATATGTCTTCTTTTTATTTGAAAACTAATGTTTTCTTTGAGCCTTCCATGTGGAACAAAGAATGTTTTTTTTACCTTCCATTGTAGATCCTTGCTCCTATTGGTCAAGAGGAGTGGGACAAAGATGTTGCAAATGAAAAAAGGAGCATCAAGAAGGGGATAGCAAACAAATTGGCAAATTGGGTTGAAAGTACAATTGTCATTAAATCCAAATGGCATTCAAAAAAGAAGTAGGGTAAGGATTTTCCTCACCATTTGAGTTTTTGAAATTGTGAGACTGAAAGCTTTTAGATTGGAGAGTTGATTAGATTGGAACCTCAACAAGGTGCTGTCCAAGAGTTGATCATATTGGAACCTTAACAAGGTACTGTCCAAAAATTGATCAGATTGGACCCTGTGCAAGGTATTGTCCAATAGTTGATCAGATTGGAACCTTAACAAGGCACTGTCCAAGAATTAATGAGAATGGAACTTGAACAAGGTACTATCCAAAAGTTGATCAGTTTGAAACTTGAACAAGGTACTATCCAAAAGTTGATCAGTTTGGAACTTGGACAAGGTATTGTCCAAGTGGGTGATAAATTTGGTTTCTCACTTGGGAAGATAGGAGGTAAATCTTCGTCCTATTTTTATAGATTTTGTGGGACCCCAAAGCTTTAAATTTTGGGCATGTGATTAGAAATTTGATCATGTATATCATCCAATTTAGTTGGTAAGACAGTCCGGTGTCAAATGAGTAATTTACAACATGTTGAGTTTTGGAAAATGCTAGTTTCTGTTGTACACTCTAAAACAACATATGGTTGGCATCAAAAGTACTTTTTGAGTACATATTTGAGTTCGTCTCAAAAAATTAGACAAGCTGAAAAAAAAACTCCATGTCATTTCGAGGTTGTATGCATAGTTACGACCTCCAAAAGTCAGGGACTCTGGGACCAAAGTTGGTCTCAGGTGTTGGATTGACAAACTCTGGAGCTCGATTGACAAACTTCGGAGCTAGCTGTAGGACTTTGGAGCCACGTGTATTGGAAGGCTACAAACGTTTCTCCTTTCATTTGGTGGTTCAGTTGAGTTCCTTGGCAAGTTTTGAGGCTAGGAAAACATAAATACAAGTCTTGGCAAGGTAGAGATAATTAGGAGACATCAAAGATAAATCCAAAGAGATCCATCCAAGGAGGACTACACAATCGGGATAGCCGATTTCAGTAGTTGATGACTACATAGTTGAGATAGTTTAGTAGTATTCCTTACTTGAAAGGCGAAATCTTCTACTAAATATTGCAGAGATCATTACGGATATGGGAGCCATGAGGTTGGGTTTCCTTGTAAGCCCAAGAAGACAAAATCTTGTAAACTGCAGAATATAGTGGAGATGATGAAGCGTGGCTTCACTCTTGTTGGAGTTTTCTCACATTGAGTTTCTCCAGAGTGTGTCTTATGCTCTCTCTTTGATGTGTTTATTTCTTTTATTTACATGTTTCCATTCCTTGCAACTAGGCTAAAACAAAAAACACTTAAGAGAGTTCAAGACTTAGCCCTAAAGGTTAAAGAACTTCACATTTGGTATTGCACCTCAATGCAAGCATGTTAATTGCAGTAATGTATTAAGTAGTAATATGTTTAGAGTGTGAAAAATATATGCAATATATGTATCAGTGAAGGGTTGCATATTCTTTTGTATGATGTAGATGTTAGTCATAAGATCTGGAAGACTTCTTAAAACAACATTTTTGGTGTTGTTATATGGCATAGAACTTGAGAGCAACCCCTTGACTTGAAAGGGTTATCGGAGCATTGGCTAGGATCTCTGGTTTAAACAACTACACAGATTTATGAGCAAAAACAAAACTATTGCAAAACTATTGTTGTGAGCAAGAATGAGATGACTACAAAAAACTAGAGAAAATATCCAACACTCTGTTTGAATAGCTCACAAAGAGGTGTACAAATAGGAGAGCAATGTATAACTCTTCCATGAATAATCACAAAGGCCTAAATAGGCATGTGACCAATGAGTTACATCCACTAGCCAATGATAAAAACAAGAGTAACTCCAAAAATCTAAGAACACCTAAGCAAGTTAACTCAAGTGGAAGAATAATCCATGTGTGTAGGAATAACCCAAATAACAAATACAAAGAAAATAAATATTGACACTAACATTCCCCCGTAAGCACAACTTAGGTGGGTAGAAGAAATGGGTCTCGACACCAAGGTCTAATGAGGTACCCATGTACAAAGCAACTCTCATAAAGTTGAGAAAAAGAGAAAACCTGTAGGAAAAAACTCCCCCTCCCAAAAGATAAAAAAAACAAGAAAGGCTAAAAAGTCCCACTAGAAGCTACAACTATCTATAGCCACCCTATATCTTACAAAGGAGCTCTTTGGAGTGACTGTGGATTAGTAGTAGATGCAGTGAAGAGTGAATCACCCTGGAATAGTGAATGTATCCGCCAAGTCCTTGATGGATCTCCAACCAAGGTGTAGTCCCTATACAAAGAACTATGCTCCTCATGCATAGTAGATGGGCCAATTGCTCCATGCAATGATAGAGTATCTTAAGTAGAGGCAAAGAAAGAATATGGAATGCCCTGTAACTGAGTATAAGATTGTCCAATGTCTGATGAGTTTTGAATCAAAGTACCTGCTCCCTATAATGTTTGAAGTAGACTAGAAGTAGGTGACTCAAAAAATAACTCCTCAATATCTGAAAGGTGACAAGAAGATGGTGGATGTGCATCCCCATCACTACCGTAGTCATCAGTGATAGATGAAGAGTCCTCAATATCAGATATAAGGTCAGGGTTAGAAATATCATCAAGTCCAGGTGACTTCGAAGAAGAATAATCTGAAGGAGAGTCAGGGACAAAGTGTGAGAAGGTATATAGTCGAGTCTGATGATCGACCAATCCCACTGCCAATATAGTATCACTGTGCAACTCTTTGACATACACTGAATCTAGAGTGAACTCAACTCGCATGCTCGAACCAAGGTGAGTAATCTGGTAAACTGATAGGAGATTAGTTGAAAGTGAGGGAATACTAAGAACATTATTGAATGTTCCTCCACTCACTTCAATAGACCCTTTCCTGAAAACCTGTGTAGAAGTGTTATCACCTAAGTGAATAGTGGCCATGCCACTTGGTCCTAAGGAAGTGAACTCAATCTGTGAAGAATCCATGTGATGTGATGCTCCAGCCATGTAGGAGTCAGAGGTACAACTGCAGCTAAGGCCCTGCCTTTCACTTTCCTCTCACCTTTTTCTTTTGCCTATTCTTTACCATTTTCATTTGCCTTGGAGGATTCTGGGGTTGATGAAGATGGTTTGATAGACTTATGAATACCTATATTGTTCTTCTCAAGAAGGCTTGTTAGGTGGTCAATTTGCTTCTTCAAACATTTGCTTTCATCATGCTTGTCGGTGCATGACCCACACTTGATCCTCTCTTTCTTAGGCTTAACATTGGAGGAAGACGTCTCATTGGTTGATTTGGTGGTGGGTTGTTCCTTCTTGTTCTCATGATCCTTGTTCTGTTTTTTCTCTTTTGAAGCCTTTTTGGTGTTATGTCCTACAAATAGAGCATGTGGTTTAGTGGATTTTAGTGCACCCATCTGAATTAGTCTATCTTGTTCCCGAGTCAAGTCAACAACAAACTCATCAAAGGAGGGCATAGTCCGTGAAGTACCAAGTGCTCTCTTGGTTGCATGAAAGGTGGAGATAAAAACAAAATAGTCAAGACCAAGTTTTGCAAGGACAAAAAGATTAAGTTGTGAATCCGTTTTATCAATTCCACATTCTTTTAGTTGCAATCTCAATGATTTGAACTTGGTGAAATAGTCCTGAAGTGTGTCAAAACTGCTAAGGCTAAGACTAATCAACTCATTTTTCAGTTCATGCCCTCTCATTTCATCCAATTTCCCAAAATGTTCTCCTAGGGTATCCCATACTTGGGTGTTTTCGCTGATTCAATGTGAAAGCACACATTTGGTGACACAGAAAGACAAAAAAACAAAAGCTTCATCACACTTGTCGAACCATTTTTCCTTATTTGTAGCTGGTTCAGTTTGCATACCCATAGTTGTCTTGTAGAGTTTCTTGTTTCACAAAGCGAGTGACATGGAAGTCTTTCATTCATGATAGTTGTAGGGTGTGAGCAAATTAACCGAATTAGGATCCATTGTAGATAATGTGGGTTTGTTTGAAACAAATTGAAAAAATGCAGATAGAAGGAATCAACAAGATACAACCCTTCCTGAAATTATGCTTGACCCTCCTAGATTTTGGCACTTTATAGTTTAATGTGTTTTACAATGCAAATAAGACCAATGCGTGGGAAATGAAAAAATATGAACTTTTGAAAAGACAACGCTCAATTTTGAGTTACCGATCAAAAGTTATTACAATATTTCTTTTCCATAAATAAGCCCTGTTTAATTAAAATTGCACTAAAAATAAAAAACAAATACCATGGCAAAAAAAACAACTAGCCTTCTAACTACTCGTTGGAATCATAATTGAACCCGGGACCTCTCCAAAGCAACCCTAAGCCTTAACCAATTGTTCTACCGCTCACATGTGCTTCTCAATGGACAAAAATTCTTCTTGAGGGCAAAAATACAAAAGCCAACTATTAAATAAATATCTTAAATATGTTTGACTTTATGTTTTTAGGGCAGAATAAATAGACTTAGCTTTCAAAAAGAAACTAGGATGCCGCCCAAGGAGAAATTTGCAGGCCAGCCCAACGCCGTTGGAAAGCAGGAGATCCTTGTAGACATGCACCACCATTTGAAGGGAGATTGCTGGTTTGAAGCCCCAGATCAGGTTCAAACACCTAGCTAATGCCAAAGAGGATGCCACTACTAGGTGGAACGGCCCAGAAATATTACACCGCACCAATGGCAGGGCATGTAGGAACAAGGCGCCAATGGAGGAAGACATGATGTGAGGAGCTGGACACACCAATAGAAGGATAGGTATGGCTCAAAAAATGCCTTTTATTAGGTTTGGGAAGAGTATAACATGCCAACAATAGTTAAAACGTCCTATAGGCCGTGGATGTGCTTCAATGTGCCATTTGCAGCACATAACAAACAAATGCCAATGGGACTACAGTTGGAGGTAGACACCAGTCAGGAAACGTCAAAATGGTGAACCAGAAGAGGATGCCATAGGGAAAGGGATTAATAGATGCCTCTATGCAGGTCTAGAAGAAACTAGTTGAGTTTGAAGCACCCAGTCAAAGCATACAACACCTAGCCAAATTGCAACGTCTAGTTAAAGCATAAAACGCCCAACCAAATTGAAGGATCCAACCAATAACACTTCCACAGTTGGAAGTAAACAGTGATGCAAGTTCAATGAACTAGACAAAAACTCTTTTTTTTGTAAACAAAATTCTCACAATAAAAAATCTAACAAGTAGCAAAATTAGACAATCACTAAACCAGATTGGCGCTTTGATACCATATTGGAGCATTGGCCAGGATCTCTGGTTTAAACAAATGCACAGATTTATGAGCAAAAACAAAACTATTGCTGTGAGCAAGAATGAGATTACTACAAAAAACTAGAGAAAATATCCGACATTATGTTTGAATAGCTCACAAAGAGGTGTACAAATAGGAGAGCAATGTGTAACTCTTCCATGAATGATCACAAAGGCCTGGAATAGGCATGTAACTCCCAAATCAGCAATGACCAAAGAGTAACATCCACTAGCCAATTATAAAAACAAGAGTAACTCCCTAAATCTAAGAACACCTAAGCAAGCTAACTCAAGTGGAGGAATAATCCATGTTTGTAGGAATAATCCAAATAACAAATACAAAGAAAATACACTAACAAGAGTCCTTGTTGGTGAAACTTAGAGTGGAATATCCACCAAGTTTATGAATCATGATCAAAGGCTTTCGTGATGTTCAACTTCACGATCATGCCGGCACTCTTTGAATTGCCAATGAGTGTATTGCTAAATGGGCTAAGGCTGCATTATCTAAAATTTGCCTATCCTTGACCAAACCCACATGTTCTTGAGAGATCAAAATGGAGAAAAGTTTTTTGAAATGTTTTGAAAAAGCTTTCCCAATGATTTTATATATAGTATTGCAAAGTGAAATTGGGCGGAAGTTGGCAAAGGAAGAGATGTTCTCTGATTTTGGAATAAGAACAATGCATGTGCAGTTTAACTCTTTGAGGATGCTTTTGTAATTTTGGACTTCATTGGCCATTGTAGTCACCTCCTTTTCAAGAAGATTCTAAAAAGTCTGATAAAAGATGATTGGAAAGCCTTCTGGGCCCAATGCTTTGTCCCCTTTCATATTGACTACTGATTAGATTTCTTCAATGGAAAAGGGAGCTAAAAGAGCATTGTTTTGCTCGAGAAATAATGCTTGGGATGGCCTCAAGGAGGGATTCATGGAGATGGTAAGAGTTGTCTGTAGATTCTAAAAGCAGGGGTTCAAAGAAGTGGACTACCTCATGATGGATAGTTCTAGGAGTCTTGGGATGGCTGAGTTTTATGTTTATCCCATTCACTTGCCTTTTAAGAATTTGGTGATCTTGTTGCAATATACTAACTAGATTTCTCTCGATTTTTGTCTCCAAAATATTTCCTTCTTGGCATAGATATCTAGTCTATGATGAATGTTCTTTTCTTCGTTGAGTAAGACATCAGTGCAGTTTTTGGCTTGAACGTAATTGCTTATACATGCTAAATCCTCCTCTAGCTTTTGTTTGATGATGAAGATGTTCTTGAAGGGGTTCTAGTCCCTTATACGATGTTTGTGGAATTTTAGTTTGGTCATGAAGATGAATGATTTAGTTCCATGAACCCAAAAGCATTCTTTCCACCATTTTGACACAAGATTGGGGAATCTCTTATCTTGTAGCAACATAATTTCAAATTTGAAGGGACATCTTTAAGGAGAAGAATCAAGGGAAATGTCAAAACTTATAGAAAAGTGGTATGAGCTTGATACTTTTAGAATGTGTGACCAGGAACCCACGAAGCTTCAAGCCAATTACCTATCCCAAGGAATTTGTCGAGGGGCTGCGCTATTTTGTAAAAGCTAGTACGTCTGTTGATCCATTTGAAAAGACCTTCCTTAGGACGCAGATCTATCAGACAAAAGTTGTGATACAAAATTTGCAAGATCCTTATGAGACTGAGTTATATGCAATCTTACCTCTTTTGTCTTGGTCCAATAAGATCACATTAAAATCCCCTCCTATAAGAGATTTTGAATTTTGATGCTCCTGGAGACCTAGATATTCTTGGAGTTCTAACCAAGTCCTTTTTGAGAAGAATATCGCTGGGCCCATATACATTAATGGATTTGAATATTGATGTAGAGAAGGATTTGAATTCACAGCATAACTATTATCACTTGAAGCTTGCACACTTGAGTAATTCATGGCACGAAAGTGCTTGGAGCTCAGAACGGACACTTGGTGCGAACGGGCACTGGGCTCACCCGAAGCTTGCATCCTTGCGTAATTTGTGGTGAAGTGCTTGGAGCTCAGCGCGAGTACCTGGCATGGGGCACGAGAGTACTGGGCACATTGCGTGGGCGTGCTCGAGACCTCATCTGCACATGAATAGTTCGAGGCGTCGGTGCAACAATGTGATTGCCCCCCAAAGTGTGGGACTCTTGCGCTCCTTGTGATGAACCTTCAGAGAAGGCCGTCTTCCTTCTAATCTAAGTGCATCTGGTTTAGGATCAACACGTAGACCTATAAAGAGCAAAAAGGAAATCTATTGCTAATGCTAAATCTAATCTTGACAAAGGAACAAGGGAGAGAGAGGGTGAGGGGTTTGTTGAAAGGAAAAGTGGTGATGCACCAAGAATAGAGCGAGCACCCCTATGGCCTTAAAGAACACGAAACAACTACAAAAAATGAGAAACTATTACAGAGTCCCCAAAATGGACACTACTTGCATAAGTATTTTGCATGGAGGTGAGGGAACACAATGCAACACTATGGGGACGACAAACAATCCACAAATAGGGCGTGCATAGACCCGGGTGTGCACCAAATACGAATTGCAAGAAAGAGCCAAGTTCTACACAAGTGTGAATGGATGGACAACAATGAGAGGGAAAATATGTCCACAAATAAAGATCAACAACCATTAAAATACACACAGGATGAAAGAATCATGGAGAGAGGTAAACTCAGTCTTTTCATTAGTCGCTGGGTTCATGCAGCAAAGGGATCATGGAGGAAGAATCTTAGCAGCATTTTTGTGCCTAAAAAATGTCCAACCTTATATAATGAAATACCTAGCTTTTATAGATATGGGAAGCCCATGGGTCATTAATCACATTGGAGAAATACAAATGAGAGGATTAAAAATAGAAGTAAAAGCCCATGCGTATTGAATTTCGATTGCAATCTAGATGTGAAGGTCGCTGGAGGGATTCCTTGGGATCTGTTGGACGTCATGTCTTGTCGTTTGCTGCAGGTCCCCACGCTCATGTGACAATGGAGTTGAATGCTCGTATCAGAGGGTGGTTGAGATCTACATTGGGATTTGTGCTTTGGCCATGCTCTTTTGTCTTATTAGCCATCGGTTCAATCATTATGTCAGTCAGAGTCGATCGCTTTTGATTCTGCAAATCAGATCAGATTTGTCCTTTTGGGTGGGGTCTGACATTGATCGTTACCGCTTATTTGCCTATCTAGGTGGCTTTCACCATCGAGCAGTGGGCGTGAATGGGCACTAGGCTTGAATAGGCATTGGGTGCGAACGAGCATTGGGCTCGAACAGGTACTGGGCTCGAACGGTCATTGGGATGCGTTTAATGAGTACTTGCACAACAGTCCCAACTCCATTTTGGACGTGTGCACTCCCTCGTGCCCTTGTCTTTGAGCATTCGTCCTTGGGCACGGATCCTTGTGAAGGCCAAAACCTTAGCAAAGTGCGAAATCTTGATTCCTTTTAATCTAGCCTCCTCGTGAGCTCCCTGTGAACCTTGAGGAACCGTGCTCCATGAAGCACTGAGCTGAGTCTGGGGGTGGTCTTTCACCTTTCGCGCCCATCATGTTAGAGGAGTTCAAGGTCATGGTCACTTGAAGGGTCAACATGCTAGTGACTTCTGTGGGCTGCTTGCTTGCTAAGAGGGGACTAGTAGTTTGTGAAGCAATCCATTGGGCACGGAGTCATTGAGGCCTGGGATATCCGCTTGCTCTAAAAGTGTAAATTCCATATGCGCTAGAGTCTGATAAATGCCTGGCCCATCATTGAATAAATTGAGGAATAGAGACCTTCCCCAAAAAAGAAAGAAAGCAAGGAACAACAACAATGTGTGAAAGCACCTAGGAAACGAAAAAACAACTAACTAATGTGCAGAAGCAATTAGAGGAAAGAAAAACAGCTGATCTACTATATATATGGGGAACTTTTAGGAGTAGTTCTTGTGATGAAAACTGATCTTACACAGCTCTGAAACCATCAACAAACTGATCCAGACCTATCTAGATCATTCATTCCTTGTAGCCTTGTTTTCCCTGTTTATTGGCCATAACTCCTTATATATTATCTCAATCATGAAAGTAAAATCATTTCTGGATACCCATTAAGCCCTTCTATAACATATTGGAAAATCTCCTGAGGTTGCTTTGTACGGAATTGTACTTCCTTCTTTATGCCCTGTTCTAATTAGCCCTCCTTGTGTGCAAAACACCTTGTCCAGAGTAAAGTATGGACTTTCTAAGCAAACCAAACATCATTCCAGATACCCATTACCTTCTTACAGGTGAATCAATCATTTGTTAGGGCACTTCTTTGGAGAAATTCACTTTTTCTATATTGGCCTATGCTCTTCCTTTCACCTACACCTAGGATCCACTTGGCAATTGTTCTTTTCCGTACTTTTTCGTACTGTAGCACCTTCAAACCACTTCCAACAGTTTGCTAACACCTTCAAGGTTCAGATTCCAAAGTTTCAAGAGTTTTCAAGCATTAAAACTCATTTTGAGGGCTAGAAGCTAATTCAGGATTTTCCCTTGGACAGTCACAGGCCGAGAGCTAATTAATTTTGTTGGGAGTGTTCTAGCATGTTTCAAGGGTTCCAATCACTTGTCTAGGGTCTGTTTTAACCCCCTACACCTTCTCCAATAATCAGCCAAGTCATATCAACCCTCTGTACCTTCCAATGCTTAACATTTCAGTGTCTTTTGACTGTATTTGTATGACAGTCAGCAGGGTTCAAGATTTTCCTTATCTATTTCAATGATCAATGGACTTCAAGATGTTATACAAACATGTCCATACCTTAAATGATTTCCCTATTCCCATACTTATAACAAAGAAGACCTTTTCAATGCATTCACCTTGCAAAAACATATAAATGTCTGACCCTTGCCTGTATACTGTCACCTACAGGCCTAAATTCCAACTATGGAGTTTTTGGATATTAGAAGGGTTTCTAACGTCTGTTCCTTCTTGATCTAGTTTTATGCTTGCCTTAGGGACCTATTTCCACACCATTTTAGACTCCATACAAAGATTTTTACTTGGAGTTTACTTAAGACAGTGGGCTGTATTTTTAAATTCCTGAATATCTTGTTTAGGCCTGTTTAGGATTCTTTAAGCTTTCAAAGCTCTTAAAGTCTTTTGTTTACATAAATACTAGTTTAAACTTATTATCAACATACAAAATACCCAGTCTCTCTCAATATTCCATAGAGAACCATCATACACACACTTACACAGGACTGTTACCAGAATTCATAAGAAACCATATGTGAAACAAATACATTCATTCTTTCTTTCATAAATCAATAGAAGACTTACAATTTAATACCAGATTCAATCTCCATGTTCCATGGCTTTCAAAGCCTTGCTTGCTCCTTCAAACATTCTCTTGACTTCAATCAAATTTGCTCCTCTTTTCTTCTACATCTCTTGAGTGAGGTCCTCCCTCACTGTTTCTCTCCTCTTCTCTTCATTCAATCTTCTTTCCCTTGAATGAGAGGACTTTTCCTCTCTGTCCTTCACTTCTACACCCCTCTCATTCTCTCTTCTTCTCTTCCTCTCTCCTTTTTGAATTCTTTTTTTTTTTTTCTCTTTTCAAGAACTTTTCTTCTAACTTCTACGCCCAAATTGGGCTTAAGGCAACAAAAGACTGTTTTGAAGTTTTAACAATTTACTAAGGTTGAAAATAGTTTCAACCATTTCCCCTTTATTTCCTCAACAATCTAACAATCACTCTTCACCTTTTTACTTTTCACTTTTTACCATTACATTTACTCTTAAGGTGAAATTTTGAAATCTCACACAATTTGGAGGGAAAATCAGAATTTGAATTTTCATGCTAGAATTTGAAACTTTTGTAGATGCTCCTGCATCAGCTTGAGATGGATCCCATTGACTAGGATATGTAGCTCCTCTCCATTTAGCCTTGAGAGCCCAAAGGCATTGGCTTGTTTGCAACTAGTTATGATATAAGGACCACTCCATATGGCATCGAACTTTGTGTGCCTCCTAGCCTTTGCTCTGTCTTCATCCCACTTGAGCACTAGGCTCCTTTGAAATTTTTGTCAGCAACCTTTTTATTGAACATCTTCATCTGCGCCTGTTGAAGCTCCAAAGTGTGCATTGCTTGATTCCTAGTCTCTTCCAAACCCATTAATTTCGCTAGCCTTATTGACATAGGATCATTCTCATTCAACTCTAGTTGGTGGGCAAGCTCAAATGATGGCAATTCAAGTGACCTGGGCAGCCTTCCTTCTCTCCCATAAACCAACATCAAAGGGGAGTTGCCTATTGCTCTTTTTGACATTATTTTATTTGCCCAAAGGTTGTTTTGAGCTTGGTGTGCCAAGTCCTTTGATTCTCCTCCAAGGTTCGCTTGATGATATAGATTAGGTTCTTGTTGCTGGACTCGACCAAACCATTACCTTGAGGGTAATAGTTCGAGGAGGTGCTCAAATAGATGCCATACTTGACGACCCACTCACTGATTTTGGTTCCAATGAAGGCCATAGCGTTATCTGAGATAATGGTGGCTAGAACACCAAATCTAGTGACTAAACCTTCGTAGAAGTCCAGTATAGATGTTTCATTTGCCTCCTTGAGTGCCACTGCCTCTGTCCATCTTGTGAAATAGTATGTGGCTGTAAGGATCCATTTGTGTCTGGCGGGAGGGTTGATCATGCCAATGAAGTCTAAGCCCCATTGGGCAAAGGGTTGATCAACTTTTATCAGGTGCAAGGGAAGGGCGACTAGCCCCTGCTTGCCCGCAAAGAAGGTACACTTCTTGCAGTTCCTTACCCACCTATGGGCATCTCGAAACACGTTTGGCCAATAATAGCCGACTCTTATAATCTTGACAACAATAGTCATTGGCGAGTAGAGACCTCCTGATAGTCCATCATGGAAATCTTGAAGGACCCTGTCAACTTGATCTTTATCTATACATCTCAAGAGGACTATATTGATGTCCTTTCTGAATAACACATCATTAACAAGGACATAGGGGATGGATTGCAACCTGAAGGGCCTCCTTTGTGCCTTGTTGAGCCCTTGTGAATATGCGCTTGTTTGGAGGAAAGCCTTCGTGCTTTGGGTCCAACTAAGGGAATCATGATTAGTTGGTTGGTCCTCTTGAAGCACAAGCACTGCTTTGTTGTCAGCGCTTGAGTTTGTTGCCATTTGCTCGCATAGACCTTTACCCCTTACGAGTTTGGTGATTTTGATGTCAATGTCATACTCCATCACTTTAGTGATCCAACCAGCTCTTTTATTGCTCATGTCCCTACTCAACAAGAACTCCTTCATGCCTGGGTGTGAGACCATTAGCTGAATTTTTTTGTTAGAGAGCATGTGTTTGAACTTCTTAAGGGATCTTATGACCACAAGGACTTGCTTTTCCACAAAAGTATACCTCAGCTCATAATCCTTGAGCTCTTGGCTGAAATAGGCGATGGGCTGTTCCCTTTGATCATCATTTTGTTGTACTAGAATAACCGAGACGCCTTCATCTCCTCCAAAAGTATAGAGGATGAAGTCCCTTTCATAGCGCAGATTTACAAGTGTAGGAGCTTGAGAGATGGCTCTCTTAATTTCTTCAAAGCTATCCCTAACTTCTCTTGACCAACTGAAAATGGCGTTCTTCTTGAGCATAGAGGTAAGTGGATTGACTAGGGTGGTGAAGTCCAGTATAAACGTTCTTACGAAATTTTTCCTCCCTAAGAAGCTCAGTAGGTTCTTCTTGTGGCGCGGAAGGGAATGTGACAAGATAGCTTCCACCCGTTCCGGATCAAAGGCGGGCCCTTCTTTAGAAACAATGTGCCCCAATAATTGGCCCTCATGGATAACGAACATGCACTTGCTTAGGTTTAAAGATACCCCAAACTCCCTGCACTTGTTGAAGCCCTGCTTCAAATGGCTCAAATGATAAGTCACACGCTTGGAGAAGACAATGATATCATCAAGGTAGACCAAGATCATATTGTTGATGAGAACCTTAAAGGCCATATCCATAGCTCTTTGGAAGGCCGCACCAACGCTTGTCAACCTGAAAGGCATCTTCCTATATGCATAGGTGCCCCACTTGGTAGTGAATTTGGTCTTGAACTGATCCGACTCTTGTACAAGTATTTGATTGTAGCCCGAATAATTGTCAAGAAGTGAAAACCTCTCAGCCCCTGCTACTGTTTGAAGGATTTGCTCCATGGGTGGTAGAGGATAGTGGTCCTTGAGGGATGTCGTATTTAAGTCCCTAAAGTCCACATAGTCTAATTTCCTCGCTTTTCTGTCTAACTAGAGCCAAGTTAGCTACCCAAGAGGAGTGCTTGATTGGAAATATGATACTGGCCTCTATGAGTTTGGCTAGCTCCTTCTTCATCAAGGGATCGACCTTGGGGTTTATAGGCCTTTGCTTTTGCCTAATTGGTTTGGGATCAGGGTCTAGCTCAATTGTGTGCTGGTCCAACACTGGGTCGAAACTTTTGACATCCTGGTAACTCCATGCAATATATCATCATAGTTTCTACAAAGGTGGGTAAACTCTTCCTTTTCAGGTTGAGTACATACCTTTCCAATCTTTAAGAGCTTGCCATTAGAGATCACCACCTGCTCACAATCATTGTCTTTGACCGTTATGTTCCTCTTCTCGCCCTTGAGCTAATCGTCAGCGTTGAAGATGTTCTCCAAGGTGACTAGTCCCTTAGGGAGCTTGTTGCTTTTCAGCTGAATGATTTGATCTTCATATTGGGCTTGTAATTGTGACTGGTTCCTCATGGAGAACTTTGCCTCATCTTGCAGGAAATTGACAATTTGCTTATCATCGTCGAACACTTGCCAATTGCATGCATTGTTTGGGACTACTTGTCTTACTACGAGCTTGACAAGCTGTCCTGATCCTTTCATAACCTCCCAAGGAAAATTGTATTGGGAGCCCACCGTTGCAAGTCTGTCAGCATCAACATTCTGCACCCTTAGGGTGGTTTGGATATTGGAAACACTGAAGTTCTCAATTAGATCCCAGACCTTGTGTTTGTATGCTTTTAACAAGGGATTCTTGGAGACAATTTGGGCTCTAACTTGGTTTGCAATAGCTCGCTGTCCTCAAATACTTGCAATGCCTTAATTGCCTTCATCTGCGCCAATTGGAGGCCTTGGGTCAGCGCCTGTTAGCACCTCGTATTCAGCCACATTCTTGGTGCAGCTGAACTGCAGCTTGTATGTGTGGAAGTACTTTTCCTTTTGAGGGGAGATCCGTACAATGATTGCTCCAGTGCCATACCTGCTCCTAGAGCCATCAAAATATAATTGCCACATTCTTTCAAGGTCCTCTTGACCCCTCATGAGGTTTGGCAAAACAGGGTTCTCATGGACACAGTAAGTGACCAGCCCCGTTTCTTATGTACAATCATGTGGATCAAACCCATAATGCTCATTGGCCCACTCGTCTAGTGCTACATTAAGAACCTCCTCTAAAGGCATGGTAGTTTCATGCAGGATTGCACTATCCTCTAGGTTATGCATTGTACAATTCATGTCGACAGGATTAGGTGAGTATGGCTCTATATGATCCCTACAAATAGGCTCATCTTTGATGGTTACCTTGGTTCCATATCCGGTCCTCAGTAGCATGTGTGACCTGTCGGAGGACAAGTACCCACCCATCTTTGCAGTGAAGTCCCTTGAGAGACAAATGGCGAAATAAGGAGGGAGGCCTATAACAGAGATGTCTTGGCTGATGGAGAGGCTAGGACATGCATGTAGAGTAAGGCTCAATTCCTTAATGATCTCGACTGTTTTAACAGTTGTGCCATCTAACTGGACAACACCTTTTGTGATCGGGGCATATTCTATGCCTAACATGTCAGCAATCTTCTTAGGCATTGCTAAGCTACTTGCACCCAAATCAATCATACAGTTATGGACAAGGTGCTGGCCGATGTTCAAGGAGATATAAAATGGTGGTGGCTTGTAGCGTTTGCTAGACTCTCCTTTCGGTTGGCACAAACTTGTGGAAACAGCTGAAGTGCCCTTTGCTGGCTCATGCGGGTGGAAGACCTTCAATGCTTCTTGCCACAAATCCCTTTGAGAAGGGATGGAAAGAGCCTCCCACATAGTTACATCGAGGTTCGCTTTCTTCATCTAATCTACTATGTTATAAGGGATCTGCACCCCATTTGGTTGAGACTTTGAGGCAACAACATCTTCCTTTCGGATTTGGTTGGTTTGACGCTAACTCCCCTTTTGAGCGTTGGACTTGCTTGTGCTTGGGCTGTCCTGGTGTTTATATTTCCTCCGGTAGCTTCACTTGGAGCTTGGGAAGTAGAAGGCCAACCAACTGAAGGAGATGGTTCTACTTTCGTCGCCTTCCTTTTGAATCTTGTGTAATATGCCATTGGATTACTGATTGCTGGTACTTGGTTCTAATTTATGGTGTAGAAGTCATTCTCGTGCCAATTCACCAAAGTGGCTTCACCTTGTATTTGCGCTTATACATGTACCCCCTCTTCATGTGAGGTTGGCTCGTGGGGATATGACATGCTTTGTAGCGTCAAGGCTTGGTTCAACACTCCATTTGCACAAGTAGTCTGATTATGTGGCTGATTGCAAGGAAAGCACCACTTGTGGTCTTGCACCAATTTATTTTGCATGGGCATGAGAGATTTAAAAGCGTTGGTGGCATTGGCACTTTGCATATTAGACAGCCTAACATAAATGAGCTGGCCTTGGGGTTGCACCTTGCTTTGATAGGGTTGCCTAACATGTTGATAAGGTTGATTAAATGGTTGGTATGATCTAGAGTGTTGGGTTTACTGCCTCTTTAAAGCTACTAGCTTGTTCCCAAAGCTCTGCAGCAATGCCTTGACTTCATGTAATTCACTAGGAGCAGTAGATGGGGTTGGTGAGTTGACTGATATAGGGATGGGCGCTAGAGTACGCTGGTTATGCGATAATTTTGGAAAGAGGGGCTTTGGAGGTTTGGGAGCAATCTTTCTGGCTTGTATCAAATAGCTCTCAGCCCTTATAAGAATGCTATAAGCATCAAGAAGTACAATGCCTCCCACGGATTGGACCATTACAACTATATCACTATTTAGAGCCTTTAAGTAATATAAGAATGCAATATTTGGAGATGGTTTCAACCAAAGTGGTATTCTGTCCCAGACTTTCTGGAATATGAAATTAAAGTCAACCATCAGCTCATGCGGGGCTCTCTTGATGGTAGTGCACTGCTCTATCAAGGATAAGTGATCACTTTTGTCTTCAAATTGATTATATAACTACTCTTCCATCTCGTCCTAGTTGTGAATGGAATTAGGCCTTAGACTCTTGTACCATTGGAGAGCCTTTTGTTTCAAAGAAGTGGCAAGGAGCCTAACTACTACATTGTCTTCAGTGATATGGTGCACTGAACATATGTTAGCAATATTTTGGATGTGCTTAATGGGGGTAGTTGCATTCTCACTAGTGAAGTATGAGAAGCTCTTAAGAGCTGCAACTGGGATATCATCGTATTGAGCTAGAGCCAAAGGACTGCCCCCATTAAAGGTCACAAAAGCTCTTGCGATAGCCATGAAGGGAATGGGAAATAGCCTTGCTCTTCTCTGGGGGAATCTACCAAAAGGCTGAGTAGATTGAGATCTTGGAGATGATTGTCTTGAATTGCTAGTTCTCTTAACAGGGGATAAGGATGCTTTAACCCTTCTTTTTCTGGGCGTTGAAGGTAGTTCAATAAACTGAAAGTCAATACCTCTTGAAGATCTCGTCTGTCTTGGCATAAGACGAAGAACTTATCTTTTGAGAACCATAAATACTTGGAGTTGCCAAGTGCTTGAGGGGTGTCTTTAACACTGCAAACTTGCTAAGGGCCGCACCAAGCTCTTAGCGGAATTGTATAAAGTGATCCCACTGGGTGTGCCAAAAACTGTTATCACCCGAAGCTTGCACCCTTGAGTAATTTGTGGCACGAAAGTGCTTGGAGCTTGGAACGGGCATTGGGCGTGAACGAAGCTTGCACCCTTGAGTAATTCGTGGTGCGGATGTGCTTGGAGCTCGGTGCGAGTACCTGGCATGGGGCACAGGAGTAATGGGTGCGTGTTCGAGACCCCCTGTGCGCGTGAATAGTTCAAGGCTTCGGTGCAACAATGGGATCATCCCCTAAGGTGTGGCACTCTTTCTCTCCTTAGGAAGAACCCCCAAAGATGGCTGACTTTAATCTAAGTGCATCTGGATTAGGACCAACATGTAGACCTACAAAGAGTAGAAAGGAAATATACTGCTAATGCTAAATCTAATCTCGACAAAGGAACAAGGGAGAGAGAGGGTGAGGGGTTTGCTAAAAGGAAAAGTGGTGATGCACCAAGAATAGAGCGAGCACCCCTATGGCCTTAAAGAACACAAAGCAACTGTAGAAAATGAGAAACTATTACATAGTCCCCAAAATGGACATAACTTGCATAAGTATTTCACATGGAGGCGTGGGAACACGATGCAACACTATGGGGATGACAAACGGTCCACAAATAGGACGCGCATAGACTCGGGTGTGCATAGAATATGACTTGCAAGAGAGAGCCAAGTTCTACACAGGTGTGAATAGATGGACAACAATGTGAGGGAAAATATGTCCACAAACAAAGATCAACAACCATTAAAATACACACAGAATGCAAGAATCATGGAGAGAGGTAAACTCAGTGATTTCATTAGTCACTGGGTTCAGGGAACAAAGGGCTCATGGAGGATGAATCTTAGCAGCATTTCTATGCCAAAAAAATATCCACCCTTATACAATGAAAGACCCGGCCTTTATAGGTATGGGTCTTTAATTAGATTGGAGAAATATAGATGAGAGGATTAAAAATAGAAGTCAGAACCCATGCTTATTGAATTCCAACTGAAATCTGGACATGAAGGTAGCTGGAGGGATTCCTTGGGATCTGTTGGATGTCATGTCTTGTCATTTGCTGTAGCTCCCCACGCTCATGTGACTAGTGGAATTGAATGCTTGTATTAAAGGGTAGTTGAGATCTACATTGGGATTCATCCCTCGGCCATGCTCTTTTGTCTTATTAGCCGTTGATTCAATCATTATGTTAGTCAGAGTTGATCGTTTCTAATTCTGCGAATTAGATCAGATTTGTCCTTTTGGCTAGGGTCTGACACTTGACAGTTATTACTTAATTGCCCATCCAGGTGGCTTTCATCGTTGGGCACGAACGAGCACTGCACCATGTTTACTGAGTACTTGCGCAGTGGTTCCAACTCCATTTTGGACGCGTGTGCTCCCTTGTGCCCTTGTCTTTGATCATTTATCCTTGGGCACAGATCCTTGCGAAGGCCAAAACCTTAGCAAAACACAAAATATTGATTCCTTTTAATCTAGCATCCTCGAGAACTCCATGTGAACCTTGAGGAACCGTGCCCCATGAAGCACTGAGCTGAGTTTGGGGTGGTCTTTCTCCTTGCGTGTGTGCCCATCATGTTAGAGGAGTTCAAGGTCATGGTGACTTGAAGGGTCAACAATAACCAGTTCCTGCTAGCCTGATTTCATGTGGTTGACATCTTTCTAGAATCCCATGCAACACCAATGCCGCCAAAAGCCCATTTGCATCGGTGCCTAGTGTGTCCCAAAGAGGCTAGTGTCGTTTAACCAATGAGGAGAAATCAGCTAAAGACATTATTATCTCTTGCAAAAAAAAACCATGTCTGGACAGATGAGCAAAAGTTGTTGCTTGACTAGCCTCTGCTTGTTAGGGTGTTGAGGCAGCTAATATTCCAAGTGATGCACTTCATTTAAACATTGGAGGGTCCTTCCCTCTTCATTGTGAAAAATATGCATTGAGAGTTTTTTTATCTTCTTTACTTGCCTCCTCTTGTGCATCTTTGTAAATATTAAGCTGCTCTTTCTTGCCCCACGTGCTATCACACTTAACATTTGAGCTATGGACTAAGTTGGAAGAATGAGCTATGCCCAGTTTGTTTGAGGTCTTTGAGGTACAATCCATTTTTAGAGTTAGAAGTAGAGGAGGCATAGCCTACGAGAGAATGAAGAGCAAACTTCAAGAGGGATGGGAGGATGAGGGGAAGGAGACATGGTGGAAGAGGGAACACGAGAGAGGGACATATTGAGTGAGGAGGGAACAAAATTGGTATAAGACACAAAGGCACACCACATGTGCAAAGAGGTTTTTGGGTGATTCAAACAGACCAAGGTTGTAGAAAATCAACATACTTGACGAGTTCGTATTCAATAGAACTCATCAAGCAATTTCATACCATGCCAAACTCGTTTTGCATAGAACATAATAGATGGATGGGTTCGCGCTATTGGTGCAAAATTTTGCACCCCTTGTGATAAGTGTTTTTTAGATAATTATGGTTGTACTAGGCTACTAGCTATTGAAACCAGCAACACAAAAGACATAAAATATTACCTACAACATAGAGACAAGGATTGATCTTCCACACTTCAAGTTATCCTAGCTAAGGGGGCATTTCCTATGACCTATTCTTAGAGACATTTTCTAAAGCATTAGAAACATTGAGAATGGTTAGATCTTAAAGCCCTGACAGAGTCTTCTGCATTTGTTTACCCACTTATTTGTCACCAGCAAACCAAATTCCCATTAAGTAAACAAACTCAAATATAAATAATTCGATGACAAATGTATTCATTCAGCCCATCATGTAAGGCGGTGGAGGAGGGATTGACTAACAAGAGAGTACTTGGTCAACTTTAGGGTGATGGGAACATGCTCAAACTATCAATCTTGCTTAGGACCAAATTCAGATTCCACCATAGAAGTAGAGTTTGGAAAGCATTTCCTTCAAGCCAAGTGATGAACCCAACTAGGCAACATTCCCACTATTTGAGCTTGCGATACTTAATGGCTTGAAGAAGGAAATTATGGAGACGTTACCCATGAAACACAAAACCTCGACGTTTTGGGTTCATCTATGAAACCCATCGTTAGGAGATAAAGATTTTTATTTTTCAAAGAAAATGTGTTACAATATATATGATCTAGCATGATGCATGATATTCCACATGAAACCCCTATTTTTTTTTCATTAATTGAATTTGGGGTTTCATGAAAAATAAATGATTTTAGGGGTTTCATGGAATTTGGAAGGTCATGCATCATACTAGATCTTATATATATATATATATGATCTAGCATGATGCATGATCTTCCACATGAAACCCCTATTTTTTTTTTTTCATTAATTGAATTTGGGGTTTCATGAAAAATAAATGATTTTAGGGGTTTCATGGAATTTGGAAGGTCATGCATCAGACTAGATCTTACATATATTGTAACACTTTTTCTTTTGGAAATAAAAATCTCTCTCCTGACAATGGGTTCCATAGATGAACTCGAAATGTCAAGGTTTTCTGTTTCATGGGCAATGTCTTCAAAATTTCCTTCTTCAAATGATTCCCACTGTCGAAACCTAAGGCAATTACTTCATTACTTGTTGATTCGGAATTGTTCAAACTTCAACCAAGGTGTGTTGTATACACCCTTCCACAAGAGAGATTTGGATCTAGCCTATCTAGTCCTACTTGAATAGTCTATCTTCCTTGCGGTGTCTGAAGAAGATCTCTATGCTTTCCTCAATCCTTAAGTAAAATCAGCTTAAATTAAAAATAGGAGAAATATTATTATACCAAAGTTGGATAGCCAAGAGTTTCTCCTCTTTTGTATCTCCCTCACAATATAATATGCCTTTTTTGTAGAGAGGCTATCCCAACAAATTACATAACAACCTGTAAGAAAATAGAATATCCTAGATAGGATTTAACTAAATTAGTTGGTAACAACTCCGACCAATTATATCTACAAACTCTAATCAAACCAAATTAAGTTGGCAAACAATATCACTAATTTGAATCTAACCAAATTATTTGGGAGTTGGTTGGGATTTACTATCATTGCATCAAATCCTCATTCACTTTCCATTATGGGGGATTCCGCTGCAGAAGTAATGATGCAGAAATAGTGTTGTGGAAGTAGTGTTGCAGAAGCAATGCTGCAGAATGCTCTCAACTTGAAAACCCTATAATTGCTCCCTTATATACATTACTTTTTAATTCATACATCATCTATAAATTGGATCGCAATTACAATAAATAGTCACATGATGCCATCTGTGACATGAATAAGCATCCTTATCATGCTTAAAATGGTGCCAAGAAAATAGGCATTTCTTGGACTCCTCCAAGGGCATTTATGCACTACTCTCGATTGACGAAAGGAGGTCCAATACATGTTGTGCATGACTTCAATTCTATGAATCCCCAACATATATTGCATTAATTCAATAAAACCCAAATGAACCCATTCCAGGTTTGCTCTCTAAATGCAGAGTTCTCTAACTTTGAATTAAATGATATTGAAAAGATTTGAGATCAAATCTGCCTAGCTAGTGTGTTTCTCCATTGGGAAATCTAGACAGAGCTGCAAAGAATCATATAAGTAGAACTAAGGAACATAAATATATTCAACACATGATTGACAGAAAATTATACATCTGAAAACAGAATTTCTGATTTCACCAAAAATAGTCTCAGTATTACATGCAATTCCTCTCTTGCTGGAGTTGGCAAAATACGGTTACAACAATACTATTAACATCTAGAGCTTATAGTATAAAAGTTAAAACAGATCCAAAGATCTTTACAATTTGGAAAGAAATAGAACCAAGGAACATGTTTCTGCCTAGTGACCAAAAATATAACCTATAAGAACTAACAAAAGGACTAGAACAAGGCCCTTTTTAGATTTAACCTTATCTCCTTATAAGCTACGTTGTTCTCTCGTAGCATTCCATAGCTTGAAGGTCGTAAACACGCCACCATGATGGAAATATTCAATAAGACTTCGTCTAAAAGAATTAAAAACAAAATGATTAACACCTGAAGGACCTAGAACTTACCACTCAAAGCAAAAAGGATCATTGAGAGGATGAAGCATCTGATTTATATGAGAAAGAGCCTCCTCTTTGAGTTGATGATGCATTCTGGGCTGACATGTGTCCCTTTGGCGGCTATTTCCTGTTTGCACCCTTCATCCTTCAAAAAGTCACTAAAGACAAAAATCAACTTTGTAAAAGAAGTGATATCTCCACGTTGTCTTTAAGTGCACACCACATACACTTTTGCTATTTTCTTCTCAAGGAAGAAATCACTTTATGTAAAGCATATAATACACAATTCTGCATGTATTCCAACGTTCCCATGCATGGCACAACTCCTCATTTATATGGAAGGTGGGTGGTAGCTGGCCCTTGCATCTCCAGGATTGAAAGGGAAACTTTCTACAATCTTTGCTCACACTATGTCATCTGGTAGATGAGCCCTCACTAGCTCAGATACCTCCTCCAATGATCTAGCCCATGATTTGTAAGTTATGATTACACTGCCCTTAAATTTTTATGACACCACACCCTCGAAAGCATTGTTTACATCCTGGGAAGTAGGAATATCTTCGACTTTGGTGTTTTTCCAAATAGATCAATGAGTGTACTGATGTGCTGTTGCCATTCCCCTTTTTGTAATCTGGCCCTCATTTTCTGTGAATGGAGAAGGCATCCCAGCCTTGATCATGTCCATTAAGGCATCATAGATAGTATTTACTCAGGCTTTGGTTTACATGGGCCTGTTCAACATGGCCTTTAATTCTTGCCCTGATGGCCAACCTTTTGCTTCAATGACTGTCAGGATCTTGCTCCACCAAAAGAGCACAATATGATTACCAAACCAAGCAACTTAATATGCGAAAATTAACCAGATTCACCAAGTAACTAGAATAACACATGATATGAGAGACAATGACTGTCAGAATAACACATGATATGAGAGACAATACACAAATTGTATTAACACTTTACAGAAAAGAATACAATAAAAAAGATCCCACTTCTTCTCCACCACCTTACAGAGGTTTCCCACACCTCAAGTGAACAGTAAATCTTCTCCCCAAAGCTCTCCCTCTCAGGGCCCAACACACAACTCAAATACAGAGTTGGTGTTCACCTCCTGTGCTCCACGCACACCACAAGTGCTCCACGCACTCCACAAGTACTCCACGTACTCCACAAGTACTCAAGGTACTTCAAGTAGATCTCCCATGAACCTGCAACAACCTGCAATTCAACAGACCATACTTATGGAAGGAACTCCCTTGCCTTCCTCTTTGCTCTATCCGAGTACACACCTGTACTCCAAGTAGATCCTGCCTGATTCTACTCCCTGTTGTGTTGCTGTCTTATCTGATCTTGCACACCTGCAAATCAATCTGGTTCTGCACACCTGTGAACCTTGACCTTGCACACACATACACCTGCAGATCAACGATCTTACTTACCATGTAGATCTCCTATATAGGCCATGCACCTGTGACCAAGATCCTACACACCTGAAGAATCCTGCTGACTCTTCAATCCAGCACCTACACTTGGTACTGTGGAACTAGGAGGAACACCCTTGCTCACCTCACACACAGAAGGAGCAAACTTTGCTCAACTCAAACTAGAACGCTTTTCCAATACAACCATGAGTCTATTATATAGATCTCATCCAAACAATAATTAGACATCTAATTACAATAATTAGATCCGCAGCTCTCAGTCTAAAAATAGCTCTAATCATGCAAACACTTGGTTCGTTAGCTAACTGCCCGTAATAAGCTCGCAGTCGAACCACACAGGCGACCGACGTCGGTCCGTCTGCTTGGAGGTGACCGACGCCGGCCGATCCCTGACCGACGTCGGTTTCTTCTCTTCACTATACTGTCGACGTCGGCTGATCAGACCGACGCCAATTGCTCTGACGCTCAGCAACTTTCAGCAACCCCTCCAATGGCCTTCTCCGTGTCTGCATCAGTGAAGCTTTTAGCTCCACAACCTAACAATGACATCGTTGTCCTCCCATTCTAGTCCGGAACTCATGTCCATTACAATAGTAAATCTGGAAGACCATGATCTTTTGAAAGGAGTGAGCTTCTTAGTGGCCTTCTCTGTTTGATTGGCAATCCTTCCGGTCTTCTTGATTGATTCCCACATGGACTCAAATAACTTGTATAGATTATTGACCTTAGGTTTCAAAACATAAAGCATTAAACTCTTGAAGGTCTGATTCATGGCGTCTCTCTTTTTGGACCTTTAGTATGGAATCCCCCACCTTTTTCAGTTCAGCCTATAAGGTGTCAATGTCCGTATGTGCTAAGGGCAGAGGTGAGAGCCATACTAGTTCATGGTCCCTTAGAGGTAGGCACCATCTTTTTCTTTAGCTCTAGAATTTCCTCCTCAAGTTTTCTTTGTAAATCATTCCTTTTTTGCAATGCTTCCTTCAGACCCATATTCTCCTTTCTAAGCTTGAAAACCTCTTCCTTCAATTCCTCGTTCTACTTTGCAAGAATCGCCACATTTTCATAGTTATTTTTTGCATAATCAATTATCATTTTGGATGAATGTCCTACACTAGCATCATCGACTCAAGATTGTTTGAGTTCCCTTGAAGTTCTCAATCTTTAATCGGTTCATAGGGTTGTTTTGTGGGGGGGGCAATAGTCTGGGCAACAGATATTTACTTGTCCACATTAAATTCTGTTTTGTGGATTATTAGGCAATCTTTGCGAGTCAAAAGTGTCCCCAAATATTTTCTTTGTATATAATTCTGCATCATTTCATGCATCACCATAGCCCAAATTGCATACCATGCAGGTAACAATATGCAAACACTATGCTTAACAATTTTCTTGACCACCTTAGGAGTGACGTTGTCATAAAAAATAAACCTGGGTTTCTTTGGAGGAGGCCTATGCCTTGAGATGGCAGTGTCTCCAATCTCATCATCATCACTACCCTCATCCTCAAGTATAACCTTTCCTTTGTTGAGCTTCTCCTTGTAACCCAAAAAGGCAGTTTGGAATTATTTGGACTGAATGAAAGCATCATCTGTAGTTAGCTTCTTTTCATCTCTTGACTTTCTGATCATCAAAGGTGTCCTCATCAAGAACACGGATGATTTTAACATCATCAGGGTTAGTAAATCCCATTTCCTTTTTTGTAGCATTAGAGGTCTCTAGCATTTTTGTATACCAACTTGGGAATGCTTCCACTATTTCTGTATCGCCTTCTTGAGGAGCATCTTATATTGAAGGCATGAGAGATTTTGGTATTGGGGAATGTGTTTGGCCCTGTACACACGATGAAAAGGAAGAACCAGTGTCATGCTCCCTTTTCAAAATACTTAATGAGGTAAATAATTTAATAATAATTCATTTAAGTTGTCCAAGTTACTTTATTTTATAATGCGGAAAAAGAGACACTTAGGTGTTTTTATTATTAAAAGGGGCCAAAAAACAATATTAATTACATGGCCAAAAAGAAAATATTTATTAAATGGCTAAAAAGGTAATAATTGCCTAAAAGCTTTTTAAATACTCTTAGGGATAGGGTGAAATTGAAAAAGTGAAATTATAAAAGAACAAGTGGGGCCAAAAGATTCATTATTCATTATTCACTTTTTATTATTCACAATTGAAATCAGAATTGGTTCAACTTCTGCTTTTGAGGACGGAAATCCTCCATTGCACTTTTGATTTGAGGATGAAAACCCTCTAATCTTCTGCGATAGCTCTATCCAATGGCTATATTTGAGCTTCATTTCAGTTTGACAGAGTAACGTGGGAACATTTGTAGTTGTGGATCAATCACATCAGCTAGGGCATCACCTTTCAAGAGGATTTTAGGGCTGTTTGAGGGTTGACATCACTAGTTTAGGGGTTGTTTGGGAGGTGCTGCAGCATATTGTATAGCAGGGTTACCTTCTAGGGTTTGGAAACACTAATTTCTACTTGGGACGCCAACATTAGCCAGTTGGATCTATATTTTTCGACAATTCTTCCATTTGCATAGTCAATTGTAATTCGTTAATTTGCAACATAAAAATTAATAAATAAAATTGGTATTTGCGTTGTATTTGATCTCCACATTCAATAAAAATAAGATTGTCATTTTAAGAGTGTTTGCTAGTGATTTTTAGACTCTATGTTTATTTCCTATAAGGGTTTATTGCAAAAATTAATATTTATTTAATTTTGCCCTAAGGGAATATTTCAGTACAAGGGTTTTACTACAAAAATTAGAATTTTGTTAATTCTGCCCTAAAAGGGCATTACAGTGGTTTCGGTGCTGTGATCTTGCCAACCTGTGAATTAGATGGAAAATCATGGGAGACAAAAAAGAAAATACCTACAGAAGAAATGAATTCCTTACATAAAGCCATCAATCATAGTCAGAGAGATTTGACAAGGACCATCCAGAGGACAATGAAAGAATTCATGATAGAGATGATACAAGCCTTGCAAAACATAAATCAGGTCAAGGCTACCCAAAGGAGTCCAACAATTAATCAACCCATGTTTCTTCAAACAAAGTTCGTACAAAGGGAAGAAAATATAAATCCTATTCAAGAGGTGTTGATTAAAATAAAAAAGGACAAGGAAAGATACAAACTTAAGGCCATCCGAATGCTTGACCACTATCATGGTATACCTGATAGTTTTAAATCTCAAGTTTCCTTTGATGAGTACCTAGAGTTACTTGAAGTGAGATATCCAAATAAAAAAGGTCTGTATGAATACATAAGAGAGTTGAGAAAGACAAAGGAATCTGCCATGCAAGTTGAAGGTAAGGATCTTTTATCAGAAAAAGATATTTTTTTGACTTTTAAAATGAATTGTCAGCAAAAAAATTGTCTTAATGAAGTCAAGGAGGAACAAACATCGCTTGTTGAATGCAAAATTGTAAAAGATGTTCCAATAATTTCTAAGAGTATCCACAAAACACCTCTCCAAATTAGTAAAACCCCATTATGCTCCCAAGTAAATAAGCATGAACTATTTGACAAAAACTCAAAGTTCATAACAATTAACAAGTCACAAAGGGGTCAAATATCTCAGTTGCAAGTCACAGATCAACAGCCACAACAACAAAGTATCAAGTATCAACAAGATATGAAGGAACCAAGTGGTGATAGTATCCTATCATCAAATGTTAGAAGGAACACACTCAGGATAGCTACAAGTCTGATTTTCAGCATTGAAGTTGCTAGTGCCCTCCCAGAGGGCTTGTGTTTTTTTGAAACTACCCTACAAGGTAACTATTTTAAAAAATTCAATAGGAGATCCGCAAGATGATCAAAATTTCTAGAATTTTTATTAAAAATTATTTTTAATTTTCCACTAAACTGTTTTATGTGCAAAATAATTAGACGAAGTGAGGGCAGATTACAAAGGAGGTATAAGGGGTTTTAATAGTGAAATTTTTAAAAATCATATAAATTCACCTGTTAAGTCCAAAAATCATATTGTAAACTGCATTAATTCCTTGATTTTCCCTACTTTACAGTATAATGAAAACGCGAAAAAATTGGAATGACTCAAAGTGCGTAAAAATTACACTAATGCTTCTAAACTTTGCTTTACACAAATCAACGAGTTTCAAAAATTTTGGAAAGAGAATTTTTATTTCAGATAATTGTAAAAATGCAGAGAAATATATGTCCAACTAGAATTTACAATTTGATTTTGAACACAAACTAATCAGTTTATTACTTTTATGATTCTATACACTCGATAGGAAGGGTATGCAAGCAATAGAGAAACATCAAACTATGCCAATGACCATTACAATTTACTTCCATCATATACATATTTTCAACTGAATAATAACAATAACATGGCTTTCAAATAGCTAATAGAATTTCTTTACAAATTTATACAAGAGTGTTGAACAGGGTGGTTTTCACATGAACTCCACACGTAACCACAATTCCAATCGAAGGAGGGCTTGCCTATCATCCTTTTTCTATCATCAGGTGGCTGTCCTAAGCACCCCCGAGCCTAAGGCTCCCAACTATAAGCATCATCACATCGTGATTTAAAGTGGACAAATTGATAAAAGGAGGTCTGGATAGTAACTAAGGCTTGACAAGGAATGTTCACTAGGAAACACATCTAAGAGGCTACAAGTTCATTTACACAAAAGAGGCTTCCATACCTCAAAATCAACATACAAGTAAGCAAAACAAAATGTCAAACGCCCAATGATAATATGGCAGCCATAACAAATTTCCAACACCAAAAACACCCATCGAATGAGAAGAATGTGGGGATTCCTCGCTCTTGTTCTACTATCTCTTGGTCATGTGAGAGCATACGCACCGTCGACCATGGCAAATAACATGTAGGAGGGCATAGGGATTTTGGTCTCACCTGCCACTACCACTACATACAATAAAACCACGTAGGAGGGCATAGGAACTTGATTCCACTAGTCACTATCACTATGTATGAGTGCACAACAAGCATGCAATTTCAAACAAAATTTGGCAGCATAACTGTCATTTTAAGTTAAAAAAAAGGCATAATAAACAGCCAACAATTTAGGAGGGATATTACATCTCCAAGTCCAAATGGGCATTAAAAACCACATGGTAGCTATTGGCAAATAGAGAGGGTAAGTCAAATGGCTTTACACCTCTTGAAAACTACAATCAAAGGAAGGAAGAAAAAATAATTTTAACATAAATAAAATTAAAGCAAATGGGGCATGAAGGCCTATCTTGGCTCGTTCTTGGATCCATTTAAGAACATCACCTACAAGCATTGGGCAACAACTATCCTCCTCTAAGCTCTTCCTCTTCTTTCTCTTCTTCTCCTCCACTTTCAATTTTGCAAATTTCAAAACGAGAAAAGTCCTCTCAAGGAAGACTTTCCTCCCTCATATAGGCTAAAATCTCTCCACTAAGAGCCAAGGGATGGGAAGGGACACAGGTCAAAAAATCTCCCCTCTCCATAACTTCACTTACAAGCCCATGTGGGCAAGCAAGTCCATACATTATTAATGAACCCACCATCCCATGCCATAAATGGCACATGGGCTGCCTCAAAAGTCCTTTTTGGCTCCTACAAAAACTCTTCAACATCTCTATTGGTCCAAGAACATGAAAAACAATACAAAATATCCAAAAACCACTTTATATCACCCTCTAAAGTTGGCTCTTCCATTCCATCCGAGTTTTGAGTCAAAGGAGACCACTTAAGTGGCGTACAAAAAATTTTATGAACGAAATAAAACTTAAATAGAATTCCTAAGGTTTAGAGAGAAATGTGTGAATAGTATCCGAGGGAGGGGGGTTGAAAAGTTCTAAGAGGGTTAAGAAAGTCTGCATTTCCAACTAGGTCTACAAATGATACAAGGAGTGGTTTGGCTCATGGAAGGGTCAAGTAGACATGTCACCACTCTACCAATCATGTGCTCATGCCCGTTGTAGTTCTAGTTCCCTCGTCGGCCTCTCTTGTCTCCTGCACAACATTGCACATATAAAATGCCCTACCCTAGATAACCGAAGTTGCAAAACATAAACAATACAAGTGATCTCAATCTTACACAACATGCACACAACATATCCAAGGCATCATAGATCAATGGTAATAAAGTAATACCAATCATCTAAATATATGTATAATCAAATACATGCTTAAGAACAATAGCTCTAATAGTACGAAATCAATACACATCATAATGGACAACAAAAATAGCATAATTAAACTGATATCACAATGCATAGAATACTCATCTTATCTCAGCATATAATTGTTCTGGCTTAAGCAAATCAACAACATCACATAATATGTATAGAATCTCTGTATCAGTCATAAGGACTCGATAATATCTTGTGTCTCAATAATACATAAGGCACATCTCAATAGGATGTGTGTAAAACACCAAATGTCTACAAGTGAAGCACTGTGAAAATAGGGGTTTCACAATATAAACACTGTTACCTGGAAGCAATCAAAGGACATTAAGACACTAAAGGGTTCCTACCTGGAAGTAATTGTAGGACATTAAGACACTAAAGGGTTACCTCATAGACTCATCCATTAAGTGTTGGTTGAATGACGAAATACCACTGGGCTTTCCTTGGCAATTGTCCTTTCAACCCCACTTTCCGTTGGAGGCTTTGCACCCAATGCTCAAGAAGAGCTGGACAAAGATGTTATGCAGAAGGTGAGAACATCAAGGAGAGGAAAGAAGGAAAGTTGGCAAGTGTGGCTGAAAGGACAATTGCCAAGGAAAGCCAAGTGGTGCTCTAAGAAGAAGGTGGGGGAATTGTTCCCTCACCTCTTGAGTCCTAGGAGAGGAAAGAAGGAAAGTTGGCAAGTGTGGCTGAAAGGACAATTGCCAAGGAAAGCCAAGTGGTGCTCTAAGAAGGAGGTGAGAGAATTGTTCCCTCACCTCTTGAGTCGAGATTTTGGGGACCAAAAGTTTCCTAATTGGGGAGGTGTGATCTGAATTGATCATGAAAGTAAGTTGGATTCAGTTCAACGAGGCCACTAATCTCATTTACTAGTCAAAACGACTTAGTGATGTAACTTGAAACACTTCCAATACTCCTAACAAAAAAATCAGAAGAGAAACAAAATTGGCAGAATACACACAGGCATAAAAAAGGTGCAGAGGTTCATGAGTGATCTGGACATTCAGGGGCCAAGGAAGTTGTGGAAAATCAGCACTCCTGATGGGGTTGTATGCAGCAGAAGTTGTTAGGTAGTTTCGTACCATGCCAAACTTGTCCTGCACAGAACATTATAGATGGATGGGTTTGTACCAATCCAAACCCATGCAGAAAAGATAAAATAGCAGACTCAAACAGATCCAAGGAAGTTCACATCAAACAGAATTCTATCCTTTCAAAGGCTAATTTTGTTTGGACGTTCTGTTTGGTCCTTTTGCCGAATTTGTGTATATGTACACCCTTTGAGGGTCAAGTAATTTTTATTGGTTGTGTGTTTTGGGAGTTGTAGCATGCAAGTGCAGTTTAGGAGAGTTATTGAAGCAAGTTGTAGAGCAAAGCATGCTAAAATGACATTGTTGATGTGCTAATGTTCTTGGAGACCTCAAAAAGGTAATGGCTTGTAATATTGCAAGGAGATAGTGGCAAGAGAAGGCACAACCCTTACTTTTCTGGAGTTTTCCCACATTGGGTTTCTTGAAGGTGAATGCCTTTTATTGAGAGCTGATTTTTTGTGTTTCAGTTCTTGACTTGTTTCTTTCATGTATGCAACTACTTAAAAAAAATTTCAGCACTTGAGCAACTCAATTCTAAGACAATTCATTGTTTTCTTAAGCAAAATACTAAGAGGACAGCAACCATAATCAACTAAGTTGTTTTCTCATTAGCTAAGATTTGTGTTGCTGAGTTAGTTATGGAATATTTATGATAATTACTGATCAATGATGACACGAATCAAGTTCCATCAAAGTGTGACACTTACAAATGAGACTAAACGCCGAGTACCAAACTAACATTAAATTCTATATTATGCCGGTATAAAATACAACACACTCTGCATATAAGAAAAAAGGTTGAATGTAAACTTTCAAACAATTTTCTTAGATTGAAAATGCAATGGAAAAACAACTTTTCGTTCATCCTAAATAAATTGTATTAAATGAAATCTAGATAAGCTAACTGGCTTTCTTGGAGGTGGTTTCTTGAATGCTTATAACTTCCAAACACAAGCTGAAGACATTTTGTAAATCTGAAAAGAATGGTGTGTTTGTGGCAGAGTACGACAGAAGGGGATAAAGCTGACACCTATAGATGTGCGACCTCTTATTGATGGTGTTAAGCGGAACATCTTACAGGATGATTTTTTCTTTGTTGGTGCTAGTAAATGTGAGTAATTGTCATGTTCCCTAGATCTTGATCGAAGTATTGACATAATTCATTTCTCCTTCTAAAGCGCACACGACAAAAAAAACTTCTTTTAAAAACAAGTAGATAGAGTGCTAGCAAACATAGAACATATCTCGATATGTTAGATTTGGTATTTTTGCCTGGTTATGTACAATGAGAAATTTCTCTGATGACGTTTATGTCATTGCGAGGCCTTAAGATTTGGTGACATCGGTTCATGATCACTGGTACTGCGCAAGATGTATAAACACAACAAATCCTGCAGGCGAAGGTGCAATTATTGTGCAGACTGCAGCTTTCATTTTGGTAACAATGTATGAACTGTTCTCTAAGAGCACCTGAGTTCTTTTATGTAGATCTTGATTGAAGATTTACATTCTGTCTAATTACAGCACTGTAATATTTTACCGTAGTTCTTGATTTAAGATTTATTTTCTGGCCAATGTCCATTAGTAACATGAATGTTTTATTCTTGGTTCTCTATAAGGATCATTAAAATTGGGGGTTTGAGAAAGTTTCCTTGTGTTTGTGAAGACTCGATATCTCGCTTAATATGATATTACATGACCTTTCTTTTTAGTAAAACAAATGTTTTATTTTTGGTTGTCATTAAAATTGGGGGTTGGAGAAAGGCTGTGTGTTTTTGAACACCCGATATCTTGTTTGACATGATATTACTCGACAGCTATTTAAAGTGCGTTTGACAATGATCATTTGAAGTGGGTATGCCTATTCTGAAAAAGTTTGTGATACTTTTATCTTCATTGTTTATTGAATTTACTCTTTTGGTGGTCCATTTTTGTCTCCATTTTCTTACAGTTATGAAGGCTCAATTGGTGCAGCATCCGAGGCAATGGCAGCAACTGATTATTTAATGGACCAGTTAAGTCAACGCAATCTGTAGGTTGGCACTTTCAATAAAAGAAATTTAGAAACTATGCACATTGAAGTCAACTTAGGAGATTTAGAAGAGTTGCAGGCGTCATAATTATTGTGTATTGTAGAAGCACGGTGCTGGTTTTAAAGATTGGCTATAGAGATGTTAAGATTGTGGAATTTGGAACCTTGAGAAAACATAAAGCATAACCCAGTGATGGGTGTTCCATTGTTAGAAGATAAATTGTTGTTTGAGGATTAGCAAATGATTGCACTTTTATAACACTAACAAAGTAGACACGTTTTCCCCATAGGTAACATAAAGTTTGGTCAAACTGACTGCTGACATGTTTTTCCCATAAGATAAAATTTCAGTAACTCGTTTGGAACCCTTCTGTTGGGGTAGAATTTTTAAGAAATCTGACCTTCGTTAATCCTAAGTTGGGCAACCACATCAGCAGAAAATGAGCAACTTTTTTGGTTGACGATTTTCAATATCTTCTTAAGCATGAACTCACCTGAAGTTTGCAGACATTACATTGCTAATGTGAAGGATTTTGACTAAAATTTGAAGGATTTAAGTGTTTACCAATCATTTTGCTTGGAATCACGTCTGAAAATCAACAACAACAAATCGTGTTTATAATCTCTTAATGCAGTATCTTGGTGCTGTAAGATGTCATCCTTACAATATTTGGGCTTTGTATCGTCTTTTGGGTGCCTCAAGGCAAATTATTTTGCGATTGAATGGACAAATTTCTCATAAAGTTGTTTTCATGGACTAGGTATTCAATTGGGAAAGTTGGTTCCTCACTGCTTTCCAAAATGTTAGTCTTTGCCAGTTGTTCCCCAAGACATAGCAAATTTATTGGAGAAAGTGCACAGAAAATATATATCGCAGAGTAATTTTACTTTGCATAAAATTAATTGAATGCTATAATTCCATTCGATATCATTTTTTTTTAAAGTTAAATGTTTTACTTATAAAATTCATCTATAATTATCTATAAAATCACTGTTTGACTAATAAATGTATCTAAAACATTACATGTATGATTATATAAATCCACTAGTCAATAAAATGTCTCATTTAGTTTTTAAATAGTCTATAACAAATTACAAGAATATTTTCCATAAAATGATCAGTGGAAGAAAAAAAGTACAACAAATCATTGATATAATTCACAATACAACTATAAATAAGAATACATCCATTACTGTTACAATATGCAGAATTAATTACAAATCTCAAAGCCATTGTGTTGAATATCCATCAAATAATAATGTACTACATATTATATTTCAATATAAAATCAAATATACAATATAATATTTACAACAATACAAATGAGCCTCAAACAATTCAATGATCCATATATGTAGCCATGAGTTTGATTTTAAATGATTGAATAACTAAAAAGAGGGAGAGCATCATGTGAGTGTTTTATCTCCAATCATGAACTTTCGATCTCCCACACACTTTTTCACTGGTAGTGGGCTTACTTTTCACATAAATGCATATAAGAACAATACAAATATTAAGAAATCAACTAAAACCCGTGTGTGCACAATTACCAACACAGGGAATAGTCACATATATTGTGGAAACTAATCTTTTAATATGACATCAATATACACATGTAAACTAGAAAGTAAAATGGAATGACAATGTCTCAGTTATAACATTACTTTGGTAAAAAAATTTGTTATAAAAATTAAAACTCATATAGATCTGAGTTAATTTCATTCACACAAATTCTCTGCTAATGAATCACAATCATTCATATGATATCAAGGGGTAGGTATATGAGTTGTATGTTAACACCCTCATATTTCTATCATCTGTTATCCATAAAACAAGTATAATAATTTTCACATATAGATTAAAAGCAGTATAATTACAGAGTGTAGCTTATATTCAATCCAAACAATAATGTATGGTACAAACAATCATGATTCAACAGTGATTGTTTCCATTCACTCAACCACAATGGTGTTATGTATAGGTTCTTCAAATGAAATATATGCAAACTAGTCAAACTCATAGGTCTATAACAAGAATCTAAGACTAAAACACTATATCCATTCACAACATCTCTATTTCATATAATCATAAAAAGTGTCCAACTCAATTAGCAATATAACCAAAATGAGTCTCTAGATAACATTTAAACAATGTATCTAAGCTTATCTTATTCTTTATTAACAACTTTGTCCTTCCAAGACTATTTCCTTCATTTCCACATTAGATTAAAATCTCATATTTTAATGGATATAACTATTACAACCTATAAACGTTTCATAAGCAAGATCTACTTCATTGGTTATTTATATAATCAAAGAACCATTACAGTAATAAAACATCAGGGAATGTGTATTTAATACACATTAACGTCTCACAATTTTACTTGTTCAACCATGTATCAGTTATCAATGGACAATCATCCTTTTCAAAATACAATCACTTATATAATTATACACAAAATTCCTTTTTATAGTCTACGACTATACCAAAATCATTAAAAAAGAGACACATATGCTCAACTAGATATCACAATATTGCTTAACACATGCATTTGCATTCATCACTGAATACATTCATCTTTATATGCATGCATGCATACATACATATATTCATTTATGTATACTAATAAAATAGTTTCTTAAGATCCAATATTATCCATTATAAATACTTTAGATTTCGTTATTCTATTTGATAATGTACATATTTATTAAATCCATATATATAAATGAAATCTAAAGTATGTATAATATAGTTTCTTAAGATCCAATGTTATCTATTATAAATACTTTAGATTTTGTTATTTTATTTGATAATGTACATATATATATATAAGACACAACCCTGTAATTGTACTCTATTAAGTTGTAGGACTCAAGTTTAGATAGTTGAGTTTCAATACAGATAATAATTAAGTAATCAAGGTATATATATATAAAAGATACAACCATATAGGTGTACTCTATTAAGTTGTAGGGACTCGAGTTTAGATAGTTGAGTTTCAATACAGATAGCAATTAAGTTTTACTATATGTAAAACTTAATTGCTATCTGTATTGAAACTCAACTATCTAAACTCGAGTCCCTACAACTTAATAGAGTACAACTATATATATATATATACACCATGCTATTATCAGAGTTGTTCCCAGAATTCGGATAACGTGAGTGCAATGCAGACGTAATTACACGAGATGGAGCAAGTGCACACTACATAGATGCTAAAGCAATATGAAAATTACACAAGAAGATAAATTGCACAAGACAAAATGGAGAAAATCAAAATCTGATTAATATGAGATGGCCAAAGTGAGGAATACATATAGGAGAGTACGTAACTCCTCCATAAAAGGTGGACAAGGCACCCCAAGAATAGATTGTAACTCTTCCATGAAAAATGGTGACAAGGTGCTAAGAATAGAGAAGTAACTCCCATCAAGAGAGTTACTTATGACATTCTTATGACACCTATGACACATCTATGACACACCTCCACATAAGCTAGCATATTCCACAAATGTAGGAAAACTCCATGTATGCATAAGAAATACAATTTTCTTAATTAAAAAATAGGGAAAAATAAAAACCTACACTAATACCCCCCATAAGCACAGCTTAGGTGGGCAGTGTGAAAATATAAAATGGGTCTCGACAACTAGCCCTGATGAGGTACCCATGTACAAATGCAATCTCCCATAAGATAGAGAAAATGAGAAAACCCGTAGGAAAAAACTCCCCCCAAAAGAGAGACATAAAAGAAAGAAAAGGCTAGTGGTCCTCCCCCGAAGATGATGCTGCTGCAGATGTGGACCGTACCCCAAGAAGAGCTCGTAGATGAATGAACTTGCTCTCAGTGAAAGGTTTGGTGAAGATGTCTGCAACCTGCTCTGAAGACTAGAAAATCTCAAGTCAATGCCTTGACTATGAATAAGCTCCCGAATGAAATGCATGTGAATCTCTATGTGCTTGGTCCGCTGGTGCTAAACTGGATTCTTGTAAATCTGAATAGTACTCTGGTTGTCACAATAAATGATGGTGGGATGCCTGATAGGAATGCCAAACTCAGAAAGTATCCTCTGAAGCCAAATAGCCTCAGTAGCTGCATTAACAGCTCCCCTGTACTCTGCCTCTGTGGATGATATAGCAATATCATTCTGCTTTTCGCTAGACCAACTGATAGGACCAAAACCTAGAGAGAAATTGTAATCAAAAGTGGACTTGCGAGTCTGTGAATCGCTAGCCCAGTCTGAATCTGTATATCCAACCAAGTCAACCTCTATGCCAAATCTGTAATGAATCTTGTATCTATGTGAACTCTGTATGTAACGCAAGATCCTCTCAGTTGCTTTCCAATGCAGCTCATGAGGTTCCTACATGAATCTGGGGACAAGTCCCACTGTATATGATATGTTGGGCCTAGTGTGAGTCAAGTAGATGAGACTACCAACAAGTTGTCAATACCGAGTGGCATCAACCAATGATGAAGAACAGTCAGCCTCAAGCTTGACTCCTGATAGAAAAGGAGTCGGAGATGGCTTGCAATCGGCCATGTGAAACCGAGCCAACAAATCAAGAGCATACTTAGGCTGTGCAAGAGAAGTCCCTGAATCTGACTGTGAGATCTCGATGCCAAGGAAGTAGTGCAACAAACCCAAGTCTGTCATGTCAAATCTATTTTGGAGAGATGCCTTCACCGCTGCAATAGCCGATGAAGAACTCCCGGTGATCAAAAGGTCATCAACATATAGAACCAAAATCAAGAGCGAAGCATCTTGCCGCAAGAAGTAGACATTGGGATCAGAATGGCACCTAGTGAAACCCGCTGTGAGAAGGAAGGAATCCATCTTGGCATACCAAGCCCGAAGGGCCTGTTTGAGGCCATAGATAGATTTTTTCAGTCTGCATACTAAGGAAGAATCCTGAACAAATCCTGACAGCTGCTCCATGTAGATCTCCTCCTCTAGGTCTCCATGAAGAAAGGCACTCTTCACATCCATCTGGTGCACATCCCAACCATGTGCTGTGGCAATAGCCAAGGTGAGTCGGATAGAAGTCATCTTTGCAACGGGTGCAAAGGTCTATGAGTAGTCAATGCCTGCCACCTATAAGAAACCCTTGGCGACCAATCGCGCCTTGTACTTATCAACCGACCCATCTGCTGCAAACTTGGTCCAATATATCCACCTACATCGAACCATCTTTCTTCGCTTAGGAAGTGAAGTCAAATCCCAAGTGTGATTTTTGATTAAGAAAGAATATTCTTCCTCCATAGCACTATCCCACTCAAGTACCCCAGATGCCTCTCAAAAAGTCTGTGGATCCGAAACTGAAGCAAATCGGGCATGTTGATCTCTCTGAAAATCCCCCCTAATACGTCTGTCATCTGCGGGATCTCCTGCCCAAGTGCCAGCACTTTCAAGTGTTTGTCTGGCCCAAAGTGGCCCGAAAGTGGGCGAGTCATGTGCTAACTCCTCATCCTCAGGCTGACTAGAGGTGGATGACCTTGCATCACTGTCCTCGCTGTCTGAACTCGAAGAAGAAGATGTCTCTGGCTCAAGAACCTGTTGTGGCTGATCTGAATCTGATGAGTAATCATTATGAAGAAGTAGATCCGATGAGGGAGAAAAAGTGTCAAGTGTTGAGTCTCCAGGACTCTCTTGAAAATGGACACTTCTCTCGATGAACAACTCATGAGTGACTGGATCTAGAAGGCGATATCTCTTAATACGATCCGGATATCCTACAAAGATGCAAGGCTTGAACTGACGTTCCATAGCTTTGCATTTCTTCTTCGAAATGCAGGCCATGGTTGGGGATCCGAAAACTCTAAGGTGCTCAACATCAGGTTTCCTTTTATGCCAAGCTTCAAAGGGTGTTATCCCTTTCAAAGCTTTGTGAGGAACCCTATTTTGAATGTAGCAAGCACAATTGATGGCTTCGGCCCAGTACTGTGGTGCTAAGGATTTGGAGTGAATCATACAACTACCCATCTCTTTCAAGAACCTATTTTTGCGTTCTGTAACTCCATTCTGTGAAGCACTGTAAGTGACTGTGCGCTGCAAATCAATCCCGTCTATAGTGCAAAACTGCTTAAACCTGATGCTGACATACTCCCCTCCATTATCAGTTCAAAGAACCTTGATGGATTTCTTACTCTGTTTCTTAACAAGAGCCTTGAAGTCTAGAAAATTTTTAAACACTTCAAACTTTTGTTTGAGAAAATATATCCAAGTGTACTTAGAGAAATCATCAATGAAAGTGAGGATGTACTTGGCCCTTGTGAAAGATGGTTTGGGAAAGGGTCCCGATACATCACTGTGGACTAACTCCAAAGGTTGTGAAGCCCTCCAAGCTTTGCCTTTGTCAAATTTTGCTTCGGGATGCTTCCCAAGTGAACACCCCTCGCAAAGTCCTTTTGAGAATTGGACACGAGGCAAGCCAATGACCATGTCATTTTTGCAAAGTTGCTCAAGGTAGCGGTAGTTAAGGTCGCCAAACCGCTCATGCCACAATTTGCTAACTCCATCTGAATGAGTCAGCAATGCTGTTGGAGAAGACTCTGATGCAAAATGTGAGAAGGTATATAACCTTGCTTGGTGATCTACCCTACCCACTGCCACTGTAGTATAACTATGGAACTCCCTGATAGCCACTGGATTTGGTGAAAATCAACTCTCATGCCCTGACCAATGTGAGTGATTTTGTACACTGATAGGAGATTGGTTGAAAGAGAATGAACACTTAGAACATTATTGAATGTTCCTCCTTCCATTTCAACTGACCCTCTCACTGCAATAGAAACTGATGTGTCATCACCCAAACTAATTGAAGTCATGCTAAAAGGCTCTAAAGATGAAAACTCAACTAGTGAAGAGCCCATGTGGTGAGAAGCACCCGAATCAATGACCCATGATGATGTAGAAGCTGCTGTAGCTACAAAGGCCTTGCCCTTTTCTTTCTCCTTACCCTTGCCTTTTGCCTTGTAGAATCTTGGGTAGATGAATTCTGCTTGATGGACTCAGGAACACCTATGTTCTTTTCTAGAAGATGAGTTAGGTGATTTATTTGTTTCTTCATGTATTTGTGTTTATCATGCCCTGTCTTTTTACAATAGGCACACTTAACCTTCTCCTTCTTAGGTTTAACATTGGAGGATGAAGACTCAGTGTTGTTTTTGACAGGATTGGTGTTTTCTTTCTTCTTCTCTTGGTCCTTGTTCTTTTTCTTCTTCTCCTTTGTTGAAGTCTTATCTTTACCATTTCCAGCTATCAAAGCTTGGGGTTGAGTAGACTTCATTGTGCCCATTTGAATTAGCTTATCAGTCAAGTCGACAATGAATGAATCTAAGGAAGACATTTTCCATGTAGTGCCAAGGGCACTTTTTGTGGCATGGAAAGTGGAGACAAAGACTGAATAGCTTGGACCTAACTTTGCGAGAATAGAAAGAATGAGTTGATCATCTTTCTTCTCTATCCCACATTCTTTCAATTGCAATCTAAGGGCCTTAAACTTAGTGAAGAAGTCCTGTAGGGTGTCAAAGTTGCTAGGACTTAGACTTATGAGTTCGTTTTCGAGCTCATGACCTCTCATCTCATCAAGCTTCCCAAATAAGTTTTTTAAGGTGTCCCATATGTCATTGAGAGTCTTGGAGGATTCTAAATAGAAGAGAAGTTTTGGAGACACAAACAAGCTCAGTAATCTATAGGCTTCATCACTACGGTTGTACCACTTGACATTTTCAGAATTAGTGTTGCGTTCTACTTCAGTACTCATGGGGATCCTATACAACCTTTTACTTCTAAGAATGATTGATATTTCAACCTTCCATTCATGATAGTTGAAGGGTGTTAGGGGTTTAAGTTGAAAAGAATCCATTTTTAAGTTGAATTTAGGTGAAGTTGTGTTGATTGCAAGTTGTGAAATTATGCAGAAAGGAGAATGAAAGCAAATATTTGCAAGTTGTGAAAAACAATCACACCCCCCCGAAATATTGAGCCCCCCCCAAATATGCAAGTGCACGCTCAAAAGAGGTTGGGCTCAACTGAAAATGCGTCTTAAAGCAATCAATGCAAGACTAAAGCAAACAGGACGTCGGACTCAGCCGAAAATGTGTCTCAAGAGACCCAAATTTTTGGCACTTTACAAATTAGTGCGTTTTTAACAAATAACAAGCCTACGTTGTGGAGAATTAAATTACAAACACTTTTGCAAAAAATGGCACCCAAATTCGAGCTACCGTTTGCAAGATATTAAAGGTTCAATTTTCTCGTAAACTAGTATTTTTGCAAAAAAAACACTAAAACATTAAAAAAATACCTGTTATGAGAGAGAAAGTGGCCTTCCAACCACTTGTTGGATTTGGCACGGAACGAGGAATCCAAAGGAGGTTTGTGTGAGGGGGAATTGGCCTCCCGCCAATCCGGGCCTCACCCTTCGTCTTCGTAGGTTGAAGATACAAGTTTTAAATGAAAACCCCCAAATTAACAAACTGTCTAAAAAACTAAATATTCAGTGAAATTGACTGATTTTTGTTTTACAAGTCAATTTTTAACTGAAAATAATGAAGCAAAGACAGAATTGATGGATGCTACGTGTCCAAGGGGCACCACATGGGACACCAAACAAAGAAGGGGTGCCAAAAATGCACAGTGCAAAATTTGCTTAAAAAAACAAAAAAATGAACTGCAGGCCTGTTGGACGCCGTACGGCCTGCTTAGCGCCTTGCAAACAGAAAAACAAACAAAATGGGATGCCATACGGCTGTGGTGAGCTGTTGGAGAGCGCAGAAGTTTGGTGCAGACCAGAAGTTTGGCCCCTGGACTAGAAGCTTGGCGTAGACCAAATGTTTGGCGCCTAGACTGAATGAGTGCTGTTGACCAGAAGAGTTGATTGTGAGGAGTGTTGACTGCTGATGCTCCCTCTGCTGCTCCACACAACAATGACGCCTAAGAACAGAAACAAAACCAGCACCTAAAGTGAAGACAACTAAGACACCCAAATGCCAAAGATCCCAAGATGCAAGAAATGATATTGAAAGATTTATTTATTTATTTTAGATTAGATCTAGAAATAAAAAAATAAAGAGAACTCCACTCTTCTTGATTTCAAAATAAACTAAAAGCATAATTAGACACACGATTATCGGGTTTGTTGTGATACCATATTGGAGTTGTTGCCAGAATCCAGATAATGCGAGTGCAATGGAGACGTGATCACACGAGATGAAGCAAATGCACACCACATAGATGCTAAAGCAATATGAAAATTACACAAGAAGATAAATTGCACAATACAAAATGGAGAAAACTAAAATCTGAATAACATGAGATGGCCAAAGTGAGGAATACATATAGGAGAGTACGTAAGTAATTCTTCCACAAAAGGTAGACAAGGCACCCCAAGAATAGACTGTAACTCCTCCATGAAAAGTGATGACAAGGTGTTAAGAATAGAGAAGTAACTCCCATCAAGGGAGTTACTTATGACATTCTTATGACATCTATGACACATACCTCCACATAAGCTAGCCTATCCCACAAATGTAGGAAAACTCCATGTATGCACAAGAAATACAAATTTTCTAATAAAAAAATAGGGAAAAATAAAAACCTACACTAATAGCTATAAAATATATTCAAAACAATTTTCTTTTATAGTCCTAAAATTTTCACAATGATTAAAACAAGTGTTGAGGGCGTCAATGAACCAGAGCTGGGTATTATGTGTATATACATATATACTCACACTCTATGAGATTTTTAACTAGAAGGTAAACGATTTAAGTAAATCATATACTTGCTTCAACTATCTGTAATATGAGTTTATTTACCTACATTGGAACTCGTCCAACATTGTCTATATAAAAGAATAAAATATGAAATAATTGATATCTACTTATATTCAGGGTCATCTATCTATTTATATACCCAGTGTTCTTCTAATACAGCGTGGCCTCACCTCTATAGGCGTGTGGATGGACGAGTTCCATCCCTAGATCTACAGACTTGAAGCCCTAAGGTTTATGTGTAAGATTTTTACTTATAAAGTTTAGTTTTTCTTTACATACAAGGTTGGTATCATGAGTATAGACATGTGGATGGAATCGAGTTCCATCCCTAAGTTTATAATCATGAAACCCTAATTTTATTTTAGCCTAAAAACTATCATTTTTAGATAGGTATAATAAAACCCATAACAAGAATCAGTTTTTTCTTGTCATCCAAGTTTGTAATCAATGATTAAAAAGTCAAGATGAACCAACCTGGTTATATGATGGTTTCTGTCTCCATGTGTAGAAGGATAACTTTTCTCTTCTTTTGTTGAGCTCTGTCCTCTTCTCCTTGTTTGTCATATATCCTTCTCATCTTTTTCTCTCCTCTTATTGTTTTCCAAAACTCTGTCCATGTTTTGCATGACCAGTCCATTCTCCAACTAAATTGCAAGTACTCTATTAAACACTCGCCTCCATTTCTCTCTGATTTGTATGCCAAGCTTGTTAACTCGTAGTCCATGCCCCAAGTTACCAACATAGCTATTACATGCAGTGCCCCTATCATTGCAAATGGCCGAGTCAACTCCCCAAACCAAAAACCTAATTTCTTCCCTTTTGAACTTTGTAGTATTTATAAATAAACATAACCAAACCAAACAAAATCCTAAGTTTCGAAGTTCTTTTTAATTAATTTGCTTTTGGGGTGTTTTTAACCCTATTTTGCCTCCTTACTATGTCATGAAAAAGGAGCATAGAGCAAAAGATTAACAAAGGTCAATAAACACTCATGCTTTTACCAACTAGAATGCATTCAAAGTTAACACAATATAATTTAGTTCCTATAAAGAATTCAAGAAACACAATTGATCAATTCAAGGACTTCATATACTATTTTAGTCACGATAAGTGATAAACTCAAACAATACAAACATGTCTCATTTACTATAAAGATAAACAATGTAAACAACATTCATCATTTAAGTAGAATTCTGATTAACATTCATTTCACCTAAGAAACAAGAATGTGGTATGTGTCGATTCGACTTAATTCTCTTAGTCTCTAATGTTGGGATCTACACCCTCTTCTTTGATGATACTCTCCTTCTTTACTGTCTACAAGGGCAGAACAATCTTGCAACCACCTCGATCAAACAAAGGGTAGTTAGTTCAAAATTATAACAAATAATCATATACTCAGAATATATATAAGTATCAATAAACTATTGTAATGCAAATTATTTGCAAATGAAATCATAGTCAACATGATCATATAGAACAATGTAAACATATATAACTATTATTCAATATAATAACTAATCAAGAAACACATAATGACTATCAATCATAAAACATACATATCTAGATCAAACATAAAAATCAGAACTATAAATCATTAGTTCCATAATCTCTACTAATTGTTAAGTAGTTTTGTAGAGTGGGACATGATGTGACATCCTCCCCCTAAAATAGGTCATCATTTCGATGAATTTTATTTTAAACAATAGTTCAAATAAATAAAAATAATGTTTAACAAAAAAATCATTTAAATAAATAAGAAAACAACGTCAAGAATTTTTCATAATTTTTTCATGTAGCATTATCATCAAAATATTGGTCTACTGGTCCTTGTATTGTGATATTTCTTTTTTGCGTAAGTTAAGTTTGTGAATATCAATTACTCTGATAGATTCTACTGTGACCACCCCTAGATCTAGAACCTATAATACATTCCAATCTAAGACATGAGAATGATCAACTATATACTTCTTCAAATAAGATATATGAAAAATATTATGCATTTGATGTAAAGCTGGTAGTAATGCAAATTTATATGTTACAAGATTAATCACTTCTAGAACCTTGAAGGGTCCCATATATCTCAGTGATAATTTTATTGATTTCTTAAACTTAATAGAACTCTTTTGGGGTTTGATTCGTAGAAGAATTTTATCACCAACTAAGAAATGTCTTACTGTTTTTTTCAGATCAACATAACTTTTATGTTTATCGTTGACTTTAGCCAATCTTGCCTTATTAACTTTACTTGTTTTTCTATTTCTACTAGTATATCAGGTCTAAAAATCACTCCATCTTTTAATTTATCCTAACTGATTGGTATCCTAACCTTCTACCATGCAATGCTTCTAAATGAACAATTTCAAAAGTTGATTGGAATGAGTTGTTATAAACAAACTCAACCAATAGTAGGTATTCCTCTAATTTTTATTATTGGTCTATGCAATATATCCTCAAAAAATCTTTCAAAACTTGATTTACTGTCTTTATTTACGTATTCATTTCTAGATGGTAAGTTGTATTAAAGTTCCGTTGTGTATCAATGCTGAATTGAGAGTTTGCCAAAACCTTGAGGTCATCCTAGAGTCCTTGTCCATAATGATCTTTTCTAAAAACCAATGCAATTTATATACCTCTTTCACAAATATTTTAACGAGCATTGTTTCATCATCTGTGAGATTACTTAGAATGAAGTGAGCTACCTTGACAAATTTATCCACAACTACCAAAATCATGTCATGACAGTTTCTAGACATAAGCAATCATTGGACAAAGTCCATGTTAATAACTTACCACTTCCATTCTAGTATGGAATGTGGGTACAACAATTTAGCATGTTGTACATGTCTAACCTTAACTTATTGACATTCGAAACATCTTGATACAGTTTGCTACATCCTTGTTAATTCCCTTCTAAAAATATAATGGTCTTAATTCTGCTAATAACTTCGTCACTCTAGGATGTCTTGAATATGGAGTATTGTGCAATTCCTTTAACACACTATTCTTCAAATTTTCCATGTTAGACACATATTCTACCATTGTACCTCAAAATTTCATCATTCTCAAATTGAAATCCATGGTATCTATGATCTTGAGAATTCTCAGCGAAAACTTTCTTAATCTGTTCATAGAATTCATCTCCAAGTGAGAATTTTACTTACTGATCTCGAAAAGTACTTATTATGGCTAAAGTTGTGATGTAATTTGTACGACTAAAGGCATTTGCAACTGTATTTTCTTTGCCCTTAATGTAATTAATGTCGAAATCATAGTCTAAAAAAAATTCTAACCACCAACTCTAACGAGCATTCAAGTTATGTTGGGTAAATATATATTTGAGTATGAAGTTATCAGTTTTAAGTTCAAAAGGTTTTTACAACAAATAATACCTCCAAACTTACAAAGTATGAATAATGGAAGCTAGTTCTAGGTCTTGAGGAGAATAATTTATCTCATAAGGTTTCAATTTATTCGATTTGTAGGCCACAATTGAACCATCCTGCATAAGAACTCCTAAACCATCTCTAATGTATCTATTACAACTGTAAAGTGACCATTGGGATAGGAAATTTGCAACACTAGTGTTGAAATAAGCTTATTTTTCAGAACTTGAAATGTTTCTTTACACAATTCGGACCAAACAAAACACTGTTCTTTCTATTGAAGAGAGTTGATTGGATTAATTATTTTTAATTTTTTTTGTACAAACATCCTCTAGTACCCTGCTAAACCCATGGAACTATGCACCTCATACACGTTTTTGAGAGTTGGCCACTCCATAATGACTCTAATTTTAGCAGGATCCACTGAAATTCCTTTTGTAGAGATAATGTGTTGCAAGTATTTTACACTTATTTGAAATAAAGGACACATAACTTTTCATAAAGTTTATGCTTTCGTAACCACCGTAAGACTAAACACAAATGCTCAACATGCTCTTCACTTTTGGAATAGATGAGAATATCATTCAAAAAGATCACAAACTGATCAAGGTAATCTCTGAATACACTATTCATAAGGTTCATGAATGCTACATGTGCATCATTAATCTGAAAATAAGTAATGTGAATTTGTAATGCCCATAACGAGTCTAAAAATTATTTTTGGAATATATTCTTCTCTAATTCTCAATTAATAGTATCCGACACAAAGATCAATATTTGAAAAGACTGTTGTGCCACACATTAGATCAAAAACATCGTTAATACGACATAAATGACACTTGTTCTTAATTATTATTTTATTAAACATTCAGTAATCAATGTACAGATGAAGGGTTCTATCCTTATTTTTGACAAAGACTATAGGTGCACTCCATGGTGAAACATTTCATAGAATCAATCCTTTAGCCAACATTTCTTGAAGTTGGACTTTAAACTTGATTAACTTAGTTGTCATTCTGTAGGGAGCCTTAAACTATGGTTTTGATTTTGGAATGATATCAATGGTGAAATCAATTTTTTTTTAGAGGTAGACCCAATAATTATTCTAGAAAAACATACTAAAATTCTTACAGAAAAGGATAGTCTTCTAAAGAGGGTTCCTTGGCTTTACTAATTTCATCCATTTTGACTAAGAATGCTTGACATCCCTTCCATTGAGCCTTTTTCAAATGAATGATTGAAATCTACTTTACTTTTATCTCTCTCTGATCTCCTTGGTTTTGGGTTTGATTTCTCAAATTATCTAAACACTCAACCTTCTTAAGAAACCAATCAAATTTGACTTTGTATTTAGCGAGCCAATTCACTCATACGATCACATCATATGACCTTAGGGTATTGCATAAAGATCAATGACTATAGTGAATTATGACAACTTTATTTCAGATTTGATAAGACATCTGTCAATCTTGACCTTGGATTTATTTCCATATTGAACTGACCAAGTATTTTCCATAAAACTAACTTTCTTATATTAACATTCTAGGAGAGATAGATCATTCAACGGCTCCTGTATCTACCAAACTAGAACTAGGATGCCCAAACAAAGTACCTGATACTTCAATGGGAGAGGCTTGAAATTATGTTTGACAATTATCAATTGTTGCGTGAATGCATTGTTAAAAGGTTCCCTTCTATGATGTAGACGTGGTCGAATTCTTATTTCTTCCATCTGTCTTCCACCGATGACAATCCTTTTCATAATGGTCTTCTCCATATGTAAAGCACCCACGGGATGGTTCTTTCCTCTCAGCGTGATTAAGTCCTTTGAATCCTTATTTGAAACTACATCTTGGTTTCCTATTCCCTGAAATATTATTGAATTTTGTATTCTGACTATTAAATTGGTTCTTGGAATCCTCATTTTGTTTCCAACTTTTTTTTTTGAAGGGCATCTTCGAACTTTCAAACTTATCTTTGAATTTTTATTTGAGATTAAAAAGTGATTTCAGCTTTTTCTTTTGCTTAATTTTCTTCTCAAAGACTTGGTTCATGGTGGATGGTCCATGCACATCCACTTCATATACAATTTGAAGTTTTAAACCCATAATTAACTTCCTAATCCAGAAACATTCATCTTTTTGATACTACGAACATACTTCAAGATCTTTGTGAATTACTCCAAGTATTCATTTATAAAAAAATCTCTTTGTTTTTGATTTTATAAATATATTAATATTTTATCAAAATACATCCGGGGTAGCCATCATGCTCTAAAAAGAGTCACAAATTGCTCCCAAGTGGTGGTAGTGGAATCAAGACTCATTTCAAACTTGTGATTATCCCACCAAGTTGCTACTTCACTAGTCAGTTGGTAAGTTCCTCAAACGACCTTAGTCACCTCAAAATAATTCCAAATCTTGAAGTATTTTTTTATTTTAGTGATCCAAGATTTAACTCCATCACCTAATACTGTACCATCAAACTCGGGTGGGTTCACTTTATTCATATCATGCGCAAACTCTATAGATGCTTTATGACCTTTATCATGCCCATGATCTTGAGGCTCTTCCTGTTCAGTAGGTTGTTCCTCTGGAAACTCTTGTTCATCTTCCTTCTCAGGTCCGCAAACTTCTCGTTCTAGCGTTGCTATCATATCTCTAGTCTCATTCATGAAAATGAATATTTAATCGAGTTTTACAGCCTGTTTTGTTGCTCGCTGATTAGGATCAACTTGAGGGTTTGCATTCAAAGTCATCTCACCACTCAATTTACTTTGTGCCATTCTCCTCACTAAAAATTAGGAGAATAAATTTATGTTAGTAGACTCATTAGGTTCAAACGCTAAACCTTCACTTTGATACCACAATGTTATAACCCAACTGGGTTACTCAAAAGTTACATCAAATTTTTTTAAGTCTAAAAAGTTTATTTATAAAATGCATCCATAACTATCTATAAAATTATCATTTGACTAATAAATATATTTAAGACATTAAATGTAGAAATATATCAACCTACTGGTTAATAAAATGATCCATTTAATTTTCAAATAGCTCATAACAAATTACAAGATGACTATTTCTCATAAAATGAATAGTGGAAGGAATCAAATACAATGAATCATTTATATAATCTATATTATAACTATAAATAAGTATACAGTCATTGTTGTTATAATACTTAGGTTCAATTAAAAATGTCACAACTATTGCCATGCTGAATATCTATCAAATAATAATGTACTACAAATTACATTTTGACACAAAATTAAATATATAATATAACATGTACAAAAATACAAATGAGCCTCACAAATAACTCAATGATATATATATGTAGCCATGAGTATGATCCCAAATGGTTGAATAGATGAACAAAGAGAGAGCATCATCTGAGTGCTTTGCTTCCAACCACAGATCATCACACTTTTACCTATTCAAACATCTCTCAGCTATTAAAAGACGATCGTTATTTTGAAAATATAGTCACTTATATAATTATACACACAATTTCCTTTTTATAATCTATGATTGTACTAAAATCATAAAAAGGAGATAAATATATATTCAACTAGATATCATAGTATTGCTTAACCTATGCATTTGCATTCATAGTTGAATATATTCAGCTTTATATGCATATATATAAAAATATATACATATAAATATATTCATTTATGAATACCAATAAAATAGTTTCTTAAGACCCAATATTATCCATTATAAATACTTTATATTTGATTATTCTATTTGATAATGTACATATATATAAAATCCTCATATGTATGTGTATATATATGAATATATAAATATACATGAATACATAAATGTACACTTACACACACACACCTTAATTATTCGCTGCATTGAAACTCAACTATCTAAACCCAAGTCCCTACAACTTAATAGAGTACAACGACAAGGTTGTATATTTTACACACACACACACACACACACATAAGTAAATTTTCCATGCCATAACATATATTCAAAACAATTTTTTTATATCGTCCTTCTAAAATCCTTACAATGATTAACAGAAGTGCCCAGGTTGTCAATGAACCAATGTTGGTTATTACAACTCGTATATACATATATACTCATCATGTATGAGATTTTTAACTAGAAGGTAAATTATTTAAGTAAATTATATACTTGATTCAACTATATGTAATATGAGTTTATTTACCTATATTGGAACTTGTCCAATATTGTCTATAGACAACAATAAAACATGTGTTTATCCCTAAAATGAAATCTAAGTACTTGGAGTTAGCATTAGATTTGAATTAAATGGGTATATAGAAATGTAATGGCACAAGGGTGATAATCAGACCATAACAGGCCAATTAGATGTTAAACTCAAATATGAACATACACTTAACTTATTACACTGAGATAGTTTAAATATGAAAAGTACAATTATGCTAGATATAGAAATAAAAAATAAGTGAAGTACTTAGTTTTTCTGATGCTAATATAGTTCTAGATCTAGAACAGGTTAAAAATATATGGACAGTATATTCTAGAACAATTTTTAGATTCTAGAGCTAATGCCTCAGGCTCTCTAGACAGTAACCTTAGTTTGGGACAGTTGCATCAACGTTACTGTTTGGGTTCGATGCTAGTATCCTATATGAAATATCTACTTAAACATGATGCAACCATCTAGATGCTTCTAAGTTTTTCTTCACCTTCACTCTGGTGCATTCATATTTGGGTCATGGATAGTCCTTGCTTGTGAAATAGTAAACTCTTAGATTTCCAACTTCAATATTGCTTTGAAAAAAATGAGTTAATAGGCACATGGTGTTGAGCTGACACCAATGACCCCATTATCAAAGGATTTTGCCTACACAGTCAATACTTTAAACAAGGCCTCAAAATGATGTAGTTCTTCCCTACATGTTAGCTTGTGTGTGAATCATACAATGTATGCAAAATAAATACAATAATGACATAGCTTGTAACTTGGTAAATTAGGGTTTTGGGCTGCTCCTTTAATACTTCAACCCTGTATATGTGTAGTTTCTATGACTAGTATGAAACTATGAATAAATAGAAAATATTTGATCAATTGAATGCTTTTTGAATTCTCTTTGGTCTTTTGCTAGGTATTCGTAGGTGTTTTTAGGTGAAAAAAGTATGTGGGTTGATCTTATATTTAAATTAATCCTTTTGGAGTAATAACTTGCATTAAAACACTTAGGTCGATCATTGAATCAGTCAGGACACTAACATCAACACTAGTGTCTATCGTGGACATTACTATTTAGGGAGCAGGATAATAGGTACATGTTTAGAACTTGCAGAGATGGAAGATAAGTATATTTTAAGCATTTTGAGCAAGATAAAAGACCTCGATCATCAATATAAGATTGGTCGAACTAAGAGATATATGCTAAATAGCACAAAAATATAGTGAATGTGAGACTTATGTAAATGGAAAAGGTAGAGAACTGAGGGGAACAACCAAAGTCTAATTTTACCAAGTATACAAGGTTGAAGTGATATATAATCACAAAATATCATCTACATTTACTCCCCTTTAATCTAGTAATGAAATTTTTAGTTTAAAACAAAGAAATGCATACTTGGATGTGTATGCACAACTTGTCTTTATGTGTGCCCAACTTGAGTGCTTTGCTGGTGATTGACCTATAACCAAAATCATATTAAAATATAAAATCAATGCATATGATCTAAGTTGAAATTATTTTAAATAAATTTAAATTTAAAGAGCAAGGTTTAAGAGTACACTTGCGTGTCAATGTAACTGCCTTACCTATTGACAAGTTTTGCATAATATGTAACATTGTAAGGCTCTAAAAATTGAGATTATGATAATTATATGAAAATATTTAAAGTGCATGCATCCAAGGAGATAGAGAGAGAGGGGGGGAGAGAGATATTGGAAGGCACATGTCCTCAAATCTGGATCACACATGAGTTTCCACCTGGTAGGTGAGATTAGCTCAATGTGCAACCAAATGATACTTATAACTTGGTGAGGTTGGATGATCAAGTCCAACATGAAAACTTGGAAAGATTGAGTGATTTGAGCACCTTAATCATACCAAAAATTGAACCAACTACTGCATTAGGTTGGCTTAATAAGAGTTCCTAAAAGTTCATGAGGTGTTAGTACGAACGAGTCTGTGATGTGGTAATAGTCTATAAAAGAGTTTTGGAATTTGATTTTGATTTAAATTTTTAAATATTAGGTATATATTGCATAACATATGTACCTGAAATATGTTTCATGATGAAACTATGTATACAATAGCACCACTGTATAAAATTCTTCCACAACCATGAATCTGAATCATATAATTGTGTGCTTTGGATAATTCAAATAACTGAGTAAGGGTGGGTAAGATGCTTTTAAATCATGCATTCACTATAGATGGAGAAGTTTGAAAACTGATATAAGTACCAATCTGGATGACATATTTTCAAAACAAGCTCCCACTGTAAATTGTAGATGTTGAATACTGAATAAGTGTAGAGAACATGCTTCCAAAACATGCCCCCACTGAATTTGAGAACTTTGAATGTGTGGAAGCCATGCCCATAGAAAATATTTTCACTAAATTTCAAAACTAATGTAAGTACCACACACTGAATGAATGTGGAGAACATACTTCCAAAGCATGCCCCCATTGAATTTTAAAACTATGAATGTGTGGAAGCCATGTCCATATGACATGACCCCATTGAATATGAAAATTAATATAAGTACCATATATTGAATGAGTGTGGAGAACATGCTTTCAAAGCATGCCCTCATTGAATATGAAAATTATATATGTGTGAAAGTCATGTCCATATGACATGCCTCTACTAAATCTAAAAACTGTGCCAAGTGTGGGGAACATGTTTGTATGACATGCTCCCACTAATATACCCCCCCTATGAGGAGAGGGAAAGATAGAAATTGGTAGTTACATCCTCAAAAGGATAAGACAATTGTATAATCTGTTAATGTAACCATGTATCATATAGAAGGAACATGTCTAGATAACTATATCATTAAAGCACATAGTATCAATGTAATCACATGAAGGCCTAAGATGCATGATAAAGATTATGACAACGTCTAGATAGTAATAGTATAAGTTCAGAAAGCAAACACACACACATAAGAGCACTCAAAAGTAAGTTACATGACAATGGTCCAATGAGACCCGCAAATAAGGGGCACATTCAAATGCCACACAATTGAAGGGACATGATTTAATCAAATGTCCAAAAAAGGTAGGGATGACATATTCAAATGTCCAAACAATAAACCATGACACATACAAATGTCAAAGAAAGCATACATAGGTACGGGGGCCACAAACAAAAGAGCATTTTCAAATGCTAAAAAAAAGGAATACAAGACACTCAAAGAAGTGCATAAAGCAAAGCATAAACAACCAACATAAATATGTCATAGTGGCCCATGGATCCAATGTTTTAGGAAAATTATGTCAAGTGTATAACATATCAAGTACCTTGTGGATGATATGATCATGAAAAATAGGCATGTGTAAGCTTACGTAATGTGTTTATGCAAGTGTATAATGTTCATTGGGATTTTAAAATACTTTCCTTTGAGACATGGCACATCTATTGAAATGCCCACCACACTCATTATCATGCATTTCCAAGAGTGTTATGTGAGACTCATATTTGCTTAAGCAACATAATAATTATCCATCAAAACCTCATTTAAACAAATCACTTCCAATAATAATATAATGAAAATCTTTGCATTATAAATTCTATTTATCATTTCATGCAAAATGGTTTTGTATATAGACTTGATAAAGAAAATTATAAATATCAGTGTACCATTCAATGTTTATAGCACTGCGAGTAATAATAAGAATGACCAAGGCATTCATTTGATCAGAAGAAATGGAAGGATTTCATATCTGTCTTAATGTAAAATTTATATGATCATCATCAAAAGTCATTACGGATGTTGCACTTCTAATAGCATTTGCATGGGGGTTATCTTTGCATGGAATACTATGGATTGAAAATGTGTCAAATGTCTGTGTGAGTTTATGTACCATTTATTTATATGGTAAAATATGCTCTTTAATGGTTTGGTATTAATTAGTAACTTGGTTAACAACCAACATGGAATCACCAAAAACTTGGATGTCTCTTATATCAAGCTTATGTGCTATGGATAAACTATGATCAAGGTCTCATATTCAACTATATTGTTGGTGCAAGAGACAACTAATTTGTAAGAGAAAGGCATGTATTTGCCTTGGGGGGTGAAAAATACAATGCTGACACCCGATCCTATTTGACATTTGGATACCTCAAAGAACATTGTCCATAGAGTGGAAAATATGTTATATGTCTTGAATTCATCATGAAAAACCTTGACTAGTCAAAAAAATATGGCAAAGGAGCTGTAGCTAATTGGTTGGCTATAAGTTGACTTTTTATTAAATTTTGGACTACAAATTTTAAATCAAACTCTGTGAGTTGTATCACCCATTTGGCTATGTGACCAGTTATGTGTGTTTTATTCATGAGAAACCTTAATGGATCTTCTTTAATTATAACATGAACCTCATTATTGAAAAATAATGGCATAATTTCTGGGTAGTGAAAACCAAAGCTAAACATAGTTTTTCCATGGCTGTGTATTTGTATTTTTAATCGACAAACTGATGAATGATATAATAGATTACCCTCTCTTTGTGATTATTATCAAATTGTGATAGTAAGGTTACTAGGGCCTCATAGGTAGTTGATATGTAAAGAAGTAATGGTCTATCTAGAATAGGAGGTATAAGCATTGGTGAGTTTGATAAATAGGTTTTTGTCTTATCAAAACTTTGTTGACATATCTCATCCTATATGAATTATGTATCCTTTTTTAGCAAACATATGATAGTGATTGTTTTATTAGCCAATTGGGTAATGAAAAGTCGTATAACTTGAATTTGGCCCTGCAAACATTGCAATTATTTTAGATTCATTGATGGTATCATTTTTATAATAGATTTTTTTTTGGATCAACCTCAATGCTTCGCTGAGAAATAATGTATCCGAGGAGTTTTCCCGAAGACACCTAAAAACACTTTTTTTTGGATTTAATTGAACATTAAACTTGCGTAAGGATTCAAATATTTTTCATAAATCAATAACATGGTCTCAATGATATTTTGATTTTTAAATTAAATCATCCACACAAACCTTAATAGTTTTGTGTATGAAATCATGGAATATATGTGTGTCATAGCCCTTTGATATGTGGCTACTATGTTTTATAATCCAAAATGCATGACTGTGAAATAAAATGTCTCCCAAAGAGTGGTAAATGTGGTCTTTATTGTTAATTTTGATTTTATTATATCTTGTGAAACCATCCATAACTAAAAATGTCTCATGTTCCATGGTTGAATCCAAAATAATGTCAATATTAGGTAAAAGGAAGTTATCTCTAGGTCAAGCTTTGTTTAAATCATGATAATCAGTGCAACATCGAATGTCACCATTTGGTTTTTTAACAAAGACAATATTAGATACCCAATAAAAATGTGCAATGTCTCTTATAACGTTGGCATGTAAAAGTTTTTGAATTTTGTCTTTTACTTGCAACACCACTTTGTGATGTATTTTTCAAATTTTTTATTTTATCATCTTTACATCTGGGTATAATAATATATTATGCATTGCCATTGATGAATCAATCCTAGGCATATCTGAATAATCCCAAGCAAAAAGTTTAGAGAAATCATGAAGGACATGTCGATAGGTTTTTCTTTCATTCTTCTGCATCATTACATCAAGTAAAATTGGTCTAGGATCTTTATCCATTCCAAATTTATATTTGATTGTTTATTCATTTAACAAAGTATATTTATTTATGATAAATGGTGTGGTAGGAATAATTTTTGATGAATCATTTTGGATATTTGTGTTATCATTCTCATCCAAATAATCATGAGTAGAGGTGGCATGAGGAAACCTATTCTTGTGATAGAAGGAAGGGAAATCCTCATATGCCCCTTGGTACTCTAGTAATGATTCATCATTGGATAACTCATCCATTGTTATAATTTCTGAGAAGGTAGTGTCATCGATTAAATGATGGTTGACCACTGGATTTGGGTTATGGAGATATTCATACATTCCATTTTGGCCTTTTAGATTAAAATTATACTTCGAGGGATATGTTTGTGTTTAGTATATTTATTTGAGAAACCCAATCCTCATTGGTTTATATTATTTATAGGAGAAACACAATGCACTATTCCTTGCTCATTTTTACCCAACCCTTGTCCCTTGTACCCATATTTGAGTAAATATCGATAACCAAAATAAAATTTATAGGATTGCGGTGTAGTGTACATAGGTGGTTGAACCATTGGACAATGTTTGAAAAGATTAGTATCCATTGAGCATGTGTAAATGAATCCTTGATGACTAAATTTTAAACATACATGCAATGTGGAGAGAGTCATGTACATCTCATGTATCCAAGGTCGTCACAAAATAATGTTGTTCAAATCATTTAACATAGCTTGGCACAAAGTGGGCAATGTACGGGGACATATTACAATATTCAATGTTATCTATCCCAATACATGGCATGACATATTGTCAAATCCTTTGATACTCATATTAGATGGTTCTAAATTGGATGGTCCAATACCCATTATAGAGATAAATGACATGTTGCAAATGTTGAGTCTAGAGCTATTACACACGAGAACTCATTTTACCATTTTATTTTAAACACATACCTGGATATAAAGTGGCAAACAACTATTTATAATGTGTTAGGGTGGTAAATCCTATTTTTCAAAGGATATATTATGCTCGGTCTATTTTACGGAGCTTAAGATAGAGGCCACATATGGTGGCTCAACATTACAAGGGAGAAAGCTCATACATAAAGCATTTAAAAGAACATCCTTTAATGTGAAAAAGTTGTGTAATAAGTCAAATAACAAGGTTTTGGTAGTAGCGTGCTTGGATTAGGAAAAAACATGTCCGAGGAACCTTTGGCGCTTTGTAGTGATAGGTAATAGCCATTCTAAACATTAAAACAAGGAGTATGTAGAATAACATATTTTGGGTCTCTTATAAATCAAAATGACTTAATTAGGCATGAGATATAACAAGTAATAACCACTACAAAGTATTAGACCATGAAATAATTAATAAAACTATCTATGGGAAACATGATTGCAAAATATATAACAATTTAAAGATCAACAATAGAAAAAATCAAAAATCCCTAAGTGACCTAGGGTTTAGAGTTCGAAGGTCAGGTTTATCAAATGTTTAATCGTAAAATAAAATCTAAGCACTTGGAATTAACCTTAGATTTGGATTAAAGGGGTATATATAAATGAAATAGAATAAGGGTGATAATCAAATCTATAGTAGACCAATTAGATGTTGAACTTAGATATAAACATACATTGAATTTATTATGATAAAGTAGTCTAAATATGGACAATACAACTACGTTAGATATATAAATGACAAAGAAGTGAAGTATTTAGTTTTTTTTATGCTAACGTAGTTATGGATCTAGAACAAGCTGAAAGCAAGTGGAAATTAGATTTTGAAACAATCTTTAGATTCTAGATTTGATGTTTTTAGCTCTTTGGACAATAACATCAACATGAGACTATTATGCCAATGCTACTATTTGGGTTTGATGCCAATGTACTGTACATGATGTCTACTAAAACATGATGCAACCACCTAGATACTTCTAGGTTTTGCTTCAAATTCGCTCTAGTGCATTCATATTTGTGTCATGGACAATCACTACTTGAAAAATACAAAAAACCCTAACTTTCCATCTTTAATGTGACCTTGGAGAAAAATAAGTTAGTGGACACATGGTGTTGAGATGACCCCAATGACCCTGCTATCAAAGGATGCTAATTACATAGCCAATACTCTAAAGAGGGTCTTAGACTGATGTAGTTCTCCCCCACGTGTTGCCTTGTATGTGAATCATACAATATGTGTAAAATAAGTACAACTGTGACCTAGATTATAACTTAGAAAATTAGGTTCTTGGGTTGCTCTTTTAGTACTTCAGACCTATAGATGTGTAGTTCCTATGACTGGTATGTAAATAGGAATAAATAGGAAAACTTTGATCAATTAAATACTCTTTGATATATTTTTAGGTACTCATAGGTGTTGTTAAGTGAGGAATGAATAAGGGTTGATTTTGTATTTATATCAATTCATTTGGAGTAATAAATCACATCAAAGCACTTAGGCTAAACACTAGGATACATTTCATTGGAAAATAAGATGACTCTAGGGCTTTCAACACTTTATATCAGGTAAAGACACTAACGTCGACACTAGTGTTTGTCCCAGACATTACTATCTAGGGAGCATGAGAACATGTACAGGTTCAGAACTTACATAAATAGAAGATAAGTATATTTTAAACATTTTGTGCAAGATAAAAGACCTAGACCATCAATATAAGATTGGTCAGACTAAGAGATTAGGTCAAGTGGCACAAAGATAGAGTAAATGTGAGACTTGCATAAGTGGGAAAGGTAGAGAATTAAGAGGAACAACCAATGTCTGATTTTTTCAAGTGTATAAGATTGAGGTGATATATAATCACAAAATATCATTTACAACATAAGACAATTGATATCTATTTATGTTCAGGCTCGTCTATCTATCTATATACATAGTCTTCTTCTAATACGACTCGACCTCACCTCTATAGGCATGTGGATAGAGCCGAGTTTCATTCCCAAGTCTATAAACCAGAATCTCTAGGGTTTAAGTGTAATATTTTTACATATAAAATTCAATTTTTTATTACATACAAGCTTGGTATCATGAGTGCAGGTCTCTAGATGGAACCGAGTTCCATCCCCAATTCTATAATCATAAAAACTTGATTATATTTTAGCCCAAAAACTATCATTTCACATATTTAGACAAGTTTAATAAAACTCATAACAAGAATCACATTTTTATTATCATCCAAGTCTATAATCAATGATCAAAAAGTCAAGATGAACCGACTTGTTTATATGATGGTTGTTGTTTAAATGTGTGGAATGATAACTTCTCTCTTCTTTGGTCGAGCTCTGTCTTCTTCTCCATCTCTGCCATATATCCTTCTTATCTTTCTCTCCTCTTATTATTTTCCAAAACCCTATCCATGTTTTAAATGACCATTCCATTCTCCAACTAAACTGCAAGTGTTCTATTAAAAAATCACCTCCGTTTCCACCTGATTTGTATGCCAAACTTGCTAACTCAAAATCCATGGCCCAAGTTCCCAACATGGTTGCCATATGCAGTGCCCCTATCATTGCGAATGGTTGAGTCAAATCCCAAGCCAAAAGCCTAATTTCTTCCCTTTTTAACTTCATAGTATTTATAAATAAAGATAACCAAACCAATCAATATCCAAAGTTACAATTTTTTTTAATTAATTTGCTTTTGGGGTGCTTTATGTAAACAATCAATTTTGGCCACTTTCATGATTAAATCGAGATTCAGTCCAATTTCTAGCACACAACATAATTTAATGTTAAAAATCATCTAAATTACTCAAATTTGTCCATGTAAGGGATTTAACTACTTAGAAACATGATGAGGCTATTTTAATTGGTTTATTACCATGTATACACTAATAACATAGTTCAGTTTCAACCCTAGTCAAATTACAACCTAGTAATTTGACACTTTTGACTTGTTGAGCTATTAATTAAAAATATTTAAAACAATTTTTAAAAGCTAAAAAGAATTAAAGAAGATTAATTACATTGTAAATCTTAATTAACTTTTCTAAAAAAAATTCAAATCAAATTAGTGAATTTCATTATAAAAATTAAAATTTTCAGCCAAATATGAAGTCAAAGGTAAAAGGAGCTAATAACATGTTTTATTTTTATTAAATATTCTAAAATTATGAGTCATAACCTCATAAATATCTAAAGTGAGTTGTCATGTCTCACAATTATCTGAAACTGAGGTGTCAAGATTTCATGAGTGCTTTGACCTAACCAAATATTAGACTGACTCAATCTAAGTTAATTTAGACTCAACCAAAGTTAGAATTTAACCTAACCTCCCTATGGTTAAAATTAATCCTTAGAGATATAAATACAAGTGCCGACACCATATGTCAATAAACTTTTTTGTGTAAAGTTATTCTACTAAAATACCTTTAAGAAGCCATTGAGAGTAGTGTTATAATGCCCATTTTATGCCAAGTTTCACACCAAGTCATAAGTGACCATTGGAGAAGTGTTACCACCATTGAGAAGTATTTCTAGAAGACTCTAACTGTCATAGACCGATCATGAACATCCTTATGCCAACAAGTAAGCATCAAATTTGATAAAGGAGGTAAATTACTTGTGTTGTTTTTATCTTTTTTTTGTGATCTTGTTTACTATGTTATGCTCATCCTATTTATTATGCAAGAGTGTTTAGTTCTAGTGTATTGTTATGCTTATTTTCTTAGCATTTAGACTAATAAGGAATTAATCATTGTTTGTGTGCTCTTCAAATTTCTAAGCTATAGAATGACATGTCCGGTGGGACTCATATATATTCTATTGGTTGTTCATCTGATTATATTTATATGTCTCATATATATGCTTATTCAAAGATGTGAATTTGTATAAACACATAATAAACCATTTTTAATCTTGTTTATTACTCATAGATTCAAGAACACATTTGAGTATTTGGTTGGTTTTAATATATCAAAAAAGTACTACCATTGCATTGTTATGAGTCTTTGTGTATCTGATTTTTTATTTAACTTTTGATATTATTCATGATACTTATGGACAATTAAAATGGTAGGATATACCATAACCATGAAAAACTTAGTTTAAATAGAAATATAAACAATCTAGAAATAAGATATGAATAATCAAATCTTAAGTGTAAATAAAACAAATAAACTAAGTGTAAGACTATATACAAGCATCCACAACCAAAGTAACATGGATAATCAAGATGTAAGTGTAAACAAGATGTAATAATCCTAGGATAATCGAAAAATAAAAAGGCCAAAAAGGTAAAATCAAAAATCAAAGTGAACAAACAATAACGAAACAAACAAACAAAATAGATAAACAAATAAAACTCAAACAAATCAAACAAACAAATAATAAAATACCAATAAACAAAAACAAATAAAATATAAAAAAACAACAAACAACAAAAGACCAATAAAAACAAACAAACAAACAAACAAACACAACACAAACAAATAACAAAACAAACAACTATAAACTAACAAACACTATAAACAAGACAAAACAAGGAGATCAAAGACATGTAAACAAACAAATAAAATGTCAATAAATAAAACAAAATAATCAAAACATCTAAACAATCTAAAGCAAAAAAAAGTACAATAAATAAACTATTCTAAACATATAAAAATAAACAAACGAAATTAGACAAACAATAATACACAAATAATGGTTAATCATAATGTTAGTACAAATCAAAAATAAATTATTTGTGCATGTAAAATAAAGTTGTTATTTTTGGTGACAGGGTGACCACTAAGATAGTTAACAATGACACAGGTAAAACAACACATGAACAAAAGGCACAAGGTTGTCCCTAGGCTATATGGAACAATGACACAAGTAAGATGACAAATATTGCCCTCATGTTATAAGAGACAATGACATAAATAAGAAAGACACAAACATTACCCCTAGGATATAGGAAACAATGAAATAATTTAAACAAAATGAGAGGAATAAAATAAAAGGAAGGGGTAGCTGAGCTGACTCCATATGCACTAAGTAAGTGGACACTGCCTACAAAATTCTATGGACACAAGATCTAATGTAAACTTCAACCCAAATGTAGTTCTCTCAGTATGTGAGATAGAAGAAAATGATGATAATAAAATATGATTGGCTTGTGGAGGAATATAGGAATGGTCTCGTAAAATGATGAGTGCATAATATAAGATGAGGATGATGCTCACAGTCATGAAAGTGTTAAGACAAAGAATTTGCATAAGCACAAGAGTATGATTTAGGTTAAAACCACACTATCAAGAGATGAGTATCTAAAAATGAATTGAATTAGTAATTCATAGTGTCTACTACATCTAAGGCTTAGAATGAGAATAAAATCATAAAATGGTGAGAGTGTAGACAATGGTTACTCAGAAAATGGTGAGAGCATTCAAATAAAAATTACTTGTCAAACAACAAGAGCATAAAAATTATGTGGTCATTAATACATCAAATTTGAATGCATAATACTCACAACATGAAATCACAAAATGATGAGAATGGATGACTAAGACCAATAAGGATGGAAAAACTAAAGGAAAAGTAGTTACTTGTGAAATAGCTATAAGTCTCAAAATCATGAAGGAAAATAAGTGGTAAAAAATAAAGGAAGGCACGATCGAACTAACCCAAGATACCCCATGTATCCAAGTGTTTTCTATATAGTTCTTGTGGACCTCAGGCCGATGTAGCTTTTAGAAAAATAGGAGGAAAAAGATGAAGGTGGTTTAAAAATGAAGCTAAATAGATAAGATGGCCCATCCCAAAAAAAATTAGCGATTTTATATCTCGCATGGAAATTTTAAGCCAATTTTCACGATTTTAATGATTTTCTAGGTCTTTTAAAATGTTTTTTAGAATTTTCTAGGCATCTCAACTCAATTGAGAATTATAAGATATATAATGGTCCAAATCATAAAATGACAAGAGCGTATGTATTGAAAATTCTCACAAAACAATGAGAGTGTTGATCTTTAAATTGCATACAAAATGGCAAAAGCATGGCAAAGGGGTGACTGAGCTGACCTCAATGTGAATCGATTGCTACCTACATAGTTCCACAGGACCTCAAGTCATTTTAGTTATGCCTATATTATTGAAATTTGGAGAATGTTTCTAATGTTTTGGTGTTTTTGATATCTCAACTCAATGGATAATTATGAGATACAATATGGTTTAAACTCACAAAATAACGAGAGCATATGGCTTAAAAATGATCGTAAAATATGAGAGTGTGGAAAATGGGTGATTGAGCTAACCTAAATGTAAATTGAGAACTATCTACATAATCCTTAAGGACCTCAAGCCACTATAGTTTTTCCTACACAAAAGGCATCGAATTAATCACCAGCAAGTTCAGGAATAGGCAAATGGAAAGGTATGGAAACAATGATTGCAAAGTAATGCGAAAATGCATGTTAAAGGTGTTGTTCATAATTTTTCCATAGGTGGTTATAATTAGGAAATAATTGCAAAGGGTTAGTGGTACTAATTTTACCACAAGTGGTTAACTTAGTAGCATAAGGTGGGAACGTAAAAAAAATTGAAGATGTAATTGTCAAGACCATTGTCATATTAATTTCATATACTACCATTCAAACATTTGATTTTGAAAAAACTACTAGAATTGAAGTACAAATGAATCAGAACCAAGGCCAAACATGATAGGTGGGGTTAGGTAAGCATAACTAGTTGGCAAGGGCTTAATGGCATGATAGAATGATAAGGGGTATAATATAAAGAATGGATATAATACGGCATAACTTAAATGATCATTGTAGATAATAATCCAAGTCCCTCAAGTGTAAATTTTTTTGAGGTGAATTATGTTCATTGGTTCATCAAGTTCATTTCCCTGTGGCATAGTGAACTTGTATGCTCCAGAACTGTAGTTAAAAATAACTACATATGGCCCTAACCAGTTTGGTTAGAACTTTCCTTTTTTCTTTATTTCAACATTAACATCCTTATGATTGTCTTTTAACACCAGTTCAGCAAACTCAAATTTATGATGGTTAACACACCTATTATATTGGCCTTTTAATCAATTCTGATAAGTCTGAAGATTATTTAAGGTGACCAAGCATTTTCCATTAAGTAAATCTATCTCTTGTAAGCAAGCTACTCTATAGTCCCATCATTGAGGATGTGTTGCAACAAAATTTAAAGAGAAGGCAACTCGACCTCGATATGAAGAATGAATTCAATTATATAAATAAGTGAATATGATGTAACTCCTATTTGAGTATGGAATGTGGTACATTATGTTTAAAGGGTGTTAAATAGCTAAAAATGCCAATTACAATAAACATCATTGACAATGTTCTTGAGAATATTGATAATAGTTTTATTAGAAGCCTCAACTTGGCCATTACCTTGCAGGTAGTAGGTAGTAGAGATATGTTATTTGATGTGGTATTGGGTACTAAGTGATTTCACATATTTGTTTTTAAATGATATGCTATTATCAGATACATATCAAAGGGGATGCTATAATAATAGATGAGGTGGTTGAATATGAACTTGGATATTTGCTTACTGGTTATGTAAGTGAGAGAAATGGCTTCCACCCACTTAGTGAAATATTCATTAGAAATTAGGATGTGTTTATGTCTATCAAAATATGTTGGATTGATCTTTCTTCTGAGTTTGAGTCCCCACATTGAGATCAACCATGGTGTTATAAATGGTTTGAGTGTCTTGACTAGAGCATAAATTAGATTAGCATGCTTTTGACACTTTACACACCTCTTCACATATGATGTTGCATCAACTTCCATAGTTGACCAATAATAACCAATACATAGTAAATTTTTAGTTAGGATTTCTCCACTGATGTGAGATCCACACACTCCTTCATGAACTTATCTCAACGCTAGTATGGATTCTACTAAAGGTAAACAATGAAGTAGAGTTCCATCATAGTTTCTATGATACAAGGTTGGTCCAAGTAAGGTATAACAAGAGGCTTTGTGGGTGAATTTTTTTTATTTTTTATGTGATAAGTCGGGAGGCATAGTTTGATCTTGAAGATAGGCATATATGTCTGAGTACCAAGGAGACATGGGACCAACAATGTTACAAACCATATCAATGATTGATTGTTCATGTGCTAGCACTAACAAATGTTCAATAAGAAATTGATAATCCTTTACTCTATCTGTGATCTGAATCATGGATCCAATAGTGGCCATAACATTAGTTGCTCTATTATTAGCCCAAGGTATTCTTTTAAATTGGATGTTGTCAATTTTATACTTAAGATTATCAACCATATATTTATAGGGTACCAACTTCTCATCCTTGATATGGTATTGGTTTGTGACCCGATTGATTATTAATTGTGAATCACTATGTATCAATAAATATTGAATGTTTTACTATACTGTTTGATGAAGTCCTACAATGAGTGCTTCATACTCGACCATGTTATTGTTACAAGGAAACCCAATACAAAATGAATTAAGAATGAGATCCCCTTGTGGCATAACAAATAATATTTTAACCTGTAATCCATGAGATGTGAATGATCCATCAAAGTACATCTTCCACTGTTCAACTTTAAGAGGTGATTCTACTTCCTTAGTGGTCATAATGGCCTCATCTAAAAATCTAAATGTAAGAGGTTGAGTATCTTGAAGAGGAGCTTCTAAAAGCTGATTAGTGAGTACTTGCCTCTTAATAGCCTTCTGATTGACATATTCTATTTCAAACTTATTCAATAGCATGATACATTTTTCCATGTGACCTTGTAAAGCTGATTTGAAAAGTAAATACTTGAGTGGATCTACTTTGTTGATAAAAATGGTCTTGTTATTCAACATATAATGATGCAAATTTTGGGCTGTAAATGTTCATATGTGACCAATGTTCTGCTCAGCTAATACACAACATGCTATTTTTCTATTCATCATGTTATGCCAAAAGTGCCCATATGGCATTTTTAATTGCTGATAGGTAAAGAAACAATGGCTTGTTTGGTGTGGGTCGTAATAAAACATGTGGGTTAGCAAGATATTCTTTAAACTGATCGAATGTACTATGACACTCTTCATTCTAGTAGAACGTAATGCCCTTCTTTAGTAGATGCATAAATCAGTGGCATTTTTCAACCAACTATGATATGAAGCATTAGATAGATTATGTCTTGCCTTGTATCCTATGAAGTTACTTCAAGGTAGATGGTGGAAACATTTTTGTAATTACATGAACTTTGGTTGGGTCAACTTCAATGCCCCTGCGAGAGACAATGAAGACTAATAGTTTACCAAAAGTTACACCAAATACACACTTATTTGAATTAAGCATACTGTTGTAGTCATGAAGTCTCTCAAAGATTATTCATAGTATGGTTGGATGGTTAACATGGGCTTTTAAATTACTTAAGATGTTAGCAACATAGTCCTCAATGATGTCATGCATCATGTCATGGAAAATCACTGTTATGGCCCTTTGATATGTGGATCCAACATTCTTAAGTTCAAATGACATCACTTGATAATAAAATATTCCCCACAAAGTGGTGAATGTTGTCTTGTGTTTGTGCTATTTTGATTAGATTATACTTCAAAAAGCCATCCATAAGAGAAAGCATTTCATACTCATTTGTCGAGTCGACTATCATATCAATATTAGGCAAAAAAGTCATCTTTCAAGTAGGATTTATTAATATCTCTAAGATCAATGCATATTTTGATACCTTCTAGTTTCTTACTCACTAGCACAATGTTTTAAATGCACTCTAAGTCGATCAGGCTGATGTATTTTGCATCTAAGAGTTTTTCCAACTCTTTCTTGACTAACACAACAATATGAGGATGCATCTTATGCCACTTATGTTTAATGGGCTTGGAATCATGATATACAATAAGATGGTGTACAACTAAGGTGGGGTCCAAAACTATCATGTTTGAATAGGCTCATGCAAATATGTCAACAAATTCCCTCAAAAGGGCTATAAAAACTTCGCGTTTCTCCTTAGTGAGAGATGCACTTAGTTTGATTGACTCTGGGTCCTCTAAAGTCCCACTATTAACCTTTGAAGTGTCATCCATAATAAGTGTAGAACCATCATCTAAAAGAGTTGATAAGGAGTTAAAATAGTTAGCAATGGTAAAGTCCTGTCGCTGAACTGGATCATCTAACTTTCCCAAGTAGGATATATTAGAATCTCCTAATGCTAGCAATGGCCATGAAACAAATACCTTAAGGCACTTTTGAACAATCTACGCAAAAATTTTCCACTCCTCGATACTAATATCTGATCTATAAATAGGTTTTGGACTATAGGTCTCCTATGCTTCATAGGAAGAGGGGTGAACATCCTCATCTAATGGCACTAAAAACCAATAATCACCAAGAGCCTTGTCTTTCTCTTTACTTTTTCCCTGGTCGAAAAGAAACTCAAGGAGGTTTTCACTTTTAGACCTCAATGTTTTATTTTTTTTTGGCTAGGGAAGTTCACTCTCTCTCTAAAGTAGGTAGTAGGATCTAATTGGATAGAAAAGCCTTGCTTGTGGTTTCCAAGAGGAATGTGATTCCTCAATCCTAGAAAGTCACATATGGCCTCATCATTTTAAAACTCATCTAATGACATTGTTCAGTCTTTTTGGTCCTAGTCTATCAATTATGGATGGTAAAGGGTTAAATGTGATGGTTGATAAATAGGGTTAACAATACAAATGACATGGAGATTAAACAAAATTGTAGCAATAAGGTCATTGTATGTGCTATAATTAGACCCTGTATTGCTGTTAGAATCATATTTACTAGTCATTGGTGTTGAAATGTGAATAAGGTGTGTGGGGTCACCCCCAAGTGGTTTAAATCCAATACCATGGGTTACCTTATACTTGGTCATTAAGACTGGTTTGATTGTGCCTTATTAATGTAGCTCTAAGCCTCTACCTTCATAATTTAGATGATCTATAATCTGATTAAAAATAGGATACTTTGCACTTTATTAATAGTGAGCTAACTCATCAATGTAAATCCATGAATCATCTTCAACTAAGGAGTCCTATTATAGGCTAGAAGTTGGTTTAAAAATAATGGGCTTATTCAATTGATATTTTCCTTTAATTTTCCACTCCATACGAGTAGTTTTGGCCTTAGATATCTTATAAGCTTTTGGATTTTTCAACAATATGGTAATATAGAATGCATTATGGGTACTATATTCTCTGAGACCTTTGTCAGTTATATAGAAATGGTTGGAATATTTGGTAGAGGCATGGCTGAGGTAGAGGCTAAGTTGTTTGGGTTAATGTAATTAGCTTTTAGGCCTGATTCAATCGCTTTCCCCTTTTCTACTCTTTCTCTATTTGATTTGAGCATAAGATTCATGCCAAATTAATAGTTATAGATTTTATACTCGACCTCAAGATGTTTATAATACTAATATGGATGAAGATGAACTGGTATAGTCACTTATATTTTAGAATGTATAATTTTTATATATTGATATAATGTAGAATGTATGGTCCTGATTTCATAGATCTAGAGTCAACCCAATAACCAATTGTAAAATAGTTCTAAGTTCAAAACATGGCATAAAGTGTTATGGGTCAAAGGATTAATGACCACTAGTAAGTTAATAGTACCTTGAGATTATCATTCTTTGTTATCATATGCCTTGATAATAATGGTATCTTGAAACAAGTTGGTTTCTATATATCCTAGATGTTTGACCAACTTCAGAGACACAATGTTGAGACCCAAACCATTATCTACAAGGACACATTTACATCTATGGTTTATTATATCGACTAAAATTTACCATGGGTTATTATGCAGAGGGGTTAGGGATGACATGCCACTTTGGTCAAAGGTAAGACATTGGCCAAGGGACAAGTGTCCTACCATGTCTTAAAATGTGTCTCAAGTGATGTCATCTGGCATAATGAATTGGTTCAAATACTCATTCAAGATGTCTTTGTGGATGGTAGATGTATGCAACAAATCCATGATGGATATGTGTGTAGATGTCTTTTTCAATTGCTCCATAATATCATAAGTCTTCACCTCAATTTTTTTAGTTGATTTATTTCAGATAGGCATAAAAGGCTAAAAAGGCTCACTTATATTATTTGGTTACAGTTCTTTGATAGTGACCTTAGCTCATCGAGTTATGATTATACAATTTCAATCTGGTACTTAGATTTGATAGTTAGCTAGGTAGGTAATGAGACTTGGAATGATAATTTGAGGATGGTGTTAAGCCTAGTTGCTAACATGGTTTATAGAAGAATCATAGGCATAAGGAGTTTGATAGGCATTGCTTGACTAATAGGCATTATTGGGTGAAGGTTTAGGTCTGTTTGTAGTTAGTTGAGGGTTATTGGTGATAGTGGCAACATGACTGTCTGAGACATGTCCTAAAACATTGTTATAGGTATACATGATGACATGATGGTCTCCTTGGTTAGTTTGGTTAGTTTACCCTTGGTTCTAATGATTCTACTATTGTTGTGGTTGGTGTTATTGCTATTGATTTTGTAGTGGAGTTTTTTTTTTGTTATTGATATTGATGGTGCTACTACTAGTTATTATTGTTGTTATGTTAGAGAAATGGATTTTGGTAGATACCCAAGTTACGATTGGTCATAGGAGCATGGGTGTTTCTTTATATCTCTCTATTTTCCAACATATTCTCAATCAAATGTCTAAGTTGGATACACCATCATATGGAATGTCCTTTGACATGATGGTACTCAAAAAATTCATATTTTTTGTACCAATTAGGAAAAAAATCCCTTCAAGAAACAACTTTAGTATTGACCAACTAATCATATTTATCTGAACCAATCTTTGGAACACATATTCAATAGGCTCACCAAGGTCATTGAATTGTCTACTAATGGGCAATTTTCTCCTTGGAGGAGGGGCTTATAATTGGTTTAGATTTTGTAGCTATTAGTTTAATGGAAGTCTTGGTTGAATGTATGGAGGAGGTGGTTGTTGAGTGGGTGGAGGTAAATGAACAACTAGTGTTTGCACCTTATAAACATAACATGATTTTATGACTCTATTTCCAACAACATTCTTATTTTGGATATATGGTTTAGGTCTCTCATTGTTGTTGTCCTGAGGTGGCGTTAAATCTAGTATTTAAATTGTGTTTTGATTATGGTTTTAGCCTTGGTTCTAGTTTTGGTCATGCTGGCCTTGATGCTAATTCTGACTCTGATTAAAAGAGGATAACTTGATTATCCCTTTGTTGACAAGGGATTTCTCAATCTATAATCATTTTTATATAACCTCTTCAAATAAATGAACACAGTGCATCTTGAGATGGTAAGATATCTCACAGTGTAGGTTCCTAGTAAATATTGTGGCCAACTATTTATTTGGCAAATCATGAGTAAACCGGCTTGCTAGTGCTCTCTAATGTTGCAAGTATGTAGCAAAGCTTTTGCCAATTTTATGTTTAGCTTGGCCCAAGTCCAAAACTATAATCTTGTGATCAATATTATATGAAAAGTGTTGTACAGACTTATTCGAAAGATCATCAAATTCATGTATAAAATTCTTTGACAATTTCAACAACCATTCTAAGGTTTGTTCAGTTGGACTCCTTTAAAAGAGGAGCATCAAATATATATCACCATATGCCACTAGATAGTAGGAAACAAAGAATTATTTCAAATGCTCTTTAAGGTCACCTTTGCCTTTGTATTTATCAAATTTAGGTGGCTTGTAACCCGATAAAAATGGTATGTAGATACTCCATATGTATTTGTTGTACACAAGAACCTTATTGTTGGTTGAACACCTATCATTGGATATGCACTTGTTATTGAATAGGTACCTATTTTTGGTTAGGCAATTATTGGAGGTTTGGTACTTGTTATTGTTGACCAACTAGCACTTTATGAATAATAGAAACACATTGTGTATTATGCAACATTTATGATTTTTGAGGTATATTGGTTTGTGCTTGTTGGGGCAAAACATTTACTGCCCCTATTGAGGTTTAGTGTTTTACACTTATTATGGTATTAAGTTAGTTTGTTGATTTATTGCCCCCTGTTTCACAGTTAAGGAAGTAGATGGTTGAGGGATAGAGGTTACTTGTTGATTTTGGGAAATAGGCGTACTTATTCCCTATTATTGCAATCCACTCATCACATTATCTGGAGGAATATAATGTGTATTTCTTGGTGCTAAATTAGACCCATTTTGTTTTAGATTAGAATGTACTTGCATGCTATCTGCAACATTTTAATTGATGTATTTCATTTGAATGATAGTTTCTTTAGTCAAAATAGGGACATTAAGCATGTCACCAACCAATAAGATTTTGCTAAAGGGGTATATGTTATAGTTTGCATGGCTTGAAGCATATATTTATTTCACTATTGACAATGTTATCTCAATAAGTAGAATGTTAAAAACAACCCTTGCATTAAGATTGCGAGCTAGGTTGAGATAGTTTTGGTAAACTTATTGTACCTCTTTCATTTATTTGTCTATAGGGCCTTTCCATTTTAAAAAGCACACTTTGGCTCTACCACGGTATTTGGACTAAAGCTTGACTATAAATAGTTGTTGCTTGCTCAAACTATTAGATTTTAGGCACATTATTATAAGTTTTAATCAAACTACTCAAAATTTCATGTGGGAAGTCTAGCAAAAATATGGCTCATATTTCAATAGCTTTGACAATAATTTTATCTTTGTTCTCTAATAATGATGTTAAAAAAAATATAGATTATAGCTTGTCTGCATTGGCATCGTAACATAGATGGGGTCTTATTGTTGGATTTGTTTAATGATAGGCATCACTTGAGCAAGGTACTACACCATTTTATCTTATTCTTAGCCTGGATAAGAAGGTACAATCACCAAATACTATGCTACTAGGTCATGCCTTTATTCAACATATGAAATGTTATAAGATGGATAGGGATTCATCTCATAAGCTACACCATCATATGACTATTGAACAAAAGGGTCATTGGTCACAAAGTTTTCATAGTCTGAATTATACATAGTCCTTCTACATGTGTAACAAGGCATGTTCGGATTTATAGCTAGGTCTCATGAAAAATGAAGGGTCAAAAGGTAAAAAACAATTGAGGTCTAAAAAAATAATCTTTGACTTTGTTCAAAAATCCCAAAGGGTAAAGTGACTAAACTAGGCAAAGGTAGAATAAAACAAACTTGAAATTGGTCTAAAAAATGATACTGATTTGCCCAAAGGTGGTTATAATCAGTGACAAAAATAACACAAAAGCTCAAAACTCATCTATGGCTAAGGTATCGATTTTCTCAAAGATGGTTATAATTAGTGATACAAGTATCTAGACAAGGTAGAATAATTGCAAACTATGATCAAAAGATAACAATGATTTAGCCAAAGATGGTTATAATAATTAAACATAAAAAATAATGCTAGACTTAGAAATAAGGAACTTAAAAAATAACTTGAAAATAAACTAAATTAAGGCAATTGGCTTGGATGACACTTGTTAATTGGCTCACTAAGAATCGATATTTGATTCACAAGAGACTATTTTAATAATATAACTAGGACATTTGGAACTTGGTACAACAAACTTCAAATAAGGAAAATGACAAAAACTTGACTTAAAGGACTCTTAAACAAGGCACACAACAAACAATATCCACCAGGTCTAGGCAAGGGTTTTTTTTAGATAAAAAAGGAAACCAATCCAAATAACATAATCCAAACATAAAAATTAGACAAAATAAGCCCAAAGAAGATGAGTCTTTGGTGTAACCCTGATTAGTTTAGGATTTGCACTTCTAAAGATTGAGTTTCAAATTTAATATAATAAAAAGACTCGAATGCTCTAAGGTAAAAGAGTTAGACAAAAATGGGAAATGTAACCATGCATTTGAAATATAAATGGTATAATAATGGTTTGGGACTTGGTTTCAAAAGTGACAAGTGATTTGGAATGATTTAGGCAGCGTAATAATGATCCTTCAAATAAATGACATGACAATAGTTTTGGACTCAAAAATATAAGGCAAATGTTTGAGATGAAACAGGTAGTGTAACGATGCCCTGTGTAAACAGGTGACACATAAGTAGTTTTTAGAATAAAACTCTAAGGAAAAAAATGTGACCCAAAACAAAGAGAGTAACACCTCTTACGTTAAATTGGTGTGAAAACAATGTGATGACTTTATACTTATTTTGATTTGATAATACAAATAAATAATTTTATTCTAAAACACACATGTAAATAAAATAAAGTAGAAATAACACTAATGACTCATCTTATTTCTAAAATTGACATGGGTGTGCATAGCTTCTGCTAAAGTTTATATTGATAATCAATGTTTGTGAGGAATTAAGTGTTAATCTAAAAATTAAAGTATAGGTGTAGGTATATTTTTTACAGCTCCTCTATCTCTCAAGCATTGGTACATAGCATGAACTTAGAGTGAGGAGCACTCGACATCTGATAAGATATTTTATGATAAATGGAGTTGACCAAAAATATATAAGTTTAGAATGTACTAAATGGTCCCAAGTGTGGCTAACATAAAGGAAAAATAACATCAATTAGGTTTGTACTTGCTAACTTACTATACAATGGTCTATTCCTTTGCACAATGACTCTAACCATGTACTACTTAGTAGAGTCCAATGTTTAGCAAGACCTGACCTACATTTTCATTTGGATTAGAGAGGCTAGTCACTCAACCTCTTGACAATCCAAATATCATGTGCACAATTTATATACCCCACCATGGAGTGGTGTTGGTATGATGCTAGGAGATAAACTCCAAGTCAATGCACCCCAAGAGAACTTGTGAGGGAGAAACAAGCTCCCACCCATAAGCCAAATATAAGAAACCAAATTGAAAAGATTTTAGAAGTCATTTTTGGGTCACCCAAATCACTCGGAGCTTGAGGAAAGCATACATGACATTCTTTTTGACAAGACTAAATAAACAAGATAATAAACTAAGTGCTTTTGGTCACCCAAGTTTCCTATAGGGGATGGGGAGAGAGCACACATGCAATAGTTTTTAATTTGCTACAAATAAAGAAATATCAACTAATAAACTTTGAATTTAGTTAATAAAAAAAAAAACATAAAGTGAAAAATATTTGAAGAGATCTAACTAAGGTGTATGTTCCTTTTAATAACACTAACTCAAGTGTGATTAAAATTTGAGCCCCTTGGCCTTGTTTGCACTTGTTAAAAAATTGAAAATACCAAAAGACAAGTGTGATTAGGTTGATTTAAAGCACCAAACAAAAGTGTATGTGAGATTTAGAAGTGTCTAAACTTCTCTCTCCACCTTACTTTCTACAAAAATAATAAGAGGGTCTCTTGTCTTTAGGACAAAAAGCAAATAAAAAAATAATATTTTATTTTGAGCTCTCGAGTTTCTATTTTTGTCTTAGAGAAATCATCACCAATTATTGTAGAGATCACTATTGATTCCTGTAATCAATGTCAATTTGATTCAATCATCAATTTTTCCTATAACCACACAAAAAACAAACATGTTTCGAAATAAAAATGCTTGATAAACAAGTTTCAAAATCAAATTTCTCATGGCCTTGTAAGAAAAATGTTAGAAGGGCAATAAATAGATTGTCAAACACCAAAAAGAAAACAAGAAAAAAAAATATTTTTACTATGTTCCCGGCCTACTCTATTTTGATGCATAGATTATCATCGATGACTATAGAAATCATTTTTGATTCCTACGATCATCATTGATCCCTGTAACTCTATAAAAAATGACTTGAATTTTAAGCATAAAACTCTAAACTTGAATATTTAAATGGAATTTTTAAGAAGTCTAAAGGTTGCACATCATTCTTCTTGGTCATACAAGATGCACGGTCCCATCATGTGTTCCATTATGTATCTTTGGAGTTTAAATAGTACACAAATGATGACTAATTCTTTGTTAGTCTAAAAGATAAAAAAATCAAACATAAAAATACATTATAACTAAACACTCTTGCCTAAGAACTAAGTGAGCATAACATAGTAAACAAGATAAAAAAACACAAGTAATTTACTTCCTTTATCAAATTTGATACTTGTTGGAATAAGGATGTTAGTGCTCAGTTTATGACCACTAGAGTTTTATATCAAAACATTTCCATGGTTGTAACACTTTTCAAATGATCACTTGTAGTTTGGTGTGAAGCTTGGCATAAAATGGGTACTATAACACTAATCTTATGGATTCTTGAAGGTATTCCAGTAGAATAACCTTACACATAAAGCTTGTTGGCATATGGTTTGGGCACTTGTATTTATAGCTCTAAGAACTAACTCTAACTCTAGGGAGGTTAGGTTAAATTCTAAATTTGGTTGAGTTTAAATTAACTTAGGTTGAGTTAGTCTAACCTTAGGTTGGGTCTCATCACTCATGAAATATTGAAACTTCAATTTTAGATATTTGTGAGGCATGACAACTCACTTTAGATATTTGTGAGGTTGTGACTCAATTTTCAAATATTTAGAAATAATAAATCATTTTATTAGCTCTTTTGACATTTGACTTCATATTTGGCTAAAAGTTTTTTTTTGATAAATAAAATTCATTAATCCTATTTAGAATTTTGTTTAGGCAAGTTAATTAAGATTTAAAATGTAATTAATCTTGCTTACTGTTTTTTATTTTCTGGCAATTGTTTTAAATATTTCAATTAATAGCTTGACAGGTCAAAAGGTTCAAATTACTAAGTCATAATTTGACTAGGGTTGAAACTAAACCAAGTTATTAGTATATATAGGATAATATGCCAAATAAAATAGCTTCATCATGTTTTTGAGCAATTAAATTTCATACGTTGATGAATTTGGGCAATTCAAGTGATTTCTAGGCTTATCTTGTGTCATGTGATAGAAATTGAACTGAATCCTGATTTAGGCATGAAATTGGCTAAAATTAACTGTCTCCACTTTTTACCCTATTTTACCTCCTTACTATGTCACCAAAAAGGGACATAGAGCAAAAGAATAAACAAGTTAAATAAACACTCATGCTTCTACTAAATAGAATTCATTCAAAGTTAAAAAAATATATTTTAGTTCTTATAAAGCTTTCAATAAACACAACCAACTAATTTAAAGACTTCACATACTATGCTAATCATGACAAGTGATAAATCAGGTAATGTAAACATGCCTCATTCCTTGTAAAGACAAGTAATGTAAGCATCATTCATCATTGAAGCTGAATTATAATTAATATTTATTTCACCTGAGAAACATAAATGTATTGTGTGTAGGTTTGACTTAATTCTCTCAATCCTTAATATTGATATCTGTACCCCCTTTTAAATGATACTTTCTCTATACTGCCTATGAGGGTGAAAAAGTCCTACAACCATATCAATCAAATAAATAATAGTTATTCTAAAATTAGAACAAATAATCATATACTTAAAAGAGATATAAATATTAATAAACTACTATAATGCAAATTATCTACAAATAAAAAACCACAATCAACATGATCATAGAACATAATGTAAACATATGCAAATAGTATCCAACATAGTAACTGATCACAAAACACACAATATGATTGTTAATCATACAATATACATATTTAGATCAAACATAAAAATTAGAACTAAAAATCATTAGTTTCATAATCCTTACTAATTCTTAAATAGTTTTGTAGAGTGGGACATGATGTGACATTGAGTGCTTGGAAACAATATGCCAACCATAATGGACTGATGGTTTGGGTTTTCATGAATTCTATCTCAACATTTATTTCATGTCCGAGTTTACCTAGAGGATTTATCCATAATCTCATGCTTCAAGGGCATAATTTCATTTATTACTTAGAGAGTCACTCAGTAAAACATGTTTAAAATACATGCACAATCTTCTAATTATTCCCCTTAAATTTCAAATTTACCCCTACCTCTTATTCATGCAACACATTCACATTATTACCCTTTTTATTAGGTACACTAATGTAAAAACTATAAATTAATTGTAAAAACTATAAATAAATAGATACACACCATATGCACTTGCATGTTATTTAACATGTCTTAGGGTCAACAATCTTAAAGTGGTTTTTTAGTTCTAGAAATTTCCTCTTGGGTTTCTTACATATAGACTGATTAAGCTTGGTTTACAACTTCTTGTGCTTAAAATATTGGACCTTTGGATGTTTAATTGAATTTCATCTGAGGAAAGTTTGGTTAAAGAGGATGTACTAAATCTCATGATTATTAGATCAATAGTGTTTCACATTTTATGGTATATACAATGAAATGGGTAGAGAATCTTTCTCTAACATAGGTATAATATATTAAAAAATATTTTATTTTAAAGCTTAGTACACAAGTTTCTACATTTTACATAGTTATGTTGGGTTTATTTGGGTGAATTTATTATTGATGTGTAATGCATATATATTCTTAGTTAGCCTTATAATATTTCTCTACATCCTTTGTATTGAATGAGGGTGTGGTAAGGTCATTCACTTTTTTAGATTGCAGTCTAAAATGAGTATTTGACATGACATTGAAATGATGAGGCTGAAATTGCCTTCTAGGTGTGTTGCATCTCTAACCGAGATCCTGTTTATTTTTCCTTGCTTATAGTATTATTTTGACACTTAGATGAATTTCATCCTTGTTACATTTCTATTATTCCCTATACTTGATAACCTATTGATTTATGAATTTTATGGTTATTGATTGGCTAATTAATATTTTGATAAGTTGGATTTTATATACTGATGTATGGACAATTATATGTTGCTTATTTACATGATTGTTAACTTTTTGAGTTAGTTGTACTTGTGTGTTATATAGATAATAATCATGATTACTCAGTTCATTACAATAACAATTATGAATTTTATCTTGATTTAGGATAACTATCTTTGTTGTTTCAAGGTGGATGCATGATAGAGTCCATCTTTCATACTATGATGGAGGGAGATCATCATCAAAGAGGGTGGAATAGATGGAGGCGATTGGGGGATAATAGAGTGAAAACTAGGAACATTGCACACACCACAACTAATAGAATTTGATTTTTAATCATAGTTTGATTTAAATAGATTTTAGTTTACTTTTAGTTGTTATTACATTTTTTACATTTGAAAATGGTTGGTTTTCAAGTTGATACCATATTCTAAATCTGGTTCTATTTACAATTACAAGATTGAAATTCTTGTATGTCATCTTACTTAACTTCATGTAATTATGCTATCATAGCTTGTAATTTGGAATCATTGAATGTTCTTACTGTGATGCAAAGTATGAACCTACTATATTTGGGATGTGTGTGAATATTTCTGCAACTGATCTTTTCTTCCCTGAATGATTATAGGTTGTGAGAGTGTGGGGCATGTGTTTTATAACAAATACATTGATATAAAGAAAAAGGGGACTTAATTATTTTGTGTTAGATTATTAATTTGACTAATTTATTAAGGTGTGATTAAATTTGAATTAGATATTATCATGCTAAGTCAATGTTAATATTCAAAATGTTTGAAAAGTTATTATAATGATGAAGGTTCATAAATTTAGGGTTTTGTGTGGGTTGACTTGAAATCTTTTAGCCACTATGCAAAACAAACACTTTGGTTTTGATTTCATGGATTAAATTTTTAGTCATGCCCAAAATTTTACCAATTATTTTGGGGATGCATGGACTTATTTTCCAAGCTCATTATGATCACATAGAGTTTTGGGAGACATTGGGTGTTTCATTGGCATGAAAATAACATGCAAGAGAATAATATGGGAGAAATAAATGCCTGGATAGGCAATGATAGACAAAGGAAGAGAAAGAAAGAAGAAAGAAAAAGGGTTTGAGAAAAATTTGGGAAGAATACTACCAGTTAGGCACAACTGTGATCTTCTTTACCAGGTAGGTTTTATTGATTAAATTTGTATCTAGGATGGTATGAATTAAATCAAAAAATCTGGTAAATTTTTCTTGAATAGGGTTTTCTTTTCATTAATATGAAATTTTTAGAGAAATTAGGGGGTTATATACTTGAAAGTGGGGATATGTTTGACCCATCCACAAAGCCAAATATATGACTCTAAAACCCTAGCTCAAATGACTATGCATACTGAATTCATTGCCAAAATAATTAAGTTTATTGTTGTGTAAAAAATCTTTGTATTTTTTAAAGGTTAACAAAAAAGATTTTTTTGAACAAGCTATGTAAATATTAATTAATTACACTAAGAAAATGGAAAACCTTGCATATGAAATCCTAGGAAATTTCAAGGGTAGTTTGATTTGTTAGCTTGAGTTTAAATGTAACCATGTCTTGGGTTAAACTCAGTCTTTAAAATTATAGTATCGAGTCATTCATTTCTTCATGCAAACATATTGGCTTGTTTTTATGATAAATTAGGTCAAGTTTATTAAACCCAAATTAAAGGCACAACTATGTGTATGAGGTTAGTATGAGATGAAAAATTATAAAGAATCAGGTAGTTATAATCCTATAGTTAGGTTGAATGTTTTTATATAATTCACTTCAGCTTTAAGATTTCCATTATGAGTAAATTAACATTAGATCTGAATTAATTCTTCTTATAAAGCTTGTGAATAGGAATGGCCAATGATTTGTATAGATATACACAGGTGTATTCATATACTTTATAGGACATGGACGGGGTTTTTGTGACCTGTAGATATATATATATATATATATATATATATATATATATATATATATATATATATATATATATATATATATATATATATATATAGGGATTATGTTTACATTTGGATAAGTTTATGGTTCTTCTATTTACATATAAGATTGAATTTATATTGTATTTGAATCTTAAGAAAATTCAATGGGGTGACTGTTAGATGACTAAGTATTCACTATAGTTATATTATGGAATTTCACTTTAGTGTGATTGTGAAAATAGATACAACTTACATTAAATATTACTATTGTGTAAAACTGATGTATATATTTATACTTATATTAAGTGAACTCGAAATGACTTCTTACAACCTGTTGAGATTTAAATGAATATATCCATTCATATATATATAGAAATTTATTTATTAATATATGCAACTGGATCTATTTAGGATTATGTACCATTCAAAATATTAAGTTGTGGTCTATTGGTTATAAGGAAATGAAACACAGTCATAACACTATAGTTAAATCTCTGTTGAATATTGAAAAGAATTTAATATAATTTTGTATTCATATATGCATACAAATGTATACGTGATACTCAAGAATTATAGATTAAATACTATTCTAAATTGAGTATATCATATGCACATATGAATTATGTGGTGGATGATTAAATAAGTTATATAACCAATATGCATGAATGCATTTGATTACTTGAATTATCAAGGCTGAATTTATATGTGAAAATAATGGATTCAAGTAACTTCTAAATATGTAGTAATTGTGAATTAATATAAACCATATTAATATTGGTTAGTATATGAATAAGTTTATTGATGCACTTTGGGTATATGGAAATAAAATGATTATAGGATAATTTAGTAAAAAATGTTAGATGGATGGATATCATTAAGTGAAAAGTTGCATGTAAATATTCTAGTAAACTTGAAGTATGATGCTTAGTTTTACCCAAATGGTATGAATGTATCAAAATTCAATTATATAAACAAAATAAGTTGTTTGGAACTATTATATTGCATTTGACATATTAAATACAAGTCTTTGAGACTTTCTTGTATTAGCACATAATGTAGTTGCTAGTAGGGAAAAACACATTATGAAATAGGTTGGTTTTAATATTTTTAAATATATGAACCAATTTGGTATTAATGATATTAAACAAGTGGGTGAGATGAATTTCACTTACTTTATTAGTGTCACTAATACATAGAGATGGTATAATCTAATTGAGTGGTGTGTATGAAATTGACTGATCCTCAAGATCAAATAACTATAAGAAAAAATTTAGCCAAAGTAGTGTTTATGGTTAAATATTATCATTTTATTTGTTTGATTTAGTTTACATGTTTTGTATGATATCATGTTATAATAAATTTCTTTATGATATACTACATGTAATAGTTATCTTATAGCACATGGGTTCTAGTTGACACTCTTGTTTCTTGCACCATCATTATCTATCCATCTATGAAGAGATGGCCATTTCTTAGTTGGGAGATTGTATGGCAGATCTATGGTCTATGATTGGTGTGAAAAATCACTCGTATGATTCTCTCCTTCCCCTAAATAATAATTTATTAGAGACTACACTCATGATTACTTATGGATGTTTCAAGTTCAATGAGACTCACATGCTCCATTGAACATTGTATAGTTATAAATTGTTATGAAACCATGTATTATGTAAAAATTGTACTATTTTGATATATTTAACTACTAAAATAATTAGTTGTAACATTATATTAGTAGTGACTGAATTTATAAATATACATTTATGATTTAAATATAATATTTGTTTTCATAATCAACATTATATTTGATTTTATGATCATTAACTAAATAGATTAGTTCTAGACCTTGCTTATGGTTAACTTAAAATAATGTATTTATTTAAAGATCACTATGTTATGATTTAAATTGGATGGAATTTTCAAAATGAATTAGTGCAAATGTTTTTAATGTTTTGTTTACCTTATTCTAGTTAAACCTAGTGGGGTTGTTACAATCCTTGTAAATATTCCGAATGTGAATGCTTTATTTTCATGAAGGGAATTTAATCCTTTTCATTTGTAGATATTTTAATACTTTCTTAATAATGGCTTGGTTTTATCTATTGAAATATGTGGTTTGAAAGGAATGTGTATTTTTTAAGAATTTTTCACAACACATCTATGTACTCCCTATCCGTTATGGCTAATATTAACAAATGAAAGGTATTATTGAAAACCATTTCTATAACTTCTCCAAATGACAACATAAAAGTCTTACATACATGGAATATATAAGGTTTATTTATATCTAGGTGTCTTTTAAGTGCAGACCTTTATTTTATATCAGTGCATTGGAATTGCCATTATGACCCTATATTGAATGATTTTTGGGGTTGGTAGAGGTAGAGGTGGAGGGAGAGGGGAGAGGGTGCAAAGGAGTAATTTCTAGGGAAAATTGAGGTATTATATGAAGGGAAGATATAATTTGGGATAAACAAGACAATCTTATATCATCATTGGTAATGAATTTTTGGTGGCTATTATATATGCTATTTCCTTTGGCATGAAACATTTATTGTAAATGAAGGTACTTAATTTTAGTTGTTGAGGGTGAGCAAGTAGATTTTTTTCTTTTTATTTTTTTATTTAGTGAATAAGGAGCTCAAATTTTTTTATTGTGGGTAAATAAGGGCCTCTTAGCTTGGGGTCTTTGGCCAACGACACTCATTTTAGATTGATAAAAAATGTATCTTTAGTGCTAACTAAAGCACTACTGTAAAAACACATCATGCATTGAATATTAAGGGCCTCAAAAACTTGTATTTACTTATGAACTTTAACAAGTCATAACCCCATGTAATGCAACAAATAGTCATAATAAGTTCATAACCCATAACACTTTACCCCACACATAATATTTATTATCTATATGCCAAACTAAAAAGGAAAAAAAGCAATGACAAGTTGTCATAATTTCAATCATAGTGCCAAGGAAGGTCTTAATCAAAAACACAATGCTATCTCATATTTTACCAAACAACAAAAGTGACATGCCAAATAAATAACCATGCATAAACCATCATACACCAAATAAAAAGAAAATGTAAGTTCATGAATGTGTAAATTCTCATTATCCTTGGTGACACCAATCCCTTAAGGTGCATGAAGCCACAAATATACACCATTGTAGAGATTCCTTGCGCACCTAGATTTAAGTCAGGCATTCAAATCACCTTATAAAACATAATATGACATCAAAATAATCATTATAATCATAATAATGCTCATAAACACATAATTAAACTAAATAAGCATTATTCACTTACCTCTAAAGAAATGAACTTTAAAACACATTCATCCATAAGTACATGATAATCAAGGTCATAATTCCATGTATCCTAAATACCCAACATCAATGAATACGCTGAATATAATAATCAAAGAGTGTTATACATAATAAATGCTTAAATAAAAGTCATAAAATGTAACTATAACTGTAAACCACATATTGTTTTCATTTTTGAGCCCAAATTAAAATAGGGTCTTAGAACAAAATATCCAAGTAAAAATTAGTCAAAAGTAACTAAAAATGGATACATGACATTTTGGTTATGGTAGATGTCAATACAAATGGTGGATGCCAAAAATAAGTAATAGTGCTAGTGGTGGTTTTTTATTTGAATTAAGAAAATATAGAAAAATCAAAATTCATTCCAAATTGTCATAGGTGTGAAATAGTTTGAATAACATGAAATAATGTAGGAGATATTTTATAGAGGTTTTGAAGGGCTCAAAAAATTTGAACTTGAGTGAAAAGGGTGAATTCATTACAAAGCAAAGGCAAGAGATGTGGAGGAAGCATCTAGTGAAAGCAAACTTTGTTTACTCCGAGTGAATCCATTTTGAATGCCATCAAATGTGAAGAAGAGAAGCCAAATTCAAGAATATTTATACATATTTTTGATTGACCCCATCTATTTCAGTTTTTGATAATTACACAATCTAGGTTGAAAAATGGTTGCATGATGATTTTCTTCATATTTTGTAGCAAATAAAGTTATCTCAAATTGTTTGTATTTATTGAGATGGAAATCATAAAGGTTTATAGTAATGTGGGGGTTATATATTTAGGACTTTTCTACAGTTAGATATTGATGTGGGAAGTATTATAATATCATTAAAATCAAAGATTGTTGGAAGTATGAAATGTGCCCCTACAAATTTGAAAACTTTTATTGATGTTGATGAAATTAGTTGGTGAAATTATTACATTTGAATCTTCCAAGAGATTACTTTGTACACTCCTATTAGAGTGTTTATTTTTTAACCTATCAAGGAACATTTTCTTGTTTCCATGAAGGTTTAACATCAGGGTAAATATTTGTTTGATTTTCATTGTTGGGGAATGGTTTTAGACATATTGCTTACTTATAAGGGGGCTTGGTCATCTAAAATAATTGTCCAAGGGATTATTATAAAAGTGGTTTTATTCACTCCAAAGATCCTTTAAAAGCATGGATATTAAAAATAAGGATATTCAAGAACAGTTGGAGTAAATATGCAACTTTGTGGGTAAGATTAATTATCCAAGACTAGTTTTAATTGCCAACATAACTAGTTAGTAGATAATTTTGGTAGCTGAGGGTGCCTCATAGAATATATACATAAAATCATTGTTCTATTCTTTGAAGGTTGTTTTATGATATAGTTATTTTAATTGGTCCTTCAAAAACATTGTGAAAGTCCCTCATGATTACCATGAACTAAGTATGAGTTTTCCATTATGAGAAAACATGTTTTTATAGTCTTGTTATGAATCAATTCGAGTAATCCATAATTTAAAACTAACACCATGAAGGATTTACAATTAAAGATTACAAGTTGCAAAGGTAAAAGTAAATCCTACTTGAGAGCCCAAAGTAATAGGTTCATGTGTTTAGTTTTAGTAGAGGCATATATCCCACATTTACATAATGTCAATGTGAGTGTAATTTTTCGTTGATACTCTCTCTTTATATCTCAATTATTATCAAGGGCATGATTTATTAAATGATATGGGATTCAATCAAAGGTTAGACATTGGATTACCATTTCATAACAATTAATTCATGTAAGAAATGTGGCCCTAAATCAATGATCATCATTAATATCATCTCCAATTCAACATTTAAACATAAGATTCAGGAATGATATGAGAATGATCCACATAAAAAATAATCGTAATAGAACATCAATGATCGTTGATTGCTTAAACATATTATGATCAAAATCATTAGTTGCTACATTAATGATCACCATGAATCTGGTATGATCAAATCTGAGTTGTCCATTGTTAAGTCAAAAATAATGCTGAATGAAACTCTAAAATGATTAAAAAATATTTGATCTTGCTAAAGTACATTTATGAATGTTAATTGAGTAGTTGCATAAAATCATGAAATTCCCATCGACAAAGCTTAATTCGATCCATTGGTGAACTGTTGTGGAGCTTACACATTTATAATATTGTAAGGAAGGTCAATTTAATTCAAGGATTTTAGTTACAATGAATCAATGAGCATAATACAAGTTAGTCATATGATTCCATATATTACATATTTAGTCAATTGTGATTTTAGGAAGAGGCAATAAGATATCCCATGAAAGATATCACATCTAGGAAAAAGGTTGGGTCTTCTTGTTGTTCATCACTCTCAAAGGTAACTATGTTGGTTCTCCCTATAAAACTGAAATATGATGACTCTATGTTTCCATTTACTTATGTGGGTAACCATAAAAAGTCCCCACTAATTAAGGAAACTTCAATACCTTGACAAATTAGGGGAAAGTAGAGACCCTAACCTTGACAATCATGGGTGTGATTTATTTAAACATGCATGGAATCATTCAAGATTAATTAAGCCTATGTGAAACATATGGAAGTATGGTTTGGGTAGACTAGTTGTAGCAAATTATCACTTAGATACCAACTTGGTCATATGAAATGTTGATAGATATACATAAAACCATACATAAAACCTTGGTCTAGAAGGTGATGGTTAGTGACAAAGGAGAGGATTTAGTATACATAAAACCTCATATATTTGTAGAGTTCTCAATTTATATTTCAAGTAATTTGTACCCTTTAATGTCAAGAAGGATCCATTAAGATTCAAAAGAAAAATTAGTCAAATGAAAGGTACCTACTTGCCTAGGATAATAAAATATCCTCATAATACCTAAGGTGATTCTCATAATTTTTTCCAGGTTATGCTTCATTAGCCTTTAAATGTAAAATATTTTCTTCTTACTATGCTTCCTCCAATGCAATTTTATGTGAAGATCAAGGGGATGAGGAAGAACATAGGACATACACTCTCTATAGTATGATTTTAGTTAAGGTTATGAAGCATTTTGATGTTGTTCTTTTTTATTGGGGAGCATATTTATTTGATTGAATGGATGAGGCCCTTGGGAATATTAAAACTGGAAAATAATTTGAACTCAAACATTATTATCACTTGTGTATTCCATATTTTCAAAAAATCAACCAAACTTAGTGTGAAAGCCTACTTAGACAAGAACAAGGAGAAGCTAGTTCAATATTGGACCAAGTTTTTGAACAAACATGACAACTTTGTCATATTGGCCATGATCTTGGATCCTTGCTTAAAAGATTGAGAAAATATATGTATGGAGTAATGAAATCATAGATAAATTGCAAAGGAGGAAGAATCTTGTCTTCACATAATAATATTGAAAAATATGACTTGCTTGCATAACATCATATTAATCTATCTTACTAACCTTCCAAAGTGAAAAAGTGAGGTACATATAGGGAAAATTTGAGCAACATGAGGAATCCTCTAATTTTCCTAATTAGACAATTACATTAAAATATAATTAGCCTACGTGACCCTTTTATAGCTAACCTAAGAAAGCTTAATTAACATGGAATGGACATAAGGCCATGTAGGAAAAATTCAATATAAAAAATCACTACACTAACACCTCCCTTAAACATAGCTTAGGTGAGATGAGAATTGGGTCCCAACATTAAAAACCTGATGAGGTACCCAAATACATAGTGAAGAACCTCCATAGGAGGAAGAAGAAGTTATAACAACCCTAACCCCAATGAGAGCTCGTAGATGAATAAATTTACTCTCTGTGAAGGGCTTGGTTAGAATATCTATAATCTACTCTGATGTTGGACAGTACCAAAGATCAATGACTTGCTCATTGACAAGCTCTCTGATGAAGTGCATGTGAATATTTATATGTTTGGTCCTTGATGGAGAACCACATTCTTGTAAATCTAGATAGTGCTTTGGTTATCATAGTAGATGATTGTTGGCTTATGAAATTAGATACCAAACTCAATGAGAATCCCTTGAAGCTATATTGCCTCAGTGGTGGCATTGACAACCCCTTTGTATTTTGCCTCTGTAGATGATAAAGCAATTACATGTTGCTTCTTGATTGACCAACTTATTGGACCCAAATTAAGTGAAAAATTATAGCCTAAATTGGAATTTCAACTCTGGATAAATCCAACCCAATTTGAATATGTGTATTTGATCAAATCAACCTTTATTCTTGCTCCATAGTGTATCTCATAGTTGTGTAAACTCTAAATGTATTGCAAAATCCACTTAACTACTTTCTAATGCAATTCATGTGGCTCTTGCATAAACTGAGAGACCATGCCAACTGTGTAAGATATGTTAGGTCTAGTGTGTGTGAGATAGATAAGACTACCCATAAGGTTTTGATATGGAGTTACATCAACCAATGGTGTAGGACAATCAACCTCAAGCTTCACACCAGATAAGAAGGGAGTAAGATCTGGATTACAATCAACCATGTTAAACCTCACAATAAAATTAGGAGAATACTTATATTTTGATAAAATTATCCCAGAATATGACTAAATGATTTCAATCTCGAGAAATTAATGCAGTAATCCCATGTTTGTCATTGCAAATATATCTAAAAGTGTAATTTTCATTGTTGAGATGAATGATCATGATCTCCCTATAATCAAAAATTCATCCACATAGAGAACTAGGATCAAAAGAGAATCATCCTACCACAAGATGTAGACATTCAGATTTGAGTGGCATTTGGTGAACCCAACTATGAAGAGAAAGGAGTCCATCTTCGCATACCATGCTTAAAGGACCTGTTTAAGTCCGTAGATAGATTTTTTGAGTCTGCAGACTAAGGAGGAATCTTCCACAAAGCCTTGTGGTTACTCTATGTAGATCTCTTCTTTGAGGTAATGATTTATAAAAGCACTCTTGACATCCATTTGATAAACATCCCACTGATGTGTGGCTGTAATGGCTAGAATGAGTCTGATAGATGTCATCTTGGCTATAGGAGCAAATATCTCAGTGTAGTCTATGCTAGGCACCTGATAAAACCTCTTTACAACCATACGAGCTTTATACTTATCAATAGACCCATCTATACCATACTTATTCTGATAAACCCATTTGCAATAGACCAATTTTATTCCTTTAGGAAGAGGGAACAAGTCCCATGCTTTATTCCTGATTAGGGAACTATACTCCTACATAGTAGAATCCCATTCTGGAATGCTAGATGCCTCATGAAAGGTTTGTGGATCTAAGGCAATAGCTAGGTAGGCATGTAAAGTCCCCTAAAATTATGAACTTGTCTGCCTTGTATCTAATGAATTTCAAACCCATTTCCTAGCACTTTGAAGTGTTTGTATAGCCTAAGTGGGACCATAATTGTATGAGATTAGAGAATCAAGAGGTGAGTCATCATCATCTATAGTGTGTGTGTGAGATGGAGGAGGAGAATCCTCATCATTGCTCTCATCACTTGAACTTGAAGAAGAAGAATATTCATCCTAATTATCAAGAGGATTTTGAGGTGGATCCAAGTCACTATTTGAGGTGGAATTAATGTCTAGTGAGACTTTTGAAGAGTTTTGAGTGCCAGTAGTGAGTTCAAGTGGGCCCTCATGAAAATTGACACTCCTTTCTATGAAAAAATCATGAGTTTTAGGATGTAAGATCTTGTAGCCCTTAGTAACCTCTGCATACCCCACAAAGATACAATATTGACTCTGTGGGTCCATTTCCTTACATTTTTTCTTGAAAATATGGGCCATTGATGGTGATCCAAACATTCAAAAGTGATCTACTATGGGCTTATGACCATCCCATGCTTTAAAAGAAGTGATTATTTTCATGGATTTATGTGGAGCATAGTTATGAATGTAACACACACAATTAATTGATTTGGCTCAAAATTGAGGAGTAAGAGACTTTGATTGAAGCATGTAGTTGGCCATTTCCTTCAAGGTACAATTCTTATGTTTGGCCACACCATTTTTTTGAGGACTGTATGGAACTATGTGTTGTATCTGAATCCCCTCTGATGTGCAAAACTACTCAAACCTATTGTTGACATACTCCCCACCATTGTTAGTCCTTAAGATTTTGATGAAATAATTTGACTGCTTCTCCACAAGTGCCTTGAAGCCTTTGAAGTGATCAAAGACATCAGACTTCTTTTTGATAAAAAACACCTAGGTGTACCTTGAAAAGTCATTGATGAATGTGAGTATGTATCTAGTCTTATTGAATGAAGGTTTTGTAAATAGACCTGCTATATCACTGTGGACAATTTCTAGCTTCTATTCGACTCTCCTTGCTTTTACCTTATCATATTTCTCTTTTGGATGGTTGTTAAGAATATAGCCATTACATAGGCCCTCCAAGAATTTGACTTTAGTCAACCTTGAATCCATGTCCTGATGATTGAATTCCTCCAGGTAATGGTAGTTTAAATGGCCAAATCGTTAATGCCATAGTTTTCTCACTCCATTTGCATGAGTAAGCAGTGTAGCTAAGGGCTGATCTGGGGAAAATTATGAGAAGGTATATAGCCTAGACTAATGATTGGCCTTCCCATATGCTATTATGGTGTCATTATGTAACTCCTTAATAACCATTGAATCAGGTGTGAACTCAACTCACTTCCCTGCACCTATGTGAGTGATTTGGTATACTGACAAAATATTGGTGGATAGTGAAGGAACACATAAAACATCATTAAAGGTCCTGTCACTTACTTCAACCTATTCTTTAACACTAACTTATATTGAAGTGTCATCACCCATGAGAATTAAAGGCATGGAACATGGCTCTATTTTTAAAAATAGATCCTTTGAGGAAGCCATGTGATAGGAAGCATCCGAGTCAATAACCCAAGTCAAAAGTTGAGAAACTACTACAAAAAGTGCCTTTCCCTTGTTCTTACCCTTTTTTATATATTTAGCCTTTAGAAAATATTGTGCAGATGTGTTATAAGTTGAGGATTTAGGAACATTCATGTTATTCTTCTAAAGCATCTTGGTCAAGGTGTCAATCTTCTTTTTCATGCACTGAGATTCATCATGCCCAAGTTTATTACAAATTTGAATTTGAGTTTCTCCTTATTAGCTTTACCACTTAAGGAGGACTCATTTGATGATGCCTTTGGCTTGGCATCTGATTTTTGATTCTTCTCATGCTTATGATGTAGTTTAGACTATTTCTTCTCCTATTTTCCACTACTATAAGGCTTCTTATTATCTTGATTGACAATCAAGGCATGTGATTTTGAAGACTTTGGTTCACCCATTTGAACCAGATTATCTTGCTCCTAAGTTAGATTGATAAAAAAATCATCGAATAATGGAATTTTCTAAGTGGATCTAAGTGCATGTTTGGTAGCACAAAATATAGAGACAAAAACTGAATAGTCATGACCCAATTTTGTAAGAATGAATAGAATCAACTAGTCATCTATTTTCTCAATGTCATATTATTTCAACTATAGTCTTAGTGATTTAAAATTTGTAAAGAAGTCTTGTAGGGTGTCATAGTCACTTGTGCTTAATGTGATGAGCTCATTATCCTACTCATGATCCCTCATGATGTCTTACACTCCAAAAAGCTTGTTTGGGATGGTCCAAACTTTATTAGGAGTATAGATTCAACATGAAATAGGAAGTTGAGAGACATTGATAGGCATAAGAACCCATAGGCCTTGTCACATCTATTGTACCACTTAAATTTTTTTGCATCTGTAGATAGTTTAGTTTTCTCATCCATAGTGATCTGATAGAGTCCTTTAACTCTCAAGTGAGCTACATTTTAGACTTCTAGTCGAGATAGTTAAATGGTGTGAGTAGTTCAATGTTTAGATAAATTAGTGCAAATTAGATTGAGATAAATTACAATCACATCTGAGTAACATAGAGGTTTGATGGCATGCAAATCAAGGCAAGCCAAAAATTTCTAAAAAACTTTAGCAATGGAAATTATGCAAGAGACCCATTTGACATTTCAACCTGAGGAAGAAAATATAGAAGGCATTTTTTCACAACATAAGAAGTACGAATTTTTTTAGAAAATAAAAATGGGGCCTTAGGATTCCAAAAAAGAGGAAATAATTGACTGTTCTAGGACTAGGTCATGTTTATAGTTTATCCAAGGGTTTTGGCACCTTATAAAACTAATGACACAATCATTTTTAAGATCTAGAGATTTAGTAGAAAGTTTTGTATGAACTATCTAAAGAATCCTACTAAACCCTTATTTATGCTAGAATAGCAAATGTAGTAAGATTTCACTACAAAGATTTCTATAATACTGGCAAAAATAGCTCTGATACTATGTCAGATTGCCCACAATCTTGGATCCTTGCACAAAAGATTGAGCAAATATATGTATGGAGTAATGAAATCATAGATAAATTGCAAAGAAGGAAGAAGCTTATATTCACACAACAATATTAAAAAATATGACATGCTTGCATAAAATCATATTAACCTATCTTACTAACCTTCTAAAGTAGAAAAGTGGGGTACATATAGGGAAAATTAAGGAAACATGAGGAAGCCTCTAATTTTCCTAATTAGATAATTACATTTAAATATAATTAGCCTATGTGAACCTTTTATAACTAACCTAAGGAAGCTTAATTGACATATAATGGCCATAAGGTTATGTAGGCAAAATCCAATGAGAAAAAGCACTACACCAACAAATTTGATGAGTTTATACAAATTTTTAGGATCACTTTAACTCTTATATATGAGGTATTTGAATGGATGATGTGCTTTGGAATATTAAAATCGGAAAGTCATTTGAATTCAAACATTACTATCACTTGTGTCTTATGTAACTATCCTATATTTTCAAAAAATAAACTAAGCTTAGGGTGAAAGCTTACTGTGAAAAGAACAAGGAGAAACTAGTTTAGTATTGGACCAGGGTTTTGAATAAACGTGATAGACTGACATGTTTATACAATTTTTAGGATCACTTTATAATTCCCATAAATGAGGTATTATTTGGGAAACCATGGGAGAGAATAATGAGAGCTATCATATAGGGGAAAACTAGTACCTTCATTCTTATCTTAATTATGTCAAGGTTTATGGGTCAAAGTGTGCCCCTTGAAAACCCCTAATTTTGTACCCAATATGGTGATTTTTTTAGAATTTATTAGGTAGTTAGCCTTTGCAATTGATGATTTTGTATGGGTTTCTCATCAAGGTGTGTTTTAGGTGGGAGATTTTACATTTGAAAATAGATTGGTATTAAAATACCCTAAATGAGTATGAACACATATGGGTTATTATATATAGAGCCTAGACCATATGATCCTAGAAAGGTCATTGATAGAAAAATAAAACCCACTTACACACTTTCAAGTTATTCTAATTCATGTAACTTAAAGAAAGAAGCGATAATTTTTTTTGGAGGAGGATGATATTGGGACATTCAAATTTAGGTACATATAATTTGAACTCCTAGGGAAAATAGAAAAGGGAGTGAGCCTACACATGTTGCTAGGGATTACATCGATGTTATAGATACCACAAAGAGTATTTGGCTTATGGGGAAATAAATCAAAAGAAGATAGGCCCACCAAGGATCAAAAGAGATATGATGATAGATATGGTAGTGATGATGAGTTTGAAACACCCAACACCCATGTGAAACATGTGGTTTAAGTAGTGCAAGCTCAAATTGAGGAAGCATTTCCACATGTGGCACACCAATAAAGACCTATCATAAGTGGAACACTAATTATATATGCTCAAAGGGTAGTATAAGAATCAATTGACCAAGATGATCCCATGGAGGAAAATTCATTATAAGGAGGAGAAGAGGGGGATAGGTATAATATAGTATATATTCCTAATAATGATAATACCAAGTCTTGACAATCACATAATTGAGAAGAATGAACAATTATTTAAAAACCTAGAATTCATGATTATCATAGAATTAAAACAAACTTGGAGAAGTTTTTTAAATGAAAAAAGGAGTAAAAACAACCATGGAATATTCGAATACTAAAGTAGAACAAGAAAATACCATCCAATTAAGTTTTTCTTTTGCTCCTAAAAGGCAAAAAATTCAATAGATAATGTTACACCTAAAGAGGGAAGCAAATATTAAAGGATAGTGGCATGATGGTGATACTGTGTTGGGATTAAAAAAAAGCCTTAGTTATGCACAAGATCATGAAAGAAGAAGATCCATCCAAGGTCATTGGAGTATGGCCATTTGTACATATCTTGGTCAACCTTTTCATGGGATAAAGTTTACAGTAGATATGGATATATTGGCTGAGTGAACTATAGTATCTATCCACAAATAAACCCATGTATGAAATGAAAGTGGATGACTTTAAAAGATCCTTAAAACTCATCAAAGTGGGGGATATGATTACAAAATGATAAAATAGAAAGGATTTTGAAGCTTTTACATTTAAAATGACCAACACATCTTTGTTTGAGGATGAAAAAAAACTCCATGAATAAAGTACAAAGTTGAAGGATGAAAATATCATGCTAAAGCAGGCACTTGATGCCAAAACAAAGATTTGTGGTAAATTGAAAAATCAAGTCAACACCATGGGGAAAAAATGAGGCCTTCAAATAAAATGCTAGATCAACACCCTATTCAAATTGATGTAGATGTGTCAACTCTCTGATACTAACTTGCCTAGGTAGAGCATACAATCATTAATATGGATAGGGAAAGAGTGGTATTAGATGCACATTATAAGGAGATCATGACAGGGTTTCTCAAACCTAAAGTGGAAGATATTCATCAAGTGTCAAAAAGCATGTGGGTAACAAATAAATTAGAGAAAAAGGTGTTTGGTTTGATATAAAGAGATATGGGAGTATCGAAAACATTCATTAACACATAGCTTGATAGACAACAAAAAAATGAGAATATCAAAATCACGGTTGACCTAATGGATGGTGGAGAAATTGAAAATTTTAGCTAGGGAAATGTACCTTTATTAAGATAAAATTTGAAAACCTAGTCTCAAGCCACTTCCACAACTAGAATATTAAATATTTAACAACAATAATCTAGAGAAAAGGTAGCACATCCCTAGTAACTTTGAATGAGATATTTTTTTTGGGTTTACCTCCATAAAATCCCAAAAATGGGATCAAAATTAAAGGGGAGTGATGATAAGCTATAAAGTCACTCATAGATAAGTTTAGTAAGGCACTCAAGGGATACACACTCCCCATTGATAAATATTTAAGTGGAACATATGAAGGGGTTATGAGTGTGAAAATAAGCATTGAAAATTTTATTAGACCACACAATTCAACCAAAGATCTCAGTTGGATACAAGTTATGAATGATATATACTTTATTGTAACTACCCCCCTTGCCCTAATATATGGATTAGGATGTTGGATAGTTTTATTGATAGTGTAACACAATAATAGTTATAAATAACTATAATATTGGCCTTTCCTTTTTGTGTTACTATGCCTTACATAGGCACATTAAAATGTATATGCTTAATACTATATTATAAATCAAATTTAATGCATAATGTCATTATTTTTCATTTCATAGGTAAATTTCATGTGAAGGTACCATTTTTTCATTAATTAAAGATACTAGGGATGTTTTGGAAGGCCACCCATGGCACACTTTTGTATAGGAAAATGCATTTTTGGAAAAATATAAGTTACAAAGTTAAAATACATTGAGCTAAAGATACCAAAAATGATAGCTAACATGTGTATCCAATAAAGCTTCTACATACTACCACAACTCTACATAAGGCAATTGATTGCCTAACAATTCATCCTTTTGATATTACTAGTATGCTTTTGTTCTAGGGAGTTCTATATTTTTCATCTAATTTATATTTTTGCTAAGAGTCTTATAATTGAGTAGTTTGATGGTTATTTAAGGTCATGAAAGACATTGTTGAAGCAAAGTTGAGCTCATGGAGGTCATAGGTCTAATAGTACTAGGAAATTATCATGGTTTCATAACTCAATGCATGCTAAAGCTCATGAAAAATTATAATAAATATTTGTACTAAGTCTTATGATTTGGATTTTAGACATAGGCCATGCAACACATTTTCTTATTTAAATCGGTTATAGAATTAAATTTTTCTTATGAATATTAAGAGTCATATTAAATGATTAATGTAAAATTTGTGTAATAATTACCAATGGTCATGTATGCCATATGGATGGTTTTTTGTAAATTGTGTAGAATTTCCTTAGGTGTGTCTTTTCAAGGAATTTTGATTAATTTTATAGATGGATGTTAAAATTGGCCCAATGTAACTTGTCTCAACAAATTTGATGAATCTTTTACAAACTTAATAATCTCTTATGAGGATTTTGTTTAGTTTTGTGTGTGAATATCCTTTGAATTCTCTTTTGAACTATAAGCTACATGTACTAGTTTGCTTTTCATTGTTGTATTTGAGAATTGTGAGGGTTAATAAGTAAGTTAGTTTGTGATGTTTATTATTTTTTAACATATAATATAGATCTTAAAATATAAAATGAATGTGTATTTATATTGATAGTGAAAAATTAATAGGGTATGTAAAAATCGAGGGTCACATTCATTATTTTAATACTTTATATATTTAGTGTATTCATTTTGTCAATTATTCATTAGGACTATTAGGGATTCCCCCTAGGTTGTGTGAAGTCTAAACAATGTAGATCATGGCTTCTTGAACTTCAAATCATCTCTAAAGAGAGTATGAGTGTAGATATCCTCTAAACTACGTTGTCAAGGTTACCTAGGTAGGGGTGCAGTTTTAGGATCCAAAAATTTACTAACATCATTGATGGGGGATAAATGATCTTTAAATTTTAAATACCCCTTTGTGATTGATTTGTTCTTAGATCTTAATTATGCTTGAATTTGCATATTTTTTTTATATAAATTTAAAGGTGTTGATGACTTTGATGGTTTAAAACTTAGAGTACATGTAAAATGCCAAGTCTAATTCAAACAAAATGTAAAATATCAAAGGTGAAAGTTATAATATAAAAAAATACTATGTTGATGCACCAACCTGCTAAGTTGGAGGACCTTCAATCATCCTTCAAGCTAGATCCAACAAAAATACTACAATAAGAACTATCCAACCCAAATCCACACTCAAAGGGAAGAATAACCTTATGTGAAGACCTCTTAGATCCCTAGGTAAAGGTTGAAGTTATTGTATAAATGATTAAACTATCTTCCATGCACCTATAAAAGACAAAACATCATTTGAGAATAAAATAATTATACCACAAGTTGTTAGGCAAATAAAATATGTATGGAGGCCCAAGGTTAAGATGTAACTACTCCCTAGTGTTGGTATTAAGTCAAAAACAATGAAAGAAAATAGTGAAAGCAAAGATTTCAAGGTGTCAAAGAATCTTGTGCTTTTATCCAATGTTGTTAAGCCAAAGTCTTGAGAAAAAAGTCAAACTACAGGGAAAATTTTAACTCCAAATATATGTGACATCAATGGAGTCACATTACATTATAATACCCCAATAATTACCTATAATGTGTGTGATATGGCACATTTGTTGAGTAGGATAAAAATACAAGTCCTTATCATTCAAATGCTAAGAATTTCAAAACATTGTAATAAGGAGTTTGCAAACTTAGCTACCCAAATGTCAATTTTAAAGGTAAGACAAGTTGCTAAACTATCTAATTCTAATGAATATGATGAGTATGCCCCCATGATATATTTAGGTACATCATTTGTTGACAATGAGTTAGATATTGAGCCATTTTATACTTCTCTACTTGTGAATAAATGGTTTTTTCATAATTGTATGTTAGAATCAGGTGCTTCCAACAACATAATGTCATTAGTAGTCACAAATGAGTTGGATACCAAAATATTTATTACTTATGGTAAGTATTTTAAAATAGAATAAATAGATGTGCCTTTAGTAGGGCATGTACAAGGATTGGTGGTGTAGATTGCTACTTTTATTTGTAGATTCTTGCCCTTTTTGAGTATTGCTGCTATCAATAAAATGGGTTGTATCAGTAGGTGTAAACATCCTAATGGGTATGTCTTATGACACCATTCCATTAGAAGGGGAAAATGTCAAACCATGTAGAGAATAGATAATTCAACATTTAATATAAGAACTTGTTAGGGGTTTGAACAAGTTATTATATAATGAATTTGACATGAAAAACTTTTTTGGGACCAAAAATTTCATTGTAAATGTGTTGGATCCAAATTCCCAGCCAAAGATTATTGAAGAACAAGCTCATGAAACAAAGAGAATTTTAGAAGTAAATTATTTATAAGTAGGAGAATTATAGGTATTTCTAGACTCATGATTAGATTTTTGGAGAATATTGACCCACTGAATAATTTGTAAAAACATGCATGTTAGCAACCCAAGTTACACCCTTATTAAGTAGATAGTCCACTTATGATTCAAAATTAGACTAACATAGGATTGGTCTAAGGGTTGTGGGTTACCTATAACTAGACTAGACCTCTAGATTATGGGGCTAGCTCCCTTGGTGCATCTATTTGGCTCATTTTACTAAGACCTACTACTATTTGGGTGCAAAGGGAAAGAAATTACATAAAATGAATCTACTCTAAGGGATGGTGATGTAGCAATGTAAACACTCATCCACTCAATTTGGACTTCAACACATATTAGTAAGCAATATAAGTGACTTAATCTTCTAACTTCAAGGACTCCCATGCAAAAGTGTTTCACATAAAGGTGTCACTAAGTGATCAAAACATGAGGGTAATGATGGAAAGATTGATTCAAGGAACTTATCAATCAAATATCCACTCCAAGCATAGCCACTTAACATCTAAACACTCTATGTGACCTGCATAAGATCATATACTATCAACTAGGTGAGATTAAGACATGCCAAGGGAGAAAAAATACCACATGTGAAAATAAACCTAATTAGAACACACTAAACCTATATAAAAAAGTCTAAAATAGTCATTTGTATTAACTTAAGAGGTTAAAAAGTGCCAATGTAGGCAGAGTTTCTTCATGCCCAAGAGAGGGATTACAAATCAAGGCCTTAAGGCTTGAATACATAGTAGAATGAGAAGATAAGAAGATGGAGAATGGAATGGAAATGAGATGAAAAGGTCATCAATGACCATAGTCAATTCAAACTATAGTTATAATCAGTTACACAGTCCCCCAAAAGACTCTCCATGTATTGAGGCTCTTCAATGACTCTTTAGGCATTAAGGTGGGATAGTGGAGGCTGTGATTGACTTGTTAAACATGTCTCAAGGCATGGATATGACCCTATTTGGTCAAATATACCATCTTATTGATAATTAAAACTTTAATGAGATGTTATTAGGTCATCATAAAACATACAATAGTCCATACTTTGTTTAAGCATATTGACCAATCCAAGAAATTAACATTTTCCTCCATTATGACCATGGAATGTGTATTGGACTCCTTCAATGTAGTTATTTTTTAGGTGTAATATCTTGTATTGACCCTTCAAATAGCCTTTCTATGATATCCTTCAACTTTATTTGTTGACCAAGTAGGATAAATAGGCCAGTTAGGCCTAGTAGCCTAACTATTTACATTTAATGGCCATGAAACCTATATAGAACCTTGAGAACCTATGTGTTATTTAGTTTCAGGCTTGAACCTATCTCCCATATCATGACATGAGCCTTTTGAGTATCTTATACTTATAAACTTGCCAAACTAGGTGACTAGGTCACCCTCTCTCTCATATCTATAGATTGGCTCATTAGAAGAGACATACAAAGGCATTTAAAGGGATATTTTTGGGCATATAATGACTTGAGGAGATGAAAATGGTCCCGAAAAAACATTTCCAATGATTTGAAACATCTTAAACTACCTTGTACCTCATTTTTTACCTTTTTTATTTAAACATTACTATTTTTTGATAGGTCTGTATAGTTTATGTACAACAAAATACCATGGAAAGGGTATCCTATAAGTTGAATTTATGATTCAAGTGTTTATCAGGTCATTCATGAGTGTTTGGTTTATGAAATCTTTGCCATTTCCAATACTGGTCTACAACAGGGTTCAAGGAGGGTTTTGGAGGTCTACTATCTTAACGATGGTTCATAAAGTATAGACCTCTAAACCAAAAATTCTTGTTATGGATATTAAGTAAATAAACCCTTTAAAATTTATTGAATAACTTGATTTCCCATGTAAAAGGTGTGTTATTATATGAACATAAGTTGGTAGGCTTGTAGTCTTTTGTAGGCTATATGGGCATCCTTATAGTTGTAACCTTCGTTCATAAGCCTAAGCTCCTCAATATATCTCAATATTTTATGGATCTCAATTAAATATGAGTCCCAAGTTAACACTAAGATCATTTTCCTCAAGTCCCTATGCTATGAAGAATATGAGCATTTAAATAGGCAATTTGAGGTGACTATGTAGTTTGAGGTAGACCTTAAGACTAGTTTGATCCTTTATTTTAATTTTCAATACTTTAAAAATCCTTCATAAGACATGAATCATCATATCACACCTCATAAAAGTCCTAGTTATATTTGGAGAAGGTTTGGGTATGCTTCAACATGATGTGGGATTTATAGCCTAGTTATAGGCTTTAGGCCTAAAGGCCTAAATTGAGGGTTTAGAGGTCTAAGTGACCTATAGGTGGATTGAGGGGATTAATAGAATAATATAAGATTATTTAACACATATTTTTAACCTCATTCATCTATTCTAACTACTCAAACCCTATTTTGTCTTTATTATTTCATGACTGTGCCTGTAGGTTTCTCACCAGTTTGAGTGTTTGGGGAAGGCAAAGGCCTAAATAGCTATTTATATTTAAAATATAGGGTTGATGTAATTTTAAATATTTTAAAATTATCTTATGGTGGACAATATCCCTAGAGCTAAGCTTTTTCATCAGTTCTATTCCTGCACACTCCGTACAATCAAGCTTAAGGTTTGTGCATAGTTAGGCTTGTGCAACCCTTGGACTTGAGTTTAGTGTCTCTTTCTAAATTATAGGTTTTTATCAATTTTTAAACATTTTATATGCCCTCATCTCTTAAAAAATCCTTAAAATAATCAAAAGGTCTTTAGCTTAGGGATAAGCCTATTTAAGTCTATTTAGGCCTAAAGGCTTGTGTAGGCTTATTAGGCTCTCAATGCTCCTAAGGACTGCAAATAAGAAGTGTTGAGATATCCTTATGAGGAAAAATTATAAACCCTATTTAAATATTTTAACTTCACCTCTTATTTCCTAAAAACCCCTTTATGAATCCTAAGCTTCCTCTCTTGTTATCAAACCTCCAAATAACTCACTTGGTCTCATCAATGACTGTAAATAGACTAGGGTAGTTCTAAGACAAAACAATGACTATTTACACTAATTTTATATCCTTTATAAAAGAATGAGAACATTAATCCATGTACAATAATAGTTTTTACTAAGTTTTAAGGCCTAATTACACCTGTAGAGGTTTTAAAATCACAAATTCTCCTAATACTAACTATAGGTGTTAATTGTGTATAGGTATGGGCTAGATGTAGATGCACATGGATATATATTTTGGGTCTAATACCTAATCACAAACATTATGATATATATTAATCCTTGAACTTTTTTTATAATATTCAAATAGGTTTCATCATCTCTTAGCACCCTTGCTCTTTTGTCCTAGGTTCAATATCAACTGCTTACCTAGTCACCTATAGGTGTTTTAATTAGGGTTACGAATATGTTCTTATGATTTAGACCTCATTGTCAAATTAATTAATTGACTTGAACCTGATTATTTTCCCTATCAGGTTCAAATATCTCTTCATTTTTCATATCTCACAAGTTCACCTTTAATACAATACACAAGACTAAGTTTTGTTTGACTTAGTTACATATCTCCACTAGGTTGGATGTAGCTTATTTTGAGGTGTTTATTGACATATAAAAATCCTTTAACTTATTTTTAATATAAATTTAATTATAAATCTTTCCTCATATAAAATCTATCTTCTCCCTTAGGCATAACACTTGCATATTGTCAACTACATGTAGGTGCCTTTTGGGAATAGGACTGTGCCTTTGGCATAATACCTCATATTAAAATCATGAACCTAATTAGGTAAAATAATGTGTTGAATTTTAATTTATGTTTCAATTCTTTCAAATTAAGTTATTCCTTATGAACTTATCTTGAAAATGGAGCAAACTAAAAATATGCCTGTATATTTCTTAGAAGGTAACTTGTAGGTGTCTTTAGGGCACTAAATACAATTTTCATTGGATATCTCCTTGGTCTATTGAGATTGTATGGAGTTAAACATAAGAATTAGTATCCTTTCAAAATATCTAATAAATCTCATATATTCACCTTTTGTCATGGTCTAATGTTCATACTAACTGTGTATCTTCATGACAATGGTAGGTGGCTGTTAGGTCTCTTATACGTATTAAGGTGGAGGTTGGATGCTAAAAGACATTAAAAAGGTAAATGACATGGATTATTAACCTTTCATAAAAATAACCTAGGATTTATTTTAAACTCCTTTAATTGAGACACTCTTCTAACCTCCACTATACACCACTTTCCATCAGTAACTTGACTATAATTTCACCTTAGCTGTAGGTGAAGATTTACTGTTGATAGGGTTTAATTATTTATAACTCATATTCAAGAACATGATGATATATAAAACTCTTTATCTTAAAAAAATAGTGGATTCATTATGTATATGTTAATAGGTAGTTGTGATATAGGTGGTGGTAATGGAATATATATGGAGATTGAGAATGGAGTGATAAGCTTAAAACAATGGTTGAATGGTAGTGACAAAGTTATGAAAATGGAATGAATTATGAGGGAGTGTAATGAAACATGAATATAATATTAAGATAGAATAAAAGTATCCTAGACATATTATACACATTCCCAGAAAAAAGTATTATTTTGGAGGTCATTAAAAAAGCATACACAATGAAAAGAGAAACCTAGGATTCTACAAACAACCTTAACATCTGCTAAGTGAGATTGTGAGAGTGTTTGAATAAAAATTGGTGGTTGAAAGGATATGAAACTTTTATGAAGATTTATAAACCAAAAGGAAGAACATATTATCAGGAATGAAACATTTCATACCATGTCTTAATGTGTTTTGACAACCTTGAATCCACCATGCACCGTACATTGCCCTTTTATACAGTAAGAATCAGATATATATATGCAGCCCTCTCTTAGACACACCATGAGAGAGCTATAAAACTATATGAATGTAAATTTTTTAATAAAATAGGCGTGAAAAATCTTGAAAAAAACCTATTGATCCTTTAACACCATCAACCTTCAGTTGAATGTAAAGAACACTCTATTTTACCATTCAATCTTACTTGTAGACTTTAGATTTGGTAGTGTAGATGTTATTTACCTATATACTCAAAAATTTGAAATTGGGTTTGATAATGTTATGGGAAATTGGTTAAAACTCTTAAAAATATCCATAACCTTCCATTTTTCTATCACCATGCTTAGGAAAGGAAAAAGCATAGAAAACTAGTTCCCTGCTTGAATGGAAAAGCCATTGCGAGTGACCTACATTATTAATGATTATTAATAAATGAGAGAGAGATTAAAAATGATAAAAAATTACAAAATATGAAAGATATAAAGGGTCCCCTCCTTTTCCTAAAATTTTATATCTTGATATTCTCTCTCATGATCGTACCATCTACAAACCTGAAGGGCTCTACTAAGCTGCAAAGGATCTCAATAGAGTAAGAGGATTGGTTTTGAGTTTGTATTGAATAATTTGATCATGAAAATTCACCAAGATAACTAAAAATAACTTCCCTATAATCCCTTAACCTCCCCTATATTGAATTGACCATACCATTCTATATAACCTAGAAAAATGATTGAAAACACCTATTTACTTGCATTTTCTCCATGCTTTAAGGTTTGAACCACCATTATAGGATTGAGTGAAGGAAAACATGACTCAAAATGACTTAAAACTAATTATTATGGTGAGGAAGAGATAAAAAAGCATATTTGGCATGTGTGGTGTCCACTTATTGAGTAAGGAGTGAAGTATGAGTTTTAAAATGACTTTAAGGATATGAAACACATAATGATGATTTGGAGACTCTTTTAAGGACTTTATTAAACAATGAGACACTTTAAATATCACTCCTTTCCAAAGGTTTGGTAATATATTTTACCAACATGAGGTGTTTGGAGGGTGATAAATGACCTTAAGGGGTTCATGAAGGCTTAAAATTTCTTGAATGGGAAAACCATGAAAAAATGATATTGAAAACATCAATAAACCTTCATAAGACATATCGACACACTCCTCTTTACTTGATCATAGCCATGACCAGTGTCACATCACTAGATAAACCAAGACATCCATAATATAATGGATTTACAAGCAAGCTCAAGAATACATAATGACACCTTTAACAGTGCTATCAAGGCTCAAAATAGGATGAAAAAGGACATGACCATGCAGGAGATCACCATGAGTAGGCTTAGATGGTTTTCATAAAAATTTTTTTGGTTATAGGGGTTAGGATTTGGCCTTGGGAGGCCAAATTTTCAACATTTTTGGCAACTCACAGGGATTAACCAACCTACTGGTCAAGAGAATCCACTCATATTTATGACAATGATGACTGAACATGACTTATGACTTATGAAAGATCACCTTGTTGGACTACCAAAGATATTTAATACTTTATGACACCTATAAGACTCTAATAAACTAATAAGACACAATAAAGACAACTAAATAAACATACCTACACCTAAAAATAAACAATAAAGACACCAAAATAACTAAAAGAACTAAACACAAACTTATGATAACCACTTATTGAAGTAGGATAAAAAAACTAACTTGAGATTAGCTTCTTTCCTCTACGATCAAATGGAAAACTTGTTTGATCAGTATGGCATCATAAGGTCTGATTGTCACATCTTGATCTAAGTCCACTCAAACATTGCTCACTATATGAAGATTTCCACTTGTAGCTAGGGGCATGGGCATTCTAATGGCTTCTTGGGAAAGTATCTAGACCTTCTTGTTCCATCTCCATATGCATGGGTTGTCTATATGATTCCAACACATAATCATACTCATTATAAATCTATCTACCTTGCATGATTATCTTCATCTCTACCTAAATCATAGGCTACTCTTGATCATGTTGGATAGTTCAAGGTTTCCCTTATGCTATGGATGCAAGAGTTGCACCAGGTTTCATGACTTCTTGAGGCCATTTTAATTTATTTCCACCTTTCAAGAGTGAAGAGACATATATATATGGGGTGAGGAGTTGATAAACTTACTTGAAAATCTCAAATGAGTAATCTCCAGATAAGATAACTTTTTGGAATGGTGTGTTTAGAGGGCTAACTCCTTGGTTGATGGAATTACTTCTCTCAATCTAAATTCAATCACATTTAAGTAAAGAGTAGCCTATGTTGATGATATCAAACACACCCATTTATTGGTTCTCACCTAGCTCAAGTGTGATTGGACTCTCTTCAAGTTGAATAGTATAAGGTGTAGGATTAGGCACATCATAATTTGAAATGTCACCTTCTTAATCATGCTCATGGGCTGCAAGTCATTCCTTGCTATCTCTAATTGGTCATTTAAAATTCCTTAATCCTTAACAAAAACTTAATGATTTTTCATGCTCTCAAAGTTACCTTTTCCATCATCTTCATTGGCTCACCTACACTTGTCTATTACAACTGCTGCAAGTTATTGAGGATTGTCATGATGAAGGGAAACAACCATGTAACCAAGGAAGTGGGAATAATCCTCTCCTTAATCAACCAAAACATCTCTCTTTTGTGTCCCACATTGTTCTTGTAGCTCATCTTGAACCTCAAAAACCTCTTGGAGTTTATCCTCTTTTACATTGTGAAAGACTGATTCACACCTATCCTTGGCAAGGGGTGTTCCAATGATGATTTTATATTCTTAATCACTCAAGTCACTCTCATCTTCTATCACTATAGTTTTTTCTTCTTTATTTATCTCACAAATAAGAGGCTCCTTCTCAAGGGATGGCATGGTGTATCCTTGGAAAATATAAAGAAAGTGAGTCAAATCCAATAGTGTTGTAGATGCTTTATCATGTTCATTGAGCTACCCAAATTTGACAACCATCACTTCTTTTTTCTGCTACATATTGTCTTGAATATACTTATATGAGGGGAAGGTCTTAAAATATTGAGTGATATCATACTTTTCCTCCATTTCAACACTTTGGCTTATACTTGACTGGTCTCCTTCTCCCCTTGACTTCTATACTGTTTCCAAGTTATAAACTTGGATGTAAGAACTTATTTTACAGTTATCGTAGTCTTGGGCATTAATGGAGGAACTTCTTACTCAAATGGGATTGATTTTTTAACTTCCACTAATTGATATAGGAGTTAGTTTACAAGTTTAACTTATTTAGCAAGGTGATCCTCAAAATTAAGTACCATTTGATTGGTGGTCTCTTCATTATCATCAAAACGTGAGTGGCCTTGCAAAGTCTATTGTGAACCATGGAACTCAAAATTATTAAGGCACACTTCTCCCCCCTTTTGAACTTTCTCTTGGATATAACTTTAAGTAAAAAAACTTGGAAAGGCTTGTAAGGAACTTTGAGGGATTTGAAACATATTTTTTTGACACTCTTGAGAGGGAAAAGGGAGTTTACTGGAGGACTGATGTGGAATTAAGGAGGGAACATGTTGCTAGTAGGATTGGATTTGTTGTCTCTCATATAATGTCAACTTATCTTCAATGATTGAAACACTTATATGCCCAACTCCAAATGTATATGTTTGGACTCAACTCATCTCTTATTTTCTAGGTCTCATTTAGGCCTTCTTTAGTGTAAAGCTCCTTGTTCTGGATAAATCACTCAACTCATTATCAAACTAAAGCCATTTCTTGACACCCTTTAACTATTTTATTCTTCACCAATAATTTTAGGGTTTAATTCCCAAGATATATCTAGTTTTTAAACACCCTTTATTATCTATTAGGTCTTTTAAGGCTTACCTCACTTCCACATTACTCAAAAATGTACTTAACCATACTATAGGGGTCTCAAAACTCTAAAATATTGTAGAGTACATAAAATAAGGTCTAATTATTATTTTTTAATTTGTGAAAGGTTCAAATATAAGTTATACTAATTTTCCTTCTAAACCCTAATCTAGGTTATCTTATGCCTGTAGATGGCCAAGAGGGTATTAAAATCCAAAATTTGAGTTTCAACCACTTTCAAACCAAACCAAAAGAACTGTGAGGTCTAATCAGGCATTACACAACTTTTCTAATAATTAATTGTGAAGGATCTAACCTTATATATTCAAAAATGGCACATTCACAAAATTTTGAGTTAAATGATAAGACTGTGTGAAGGATTTGATAGTTTATTATACTTTTAAATAGATTTAGACTTATTTTTCAAGGATCTAATACTTACTAAAGATCAAGGATGTAAAATCTTGCTAATTAGTGTAATTTTATATTTATTATCTAGAGCTCTCAAGGAAGGTAAAATATTTACGTCTTTTGAATTTTAGTTGTGTTATCATTTGTCTTTTGTTAACTAATCTCACCTGTAAGATCTAGGCTTAGAGTGTAAGTGTTAGTATGTTTATTAAAGTTTTTGTTACTTGAACTAACATGTTACTAACCTCCCTTCTTGGATTTCTATGATCATAAATGACATGCCTAGGGGGACCTCAATAATCCCATGAAACAAAGGAGACTAATATGCAGATGTTAGTTTTACTATGGAAGGCCTAAGAATCTTATAAATCCAAGTTTTAACTTTGTTTTTCCATATTATGTTTTCTTAGTCACACATAGTTTATATAGAGACTAATATCAATTCTAACTTAACTAACATAGATCATACCAAAACTAAAATCAATCTACCCAAGATTGATATCAACCTTTGTGTGCAAAAATAGAGCATGCCAAAAATGTGTTTTTCAAGTTTATTTTAAGCTTTCTAGATTTTGTTTTCCTTATAAAGGCCTGAATATCATCTTATTTGATCATTTGCCTACAAGATCTTTTGATAAATGTTGATTTTAAGATTATTTCACTAACGATATTTTATGAAAACAACCCATGTTCATTTTATGTGTTTTTGTAGGATTGACATCGACTTAAGTCAATCGACATCAATTTCCAATTTGCTGATCGATGCCGTTTTATTCAAACCAACATCAGTCCCTGTGTGGATTGACACCAACCTCTATGGTAAGAAAACAAAGACAAACCCAAGAGCTAAATTTGATAAATGATTTTTCCATCCATGAAAGTGATTCAAAGTAGGAAAAAACCCTCTAAAAACTATAGGACCTAAGCTAGGAAAGGACATAAATTTGGAAGTGTTTAAGTCTTGAACATTTCATTTTGGTTCCTAAAAGGAATTTTGATGTTTTTATGCTTAGTTGATTTGTGAATGTTTTTGTAAGTTTTCAACTAATGCTAAGGGGTCAAAATAAATTCACTACAAATTTCCTTTTTGGTGTATTAAAATGAACTTTAATCACTTAGTTACATGATTTTAATTTTAATTTTATTTTATGGCTTGTTTGTTTGGAGTTGTTTGTCTTCACAAATAGATTGATGCATGTATGCTCTCCAACTATCCCTTTAATGAACTTGGGTGACCAAAATCACTCTTTATTTATATTTGTGATTTGTCCAAAGGCATGTAAAAAACATCATTAAGGATCTCCTTAAATCTGTATGGTTTGGGTGATCTAAACATGACCTTAAAGTCTTTTCTCTAGTCATTTATATTTTATACAATTTATCTTGTGAGCAAGAGTTCATAGCCTCCTTATGAGTTATTTAGGGATGCATTGAATCTGGGTTTCATATACCATCATCATACCAACCTTATTACATGGTAGGGTATATAAATTAGGGCATATATACTATAATTTCTAGAGGGCTAAGCGACTAGCCTCTCTAATCGTAATGAAACCCTGAGTCAGGTCTAGCTAATCAAGGGATTCCAATCAGAAGTACATGAGTGGAATCACTATGCAAAGGAATAGACCCTTTATTAGTAAGTTATATGGTATGAATTCAATTGACATGATTGCATCTCTAGTGTCAACCACACTTGTGACCATCTAGACACATGAAACCTATAGTTTTAGAACAATGCCACTTGTCATGGAAATACTGTTGATGCAAGAATAGTAACCCAAAGTTCCATGTCACCATATAATATCTTGAGAGAAGGGGGTGTAAAAACACTACTTATTCATGTACTTTTATTTTTAGATTAACACTTAAAATATTTTTAAGAGCACGTATATAGATGGAATTTGACATTACTACACAACCTTATTAATTTTAGGATTTAAGACATTATACTTAGGTGTTTGTGTTGTTTTATCCTTTATTGCATGGTTTTTAGAGTATAAGGTATCTATTTTTGTTTATTATGCCACAAAAAAATGAGTCTTGTGTTTACATAACTCTGTTGTTTTAGAAGGTGTTATACCATCTATTTGAAACCATACCTTTTGCCTTAGTTTTTTTGATGAATCTTTGTGTGTGTGTCACTTGATTGGAAAAGGGTAACATTACACTACCCAATCCATTTCAAGTTTTATGCCTTTAGAGTCTTGAAATAAACCAATTCAATTTCATCTAGCTTGTTGTTCACTCAACTAATCCTAGTTTTCCTAAGTTGAGTTTTCAATTAGCTTTGACAAGTTTAAATCCAAACATTGATTGATTTATATTTATGCCTTGTCTACTTTGGGCCTAGACACCTATATTTCTCTTTTGGGTTATGAAACTTAGGTTAATTCTTTACCCAAATTTGAAAACTATTTGTTTGTGCCTAGATTTGGGAGAAATAGACTATCTCCAAAAGCGTTTTATTTCATGCCTTATACTAAAATGACTAAATTTCATGTATAAAGTTGAATGTCTAGTCTATGCCAAATTTTTTTAGATTTGTTATATTAAATCATACCCCTTTGTTTAAAGTCTAGATTTTGTGCTTGTTTTGATAAATGTCCTAGCACATGCCTATTTTCAGATTAGTTTTTGATGCTGCATTTGGCCAAAAGACCCAGTAAATTTTTATTTTCCTAGATTAAACTTGTTTGGAACACTTTGAACCTAAATTTTGGCATTATAGTTTTAGTTCATCCACATGACCTTTTTGTGTAAGCCATTTAACATTATATTATTTTGACCAAGTTTTATCATAGAGCTTTTTGGAGATATAGCTCTGTCCTTTGACCAAGTTAGATTGAGTTCAAACCATTTACTTTTTTTAGACATTATTTTTTAGAGTTTATATAACTCTAGACCCTTTGTGGTGAAACATTCACCATTGATTCAAGCATGTCTCACTATACTCGTAGTGGCATCATGTACAATCCAAGGTATAGTAATATGGTTGCATAAGAAGACTTTGTTCAAGATCCCTATGGAGATGATGAAATTTGTGAGATGGATCCTTATCCACATTATAAAACTAAATTAGGAGAACAAAGATAAGATACTTTGGCTCATCATTTGGTCAACATGCCTTTATACTTGAATTATAACCAAGAAAAAAATGTTAGGTTGTGGAGCTAAAAGCTTCACCAAGATGAAAACAAGAGGAGTTACGGAGGTTACAGAGATTGCAAAAAGTTGTAGAATGAGTTACAGGGCAACCAACATCAGTCTGATCAATCGATGTCAGTTAGATATTAGTGAAGAAGCAACCGACGTCGGTTACCAGTTGGCCGACATCGGTCAGGGAGGAGCCAACGTCGGCAGCCTGTGTGTGAACATGTAGTTTGCATGTTGATTCCAGAGAGTCTATTCTTGGACTATTAGTTTGCATGTTAAAGGCTAATTATAGTCTTGAGTTGCATGTCTAATTATTATAATTAAGATAGTCTAATTATTGTAAGCATGAGATCTATATATAGACTCATGGGCTATATTGTAAACTAGTGCTAGAGAGTAAGAGAGCAAATAAGCTCCTTTAGAGAGAGGAGAGCAATGGTGTGTTCCTCCTAGTGCCACAGTACCAAGTGTGGGTGTTGGTTTGGAGAATCAGAAGGGTTCTTCATGTATGTATGATCTTGGTCAGCAGGTGTGCATAGCTTCTTTTGGAGATTTACAATGGTGAGTAAGGTCTGATGATTTGTAGGTAGGTACAGTTGTGTACTTGGTGTACTGGCAGCGTGTTACTGACTGGTGGAGGTGAACATCAATTCTATATTGGAGTTGATTATTGGGACTGAGAGAGAGAGGGAAGAAGGTCTTGAGGTGTGGCGAGCCTTTGAGGTGGAAGAAGAAGTGGCATCTTCTTTATTGTATTTTCTTCTGAGTGATTATTAATACAATTGTGTATTATCTCTCATATTCCTGTGTTGTTTCATATTTCTAGTTACTTATCATTCTGGTTAAAATTTTGTGTTTAGTTGTTAATACAAGAAGTAATCATATGTGCTCTAATTGGTGGAGCAAGATCCTGACAAGTGGTATCAGAGCTTTTGGTTGGGTTGACTAACAGGTGGTTCAGATCTGGTAGTGTTTGTTGATTATAGGTCACTCTCAGGGGTTTCAGATTGAGTGGGAGTATAACAATGATAGAAGAAAGTAAGCTACGAATGGAGAAACTAAATAGCATGAATGGTCTGATTGATGGAAAGAAGGAGCAGGTAAAGGTAGATTGTTGGTCGGTAGAAGATTAGCATGTAGAAGCAGATGTTGTAGGTGATGTTGCATAGGTTGCTCTGGATAAAGTAGAATCTTTGTTTACAAATTCTTTTTCCTCTTTTCATGCAGCCCAAAATAGAGCATCTTTTGATGGGTACGTCTGTGGAGACTTTGGAGAGATTTATTTAGGGGTTGGTGAGCCTTGTCAGATTATTGACGAAGGGGAAGTGAAGCTGAAATTGCAGACAGGTAACACATAGGTGTTGAAGAAGGTCATGCAGGTTCCAGTCTTGGAGATGAGTCTAATTTCTTTAGGAAAGTTGGGTGATGGGAGATGCACTGTAACTCTCATAGCGGATGCACTTGAATTAGATGGTGGTAAGAAAGTAGGTATCCTTTATATATCTACTTATATTACTGATTCACCTTCTGTTGCAGAGATGTGGATTTGTAGGCTTGGTCACATATGTAGGAGGGGAATGCATGTTCTTAAGTAGAAGATAGACATCTTTGATAAACTTCAGAACTGGAAGGCCTTGGTGTTCATGGAGGAGATGATGGACAGAGATCAGCGGAGTGGAATAAATTATTCTGAGCAGGGCTGTGTTGATTTGAACAGAGTTTTGATCCATGGAGAGCTCATGGGTAAAAAGTTATCACTCATAGGTGAACACAGGTATCGACATCGGTCAAATAGTAATCAATGTCAGCAATAAGAAGACTGACATTGGTTAGTAAGGAACTGACATCGGTAGAAGAGATACTAGTGTCAGCCAGAGAAATGATGTCGGTAGTTAGGGTCAGTGCAGGAATTGACATCGATCGAATGAAGACTGGGAGATGGCTGAGATCGGTCACTAGAATGGATGGTGGGCAGACAACAAGCTATCAACAAGTCTCAAACGCCCATATGGAGGTTAGAAAGGGTAAGTGAACCTCATATTTGTTGTTCACCTTCTTTATATTGCTTATCGATGGTCAAGAACCAGGAAGATGTGAAGAGGCAATGCAGGTAGAATCCATAAATAGTGGGAGCTTAGCATGGATGAGGAGTGTGAGTCTTTGGAGAAGAACCAAACAGGTGTTTGTTGGTAGAGTTGTCAGCTAGAAGAAAGCACTGAGAGACAGATGGATTCCCAAGTTGAAGAAGAGAGTGGATGGATACGTGAGATAGAAGGCCAATGTATATGGTCTTGAGGAAGCTGCAGGATAGTGGTATAGGGCTAACAAGTGGTACTAGGTGGATGACAAAGCAGAGCTTTTGTCAATGTCAGTATAACCATTGTGTTTATCTTACTAGGTGGATGATGGTTGCAACATTATCTTGTTACTGTATGTGGAGGATGAGCTTGGAACAGGTTCAGACATACAGGGTTTTGCTGAGCTAAGGGTAAGGTTAGTTTAGAGGTATGTCATGAAGAATTTGGAGCAGCAAAATTCTTTGGCATAAGAGACATGGAAGATCATAGGTTGATCTCTAGTGGGAGCTGATGTGAAGATGGTGTTGGCAGGGTTCAAGAAGCAGGATGCAAAATTAGAAAGCACACCAAAGGCTAGACAGTTCAAGCTTAGCTTAGAACAGTGTTCAAAATCACATGAGGTCTAGTGTAGACCTGAGTTTTCCCAATCAGTGGGAGTTGTCAGAAAGTATGGAGCCAATTCGGGGAAGGAGTACTGGAGGGTAGTTCAGTGGATTCTAAGGTATCTGAGAGGGACTAGCAGCAGGGATTCATGTTATGCAGGGTCAAGGTATTCACTACATGGGTTTGTAGGGTCGGATGTGGCAGGTTACTTAGATGACAGGTGCAGCATCACAGGTTGTGTGGTAGTTGGTCTTCAAGATTGATCTTGAAGAGGGATACAAGCTAGGGAATAATTTAGATGATGTATAGGTATAGGTATAGGTACAGCTATTTATCTCCAAGTGGGAGATTGTTAGGTTGTGGAGCTAAAAGCTTCACCAAGATGCAAACAAGAGGAGTTACAGAGGTTACAGAGGTTGTGGAAAGTTACAGAATGAGTTGCAGGGCAACCAACATCAGTCTGATCAACTGACATCGGTCAGATAGTAGTGAAAAAACAACCGATGTTAGTTACCATTCGGCCAACATCGGTCAGAGAGGAGCCGACGTCAGTAGCCTATGCGTGAACATGCAGTTTGCATGTTGATTCTAGAGAGTCTATTCTTGGACTATTAGTTTGCATGTTAAAGGCTAATTATAGTCTTGAGTTACGTGTCTAATTATTGTAATTAAGATAGTCTAATTATTGTAAGCATGAGATCTATATATAGACTCATGGGCTGTATTGTAAACTAGTGCTAGAGAGTAAGAGAGCAAATAAGCTCCTTCAGAGAGAGGAGAGCAATGGTGTGTTCCTCCTAGTGCCACAGTACCAAGTGTGAGTGCTAGTTTGGAGAATTAGAAGGGTTCTTCGTGTATGTATGATCTTGGTCAGCAGGTGTGCATGGATTCTTTAGGAGATATACAATGGTGAGTAAGGTCTGGTGATTTATAGGTAGCAGCAGAGAGCAGGAGATCTACTTAGAGTACGGTTGTGTACTTGGTGTACTGGCAGCGTGTTACTGACTGGTGGAGGTGAACATAAATTCTGTATTGGAGTTGATTATTGGGATTGAAAGAGAGAGGGAAGAAGGTCTTGAGGTGTGGCGAGCCTTTGAGGTGGAAGAAGAAGTGGCATCTTCTTTATTGTATTTTCTTCTGAGTGATTATTAATACAATTGTGTATTGTCTCTCATATTCTTGTGTTGTTTCATATTTCTAGTTACTTATCATTCTGGTTAAAATTCCATGTTTAGTTGCTAATACAAGAAGTAATCATATGTGCTCTAATTGGTGGAGCAAGATCCTGACACAAAAATCATAGTACTTAGCTAATGTACCATTGGTTATAGAACAAGTACAACATCAACCATACTATGCTAAGATGCCATCAAACTATGACCCTTATTTTTTGATCATCACTTGATTACAAATGAGGATGAAGTTTTAATCATATCCATGGAGGTATGGGAAAAGTTTTTAGCATAATTCCCCCATCAAAATTTTCCAAGTTTAGTAAGAGTTCCTTATAATATGCCTTATAATCAAAACATTGAATATGCCTCTTCTAACAATCCTCAATCTCTAGTGTCGATGTCATATTAAGACCCTCATATTATTATCATAGGAAAAGGAATCATTAAGGACCACTTCATACAAATGCAAATAATATACCAGACTTAATTGAACTTAGCATGTAATTTTAATAACATGACCATGTCAAATGCTCCACTCATATAGTTAGCTCTTTCAACAAGAGTCTTAATCAAATTGATAGGCTAATAAAATAAGGGTATATAACCAATCATGCAAATCACTTTATTCGGAGACATGTTAAATTCCATAATTATCAAAGAAGTGTCTTCTTCTACATAGAATAGTGAGCCAAACATAGTGGATAATATGCAAGTGACATCTAATCTAGACCAAATGGGTGTAAATGCATAAATAAATAGTCAACAACAAAATGTGCCTTTATTTAACACCATGAGAGGTTTACAAACATAGGGGGTAGGAAATTATACCTCCTAACCCCAAATAGCTACCTCTAATCCTCAACTAGCTTCTTCTTCAAGCATTGAATTGTAAGGATTAAGTAGTCAAGCAACAACCAGTACCATGCCTCAACAAAATGTGATAAATGTTACTCCACCACAATAGGTGACTATTAAAATTACAAAACCATAGGCACAATCCAACATACCAATGTAGTAGAGGTAAAACATTCTACCACCTTCATATGGGACAACTAACATTCCACCTCATCAGGTAGTGATGAACATACCTCTTTAATTGCAAACCAATATACCATTATAATCACACATGATGTCTAATCATTAGTGTATGACTATTTGTCAGTGACAAATATTAAACACTCTAAATGTTTCTACTTCCTAATAGGAGTTTATCTAACCAAGAGGTTATACCATTCTACAAGTACTAATCAGGTAGCAAGTGCCTTTTATTCCCAATGTGCCACAAACTCAATGATAGGGCCTTGGTTCACAAGATCCCCTTAATTAGCTAGGTTTGACTAGTTGGAAATATTTAATTATATAAGGCACAATACTTCACCCCAAGTCATATACTTCCATCTCAACCATAATTTACATAAAACCAAGACCATATACCAAATCCTAACCAAAATATCACATGATAATGCATAAAATTCCAACAATTACATCCTAATCCATGAATGCATATTCTTAATCAATTCCCTATCCAAACCAACATTCCATAACAAACCATGCCTCCACTATACCCTAGTTTAATTAATCCAATTTTGCCCACCTAACCTCCACCTCAGACAAATATTCCTTCCAATTTTATAAACCAAGAATTGTAAAAAATGAAGGATGTAATTGCTGCCATCTAAATTGGGAAATAGAACAATAAATTTAAGTTGGATGATGTGTGTTCTTACCCATGAGTATTTGTAAATACCATTTCCTCTAGGGTATGAAACACTGAAGTTTGACAATTACAAGGGTAAAGGAGACCCCAAGGCCCATTTAATGGAATTATTTATTGCTTACCAATGAGTGGCCTACAGTGACATATACCTCCTACTATTATTTCCAAGGAATCTAGTAATACAAGCTTTAGAGTGGTTTCTAAAATTGCCTAAAAATTTAGTTTATGATTTTGATGATCTTTCAAATAAATTTGTGAAACACTTTGATAATCTTGTACATGAGATTTAGTTGGTAGATTTAACACAAGATAAAATAAAGGCTGGTGAAAGCTTCATGAGTTATCTATAATAATGGAGAGCACATGCCAACCGATTCATCATAGTTTACCAGATAAATAATTAGTTGCTATGTTTACCGAGTATTTTCATAGTGAGATATCTTACCTTATGAAACTATAATGTGCACATACTTTCAATGAAATCATTAACAAAGTTTTATTGATCAAAAGATTCCTTATTAACAAATGGATCATACAAATAACCTCATCAAATTAGAACCAGAATCAAACCCAAAGTAATGGCCAAAATCAGAACCAAATCCAAGCACAAGCATCACAACCAACCTAGGCCAATAATTATGAAAAGTCCAAGCCATTCAATTATAACAAGAATGCTATTGAAAATTGAGTAATTAAGTCATGACATGTCCAAATAGTGTAAAAATCATCTGCTCAGCTTATGCTACATTTGAAAATTACTCCTAACCAACAACATCTTAAAAAAATGTAACAATTAAAGTAACCTTGACCAATACAACAAATACAATAACCTTTGCCTTTGCAAACCCCTTCTCCAAGGAGAACTATGCCTACTCATCAAGTTTTTAATGACATTGGAGAACTAATTAAAGCTATGTTTTCCAAGATAGCCACCATTAATATGATTAGCTGGCCTAATCCGAAGCACTATCCTAAGGGCATTCCCTATCCAGATTGGTATGGTAGAATGAGTTTTGTGAATATCATTAGGTTAATGGACACAATCTACGTGATGTGTAGATCAAGAATCTTATTGAAAATATGTTAGAAAATAGGGAGATAACATTAGATAACGAGGATTTTACATCAAATTAGAACCTTGGTATTTATCAAAACCCCTTTCCACAACATAACCAATATCAACAATAATAAAGACTAGAATAAAAATAATAATAACATCAATAATTGAGACATAACCAACAAAATTAACATCTACCAAATGGAGGAAGCCAAGGCAATAATGATGCCAACAACCAATAGACCTACCATGAAAATGAACATGAATACAAAAAATTTGTAGGCCATATTATAGGAGGCTATGTTTCCACCATCTCCATCAATCCAAGACCAAGTATTAACCAAACAAGACCATTGCTAATCAATCCCAACTAGCCAACCTATGCCAATGACCCTTCTTTGAGCTGAGACTACATACAATCATACCAAAAATTAGGGATTACTAATTTTAGACCCTATATCAATAATTCATCATTTACCTATGACCACACATAAGTACATTGATAACTAAGACTTATCTTATTAGGTCCCCCACCACCATCATTTGTTAGTAGTAATGGTCTTGTATCTAATCCTAATTGTGCAATCATAACTTAGTAGTTAAAGATTACCATCCTAGGCTCACAACCATCTACCACTTCACCCATCCAATCCACCATTATAGATATGGATAAGCCATTTACTACTGTGAGAGAAAAGATGTTTGATATTGTGAAACAATTATAGAATATGCCCACACAAATCTCCATATTAGATTTGTTGCATACATCTAGAATCCACAAAAACATCTTAACAATGTTCCTTAGCCAATCCAAAGTTTCAAATGACATATCTCTATACAAATTCCAATCTTTAGTGGGACATTTATCCCTAAGCTATCAATTAACCTTTGACTAAAGTGATATGTCATCCCTTGGCCCTCTGCATAATAATCCATTATACATTGAAGTTGTCATAAGATGGCACAAAGTGAAATGTGTCCACATATATAATAGATCAGGTACAAATATTATTTATTTCAAGATCATCAAGCTTATAAAGTATATAATAGCTCATCTGTAGCCTAAAATGATCACAATCAAAGTCTATGACAATGAAGAATAGGAATCATAGGGCACCATCAACTTGCCAATTATCATTGGGCCCTTGACCCGAAATACCTTATGTTATGTGTTAGACATTGATTTGTAATATAATTTGATTTTGGGTAGACCTTAGATGCATGAAATTGTTGAAATATCATCAACATTACACCAATGTATCAAGTTATCCCATTCAAGAATAAGGTCACTATACATGGAGATTTGCAGCTATACAAACATTTTAAACATTTAGAGGCTGAATATCAAATCTAGAATTACCATTTTGGTTTAAATATGGTTATAAAGAAGGAAAAAATAAAGGAAAAAATTGTTTATTCCTTATAGTCCAATTGTACTGACCCAAATTCCCTTGATTCATTGTCCCACATGTCACCTCTTGAAATGTCTAATCATTATACCATCTTAACTAATGGCTCAGGAGAATATTTGACCCATGATACATTACATATTGCTAAGATTACACAAAAACCCAATTCCTATGAAATAAATAAATCCAAACCACCTTCTATGGAATGGTAAATAAAGGGCAAAGGCAAATTGCATAGTCTAACACCTATCATTTTCACACTGACCACTGGCCAAGACTAGGATCCACTTGTAGGTGATGAATATTAGTTGTATAATGACAAATTGGTTGAATTTTACCTAAATTCCAAATATCCCACTGCAAAAAGAATCATGAAGAAGCATGCCTATGAAGGAAGAGGCCTTAGGCTAAATTAATAGGGTCAGCTTGAGCCAATTTCTACCACTAGGTACAAAGGAACATATGGTATTAGATTTAATCCTCTTGGAGGTGACCCCACATATATTATTTATGTTCAAACACCAATGAATAATTATTATGATGCTGAAAGTGAAGTAAAGTTTGATCATATCCCTTACAAAGACCTGACCAATACTAATTTGTTTGATACTATTGCCATTTATACCCTTCAACTAGTTATTCATAATAATCTGCTTCCCTTATATAATCCTCAACTTATGGACTAGGACCAACAAGAATACATAGTGCCTATAGATGAATTTTAACATGATGAGGCTTTCTATGATTTTATAGGCTTAAGGGGTAATATTCCATTGGGAGACCACAAACAAGGGTTCTCAATCAAAATGGGTCTTACAGCCTATTTTAGAGACCCTTAGACACAAACAAATGATTAAAATATTGAGGTCCCAAAGTTAAAACTACTTTGAGGTGCTTTTGGACTAGGGTAAAAGTAAATAGAAAGGCTAGTCTAATGGTTAAAACCTATTTTAGGTGTCACTAGATGGGAGTGTTTAACCTTCCTCCAACATAGCTTAGGAGACTACCAATAATGAACTTGCTTATGGGTCCAAGTTCAGTTTTGAATAACAATAGGCTTTTGATCGAATCATCCAAGAGTTTCCAATAGTTTTTATCACATGGCCATCCTTACCATTGGAATATTTTGATTCCTCATAACTTGGAAAAATTTAATATCCAAACCAAATAGAAGACTCTACTATTGCAAGCCAATTTAACTCTTTGCCAACTATTCTAGAAGATGGTTCAACTCTTCTTATGGAGAACACTATAAAATTCAACATCAAGAGTTCAAATCACCTTAAATGGATCAAATTAGGTGCATCCCTTGTTGAGGAGGAACATGAAGTCTTTATAACCCTTTTGAGGGAATTTGTTAACATATTTACTTGGGCCTATTCTAACATGCTAGGTTTGGACCCTAGTTTAGTTTTGTAACACCTTGTGGTACATTCTGATGCCAAAAATGTTAAAAAAAAATTGCACAAGATGCATCCTTGCATTACTGTATTAGTGAATAAAGAGTTGGAAAAAATCTTGGAAGTAGGATATATTTGAATGATCGACTATTCATAGTGGATCTTGAATGTTGCGCTAGTCAATAAAAAATCAGAAAGAATCATGATCTGCACTAATTTTAGAAATATAAATAAATATTAACTTAAGGATGACTTTCCTCTACCAAACATTGACATGATTATTGACTCCATAACCAGGTAAGAAATGATTTCATCGATATATGGATTTTTAGGGTATAACTAGATCTAAATTATGCTAGAAGACTAATATAAAATAATGTTCACCATTCCATGGGGAACCTTCTATCATCATGTTATGCCATTTGGTCTCAAAAATTCTAGGGCCACATATCAAATATCCATGGCCATCATATTTAATGATATGATGCATGCCATTATTGAATACTATATTGATAACATAATAGGAAATTCAAAGATCAGGGCCGATCATCCAACAACACTATAATGGATATTTCCATGACTCTATGAATATAAAGTTAGGATTAATCTTAAGAAGTGTGTTTTTGGATTTAATTCAATAAAATTGCTTGGATTTATTATGTCTCATTGAGGCATTGAAGTCGATCTAGCCAAACTGCAAGCCATTACAAAGATACCACCACTGACTAATTTGAATTATCTCCATAGTTTTCAAGACAAGATATAATCCATTAGACACTTCATCTCTTAGTTGGTAGATAAATGCCATATATTTACACACCCCTTGAAGAAAGGTGTCACATTTCATTGGGATGAAGAATGTCAGAAATCTTTTCAATAACTAAAAGAATCTCTTACCAATCCACCTATTTTATTACCACCAATTCCTAGAAAGCCATTCTTATTATATATATGCTATAGGTAAATCCATGGGGGCACTTTTAGCTTATCATAATGATAATGGAAAGGAACATGCTATGTACTATCTAATCCATAAACTAGTTGCATATCAACACAATTATATGCCCATTGAAAAAACTTGTTTAGCTATGGTCTTTGTAGCTTAGAAAATGTGACATTACATGTTAAACAACAAGACCATGGTTATTTTAAAAGTAGATCCTCTCAAGTATCTAATATATAAAACAACTTTACAAGGCCACACGACTGAATGGATCATGTTTTTGAGTGAATTTGAGATAGAATATGTCAACTAGAAGGCCATCACGGGACAAGTTCTCATAGATCAGCTTGTTGAAGCACCCCTTACATATATAAAACCACTAACATTCCAATTATTAGATGAGTCCATTATGACCATCATTAAAACACCTCTTTAGGAGCAACATTGGAAGCTATACTTTGATAGATCATTCATAGCCCATAGATTAGGTTTAGGCCTTTTATTTATTACACATAGAGGGATCTTATCCCTAAATCATTTCAAATTAGCTTTACTTATACTAAAAATATAGCTGAATATGAAACACTTGTTACAAGGCTTCATTAGACAGTAAAATGGAATATTCAACATCTAAAGGTTTATGAATATTATCAGTTAATCATCAATCATGTTATAGACCATTTTCAGACTAAGGATGACAAGGTGGTATCATATAAGGCCATGTTTGACACTCTTAAACAATAGATTACTTATGTATAATTTGAATATATCTAAGGGTTAGTAATAGAATAATAGATGCCATAGCCACCATTGGATCTTTGATTTTTCATACATATATGACAAAAGAATATCAATTCCTTATTACAAATATTTTAGCACTGGTTCATGAACCTTCAACCATCATAATGATCTATGATATTGTTGGTCCTAGATCTATCTGGTATTTAGACCTTTATGCTTATCTTCATGACCAAGTTATGTCACTAGACCTATCCCACAAATAATACAAGGCCTTTATCCACCATGTTGCATGTTATACCTTGCTTGGACCAACCCTATAATGCCATAGTTTTGATGGAACTATACTTCATTTTTTAACTTCAGTAGAATCAACATTAACATTATAGGAATTTCATGGAGTGGAACCCACATGAGTGGGGCCATCCTATCCAAAAAGAGCTTGTGTACTACGTAATATTGGCCAATGATGGATGCAAATGTAGTTACATATGTTAAAAAGTGTGATAAATGTTAAAGTCATTCCAATCTAATTCATGCCTCAACCAAGAATCTAAAACCAATGCTTACACCATGGATGTTTGCTACTTGGGTCCTCAATCTCACTGGGAAGATAAACCCTACCTCATTTGATGGCCATAAACATATCCTTACTGCTACTAAATACTTCACTAAGTGGGTTAAAGCTATACCCCTCACTCACATAACTGGAAACCAAATTTCCAAATTCATCTTTAACCATCTCATTTGCTACTATGGTATCCCATCCAACATTATATTTGATAATGACAGATCATTCAAAAACAAGGATGTCAAATCACTATGTTCCAAGTATAAAATTACTCAACATTTTTCCATAACATATTACCCATAAGGTAATGACCAGGCTGAGGCATCTAATAAAACCATAGTCAACATCCTTAAAAATATTGTCAATTATGATAGCCATGATTGGCACCTCAAAATATTTTTCACCCTTTGGGCATAACATGCTAATTACCATACTCCAGTAAGAGCCACTCTATATTCACTTGTCTATGGTACTAAGGCCATTCTTCCCATTGAGGTCATGTTACCTTCTTTACACATCTATTTGAAGCATGTACTAGATGATGAAGATAATAAATTAGTTTCCCTACAATATATAAAGTTACTTGATGAGAAATGCATGGCCATAGTAAACAACCTTCAAGCATACTAGAACTGACCCTATGTCCTTTATAATTGACAGGTTAAACACAAATAATTTGAGAATAGTGATCCTATACTTAAAGAAAACCAATAAAATACCATGACCAAAAAGAAGAATAAGGGAAAGTTTAAACCCAATTGGATAGGCCCTTTCATCATTGTTGAAAACTATGGCACTAGAGCATACATGCTCACTACACTAGATGGGGATAAACTTGTTTAGCCAATGAATATTATACACCTCAAATGTTACTTTACTTAAGAGACCTAGGTGTATTGTCTATGAGGCCCATTTCCATTTTACCATAATACTAACATTATTCTTTGTACTATATCATTCCACCATGTATCATTCTATCATACCTTTTATCTCGACTGATTTATTTTCACCATCCCTACCCAGTCCCTTAGACCTTGGTTCCATTCCATTGGTTTCATGACCACTTTTAGCACGAAGATTCAGATCAAGTTTCAATAGTTATTTCAATATTCTAGACAAAGGCCATATTTTAGAGAAATATGATAGTGGATTTTTAGTTGCATCTTTCATTTTATTATTTATTTCTATACCAAGTGTTCCTAATTATAACCACCTTTGGGAAAATTAGTGTCTTACATCATGCTACTAATTATAATCACCTATGGAAAAAATAGTATCTTTGACCTATGCTATTTTTAATTAATTATAACCACCTATCGATAAATTAGGAACAACATTATTTATCATGCCTTGAAGTACCACCTTGCCATGCCTATGTTGTACCATGCCATTTGCCACCTTTGCATGTTTTGTTTGAATTGACTACTAGACTAGTCAAATACATCCATTATAAGGTAGAACTACAATGACTTGAGTTCTCATTTTGGGACTATGTATGTGGTGCTTGATGCACATTGAAGTCAGACTAATACCCTTTTTCCATATGCTCTTGCCATTTTTTGAGAAACCTAAGCCACACTATCATCATTTTGTGAAAAATATTAAGTTTGCACGCTCTCAACATTTTATGATCTTGAACTGTTTAGTGTCTCATAATTCTCCATCAAGTTGAGATGCTCTAAAAATTCCAAGAACATTTGAAAATAGATATATAAAATAAAAAATAAAGACCATCGACCACTTATTTTTCCTTAAGGATTCTAGGATCCCTATTTACTTCAAAATCAACCACTTGTCATTTAGTTTCCCCATCCTTACTAGCCTATCATCTCACACTCTCTTCATTTTGCGAGCCCATTCCCATATTATTCTATAACATCCATCACTTTTTTATTCTCACCATTTTTATTCTATCCCATATCCTGGGAGAAGTACATTTGGCCTAAAGTTTTTGTTGGATCTTGCATCCATTGAACTATGTAGGTAATGTCTACTTGCCTAGTGCATTTGGAGTCAGCTCGATCACCCCTCCTTTTTTGTATTCCCCCATTCTTATTTATTTTATTGTCTCCTATCATCTAGGGTCAATGTTCATTATCTTGTTTGTGTCATGTTATTTGTACTAACATTATGATTAACCCTTGTATGTGTTTGTTTCATGTTGTTTGCTTTTTCATGTTTTATTTTGTCTATTTATTTGTTTGCCTATTTGTTTGATTTTTTGTTGTGCCTTGATTCAGTCTATTTGCATTCATTGGGTGATTATTTGCACATTATTTTTGAATCCATCCATGTTCATACATTAACATTATCATCATGGTTTTTACCATTGGTGCATGGTTTTTGATTGAGTATTATATTTCATGTCAGTCCTTATGCATGTTTTAGCTAAGTTATCATGGTGTTCTATCATGATACCTACCATCATGTGCTACAAGAAAAATTATCTCAGGGAGTCTACACATCAATAAGGCAATGATATATCTCCTTGAAACTAGAAATAATTCTCGATCTAATCCAAATCATTCCCACATATAGATTAATTAACTAATGAAAGAATTTTAACACTTGCGAGGTTAAACATGCATCTTCCTATTAGTAGGTTACCAAAATTCATCTTTCTCCTCTATGTCCATTTGCCATCATATTTTCCACTATCAAGGTATAATGCTTATAACCACCTCTGAGAAAATTATTGTATACCATTTTATTTGCATTGCCAATGATTCTAAATACCTTTGGGTAAATCATTGTGTTTCCATCTATTTGAAGGTTAATGCTTATAAACACATTTGTAAAAATCATTACCTTTTTTTGTTCCACTTATGCTGATGATTATAACCACTTGTGGGTAAATCATCCTATTTGTCTGCCTAATTGGGATAGATCTATATACCATTGATTATAACCACTTGTGGGAAAATTAATCTCTTCTACCCTATCTTTTCATTTTTTTGGTCCCATCATTTCTTCCTTTCAAAAGATTGATTGCCAACCCTTTTTTCCAATTGCTCCCTTGAGGGGTCATTTACAGTTCATCTATTACCATTGAAGTCATAGGCATATAGGACCTTTTCATTCTTTGAGAATATGTTACTATGCCTATAGATTACAACACCTTTCCAAATAGGTGAAAACTATAGCCACCTAAAATGGAATGCACAGTCAATCATTCAAGCAGTCAATAATACTAAAATACAACTATTAGTTTTGCTATTGACAACCAAAGAATCTTCAAAATTCAAAATTTAACATTGTCTTTTACGTATTCTATTTTTAGTATTACACAATTTTACATAGAGACAGATATTGGTTCTAACAGAATTGATGTTGATTCTATTAAAACTAATGTTGGTCCACCTAGAACCTATGTCAACCTTTATGTTCATCACCCAAAACCAATGTTGGTCTTTGTATAAAACAATAGGTTGATAGGCCATCTTTTGGAGCTTCGTTTGGGGTCATTTGAACTCCATTTTTTATGTTTTTTTTAAAACTACATTTTTTCTCCAAAATTTTTAGAATATGCTATCGATTTACCTTTAAGTTGCATAAATGTTTTACAAAATATCAAAAACCCTATAACACTTTTTTAGGACCCAATGGCCATAAGAAGACATTTAAAACACTTCTAACTTGTAATTTTCACATTTCAAATTGGTGTTTTAAGAATTTTATTGTTTAAATGATTTTTATTTTGTTTCAAGATTTCAAAAACAAATGCCAAGGGCAAAATTTCATAAAAGTTTCACTTTGGTGCATTAAAATAAACACTCACACTTAGATTACATACTCTTAAGAGTGGTTTATTTTATGTTTGTTCTTTCAAATTTATTTATTTTATAAAATGATTGATGTGTGTATGCTCTCCCCCATCCACTTTAGGGTACTCAAATGACCAAAAGTGATTTTTATTTACATTTATGCCTTGTCAAAAGGTGTGAAAAAAATGTCACTAAATATCTCCTCAAATCTATATGGTTTGGGTGATCTAAATGCGACCCTAAAGTCTTTTCACTTGTCATTTATTTTTATGCATCTTACCTTGTGATTGTGAGTTCATCGCCTCTTCACAAGTTTTTTAGGGAAATGTTGACCTAGGAATTAATCTCTTAGCATTGTTTTAACCTTATTTCATGATGGGATATACAAATTGAGGTCAATTTACTAAGAAATTTTCTTGAGTGGTTAAGAAAACTCCATTAGTAAGATACTACCTCGGATAGTAAGGGAAACTTATACATCATACTACACTAAGAAAGTGATAGATATAATGGTTGTAAAAAGGATAAAACCTTTTCACAACAATCTAGTTGATGTAGATATAAATGACACGAGCATCCCTTGTATTAAACATACTTGAGACCATCTAGAAACACATAAAAATTTAGTTTTAGAATAATCCCACTTTCCATGAACGTACTGTTGATGCAAGATGAATATCCCAAAGTTTCATGTCATAGTAAAAAATCTTAGGAGAATAAAGAACTTAAAAACCCTAATTATCACACACTTTTATTTTTGGATTAACACTTAAAATCCTCCTAAGAGTGAGTATATTGACAAAATTTAATAATACTATGCAACCTTGTTAGTTTTAAAATTTAGGATGTTACACTTAGGTGTTTGCATCATTTTATCTTTTATTACATAGTTTTGAGTCTAAAATATCTATTTTGTTTATCATGCCACATATAAATAAATATTGTCTTGTACATCACTCCATTGTTTTAGGAGGCATTATGCCGTCCATTTGACACCATACCTTTGTTTTGATAAATCTTTGTGTGTGTGTCACTTGATTGGAAAGGGTACCATTAATCTTCCTAATACATTTCAATTTTTATGCATTAGAGTCTTCAAACAAACCATCGATCACATATTTAGAGTATGATAATATCATTACATTACTCTAATTATTTCATATACTTATTTTCCTTGTGCCCAATTCTGATTTCAAAATTGAGCCATGTGTGCCTTTAAGATATTTTACCTAGTGCCGTTATGCCATTCACCTTTGTCTAGCTTGTTATTTAATCAAAGAAGCCTAGTTTCCTAAATTGAGTTTTAAAATTAATCATTGACAAGTTCAAATATAGACATTGATTTATTTCTATTTATGCCTTGTGTAATTTGGGCTTAGACACCAATTTTTCTCTTTGGGGTTGTGTAACTTAGGTTAATTCTTTACCCAATTGGAGAACTATTTGTTTGTGCCTTTATTTAGGAGAAATAGCCTATATTATTTATGCCTTTTATTTCATGCCTTATGCTAATTGACCAATTTTATGTTTAATTCCAAATGCCTAGTCTATGCTAAAGTGTTTTAGATTTGTTAGATTAAATCTCACCTTATTTTTAAAGTCTAGTTTTTTTCTTAATTTGACAAAAGTCCTAGCACATGCCTATTTTGAGTTTATATTTTGATGTTGTATTTGACAAAAATACCTATAAACTTTTATTTTATTATATTATATTTGTTTGGAACATTTTGTACCTAGAGTTTGGCATGCCAATTTTTATTCAGCCATTTGGCCTTTTATGTGAGACATTTGATATTAGACTATTTTGTACCAAGTTTTAGCATAGACCATGTTGGAGATGCAGCTCCCCTAGACCAGGTTATATCAAGTTTGAACCATTTGTCCTTTGAACATAGTTTTTTAAATTTTGTAAAACTCCAGGCCTTTTTGTGAAATGTTTATCGTTAATGTGGATATGTTTTGCTAAACTTATGGTGGAGTTATGTATGATCTAAGTTATGATATAATGGACAATAAAATTGAGTTTTTTCAAGACCCATATGGTTAAGAAGTGGTTTGTGAGATGGATTCATATCCTCCTTATAATCCTCAAGCTGGGGAATAAAGCCAAGTGCCATGCTTGATGGTACATTATTTGGGCTAGTTGATGTATGATGTTCACCATCTCATCAATCATGACATATGATCCCCCAATTATACCGTTAACCCTCCTTTGGACTACATGAGACACCAAACTCCATAGCATCCAAGTATTACCATTCTAGGACCTCATCCTTTGGCTTGTGTGAACAAACAAGATCTATAACTAGCTATTGATCAAAATTTAGAAAGGTTTCACTAGGAGATTGTTTTTATTTTACATGAATGTGGTCTTAGCATCCTTGATGTTCTTCAACTAATATGTTGCCATGGATGTTGTTCAACAAGGTGTGATTTTATTAGTCCTAATCAACAATTTTGGGGGTGTATAAGGGAATAAAATGGTTAGGTCAGTTGATGGTAATGGCATGTGGAACATTAATGGAATGGGGAGAGGTAGCATAATACTCATAGAAGATATTAGGAGAACTTATGCCAATGCTTAAGTAATCATCCTATAAAATTGTAGAAAGATCACAGATGTATTCAAACTTATTTGTAAGGCATGCATAACCAATGTTGTAATAGCCATGAACATATTCTAATTTTAAAGCTAAGTCTGACTCAAGGGACTCTAAATCTGATGTTGAGATTGATGTTGATTCTAATTTTGATACTAAATATGATGTTGATTCAATAATAGAATCTAACTTCAATGTTGATTATTCATCTAGTGTGTATGTTACTACAACAATGTCTTATTGAATGTTTGGTAGTGGATAAGTAATGAACTATTATGACATAATGGGATCCATAGAGATTAGATTATCAAATTGAAATTCCTTAATAATTGGAAGAAGGTGAAGAGACAATTCCATAGAGACTGAATTGTCAATAGGAGGTTCTTGAAAAATAGGACAATGATTTGACCAAAGGCAGTTATAATCATTAAGAAGTGACTCAACAAAGATTAGTTTTTCAGAATGAGACTCCTTAACAATAGGTATAAGATCAAAATGTGATTCATCACAAATTGACTTATCACAAATGGTTGTTTTAAAAAAAACATCACAGCTTGGTTGGTTTTCTTAGCCTTAGTTTATAAGTAGTTTTAAAATACCAGTTTTAAACATATCTTGGTCTTTGAATGGTTGGATCAATTAAAGAGGTACTGATTAGATCAGTCAGGGATGGATGATTGGTAGGGTTCTATAAAGTGGGAATTTTTATAAATGTATGAAGAATGATTGATGGTTGGATAGTATTAGGATTAACAGAGGATGGTTTATGGCCTAGGATAATAACTGTGACCTATCGAGTTGGTGATTAGACAACTTGGTTGGGATAATGAGCTACCATACTTGGAATTTCCTATAATGGTAATGATAGGGAATTTTGGAGCTTGGTTTCTCATAAAATTTAAAAGATGAGGTCCTAAAATATAAATGGTAGGGCATTGTGGAGCTTAATTGCTTACACAAGTCAAAGGACAAGGTCTTGGAATAGAATGGTAGGGCATCATGGAGCTTAGTTGATTGAACAAGTCAAAGGATGAGGTCTTAGAATAGAAATGTTAGGGTATCATGGAGCTTGGTTTCTCATACAAGCCAAATGATGAGGTCCTAGAATAGAAATGGTGTGGCATTACAAATCTTGGTTTCTTTCACAAGCTAAAGGATGAGGTCCTAAAATAGAAATGGTATGGTTTTATGAAGCTTGATTGCTTTCATAAGCCAAAGGACAAGGGAATGGAATGGTAATCCTAAGATGTTATAGATCTTGGTGAATTTTATAATACAAAGGAGGGTTAATGATATAGGTGTGGGATTGAATACCATGAGTGGTGAGAGGGAAAACATCATACACCACTAGGCCAAAATAATGTACCACCAAATATGATGCTTGTCTTTATTCCCCATATTGAGCATTATAAGGAGGATAAGGATCCATTTCACAAACCACTTATTCACCATAGGGGTTTTGAAAAAGTAAATTTATGTTTCCATCCTATCATAACTTGGATTTTACATGAATCCACCATAAGTATAGTGAAACATATCCATATCAATGATAAATGCTCCACAAAAAGGCCTAGAGTTATACAAAATCTAAAAAATAATGTCCAAAGGATAAATGGTTCAAACTCGGTATAAATTGGTCTAGGGGAGCTATATCTCTAAAATGGTATGTGTTAACACTTGGTACAAAACAATCTAACATCAAATGTCTAACATCTAATGTCTCATGCAAAATGTCAAGTTGCTGAATAAAAATCAACATGCCAAATTCTAGGTATAAAGTGTTCCAAACAAGTCTAATCTAAGAAAATAAAATTTTAAGGTCTTATGGCTATAAGAGGCATCAAAATATAGGTTCAAAACATGCATGTGCTAGGATTTTTGTCAAAACAAGCACAAAATATAGACTTTAGAAACAAGGCGAGATTTAATCTAACAAATCTAAAACAATTTGACATAGATTAGGCATTCAAAATCAAACATAAATTTGGTCAATTGCCATAAGGCATGAAAAAAAAATCATAAATAAGATAGGCTATTTATCCTAAATAAAGGCACAAACAAATAATTCTCCAATTGAGTAAAGAATTAACCTAAGTTACACAACCCAAAGGAGAAAGATTGGTGTCTAAGCCCAAATTACATAAGGCATAAACATAAATCAATAAATGTTTGGATTTGAACTTGTCAATGGTTAATTTAAAATTTAACTTAATAATCTAGGCTTCTTTTATCAAATAATAAACTAGACAAAGGTGAATGACATGATGGCACTAGACAAAGATCCAAAAGGCACATGTGGATTAGTTTCAAATTGGAATTGGGCACAAGGAAAACAAGTCTATGAAATAATTTGAGAAACATAATGATGTTATCACAATAAAAATATGTAATCAATGGTTGGTTTCAAGACTTAAAGGCATGAAAACTTGAAATGAATTGGTAAACATAATGTTACCCTTTTTAATCAAGTGAGACACACATACAAATATTTATCAAAAGACTAAGGCAAAGGCATGTGATAAAAATGGATAGTGTAATGCATCTTTAAAAAAAGGAGTGACGTATTAAAAAAAACTCATCTGAACATAGCATAACAAATAAAAAAATATTTTTAGACTAAAAAATCATGCAATAAAGGATAAAATGACACAAACACCTAAGTATAACAGCTTAGATTTTAAAATTGACAAGGTTGCATAGTACTATCAAATTCCATCTATATACATGTTATTGAGAGGATTTCAAGTGTTAATCTAAAAATAAAAGTGCATGAATAATTAGGGTTTTTACACCCCCCTTATCTCAAGATATTTTATGATGACATGGAATTTTGGGCTACTCGCCCTACATCAACAATATGTCCATGTTAAGTGGGGTTCTTTTAAAACTAAATTTTCATACATCTATAGATGGTTCCAAGTGTGGCTAACATAAAGGATTCTCATATTATTTAAATCCACATCAACTAACTTATTTTGAAAAGGTTTTATTCTTTTCATAACCACTACATCTGTCATTTTCTCAACGTAGTGTGATGTTTGATTTTCCCCTACGGTCTGACAAAGTATCTTACTAATGGAGTTTTCTTAACCATTCAAGTAAAAATCCCAATAATTCAACCTCAATTTTATACCCCACCATGGATTGGGATTGAAATAATGTAAAAAGATAAATTCCTAGGTCAATGCTTCCCTAGAGAAACTATGAGGAGGTGATGGACTCCTGCTCACAAGCTAAGATGCATGAAAATAAATGATAAACAAAAAGACTTTAGGGTCACGTTTAAATCACCCAAAATATATGGATTTGAAGACAAACTTAGTGATGTTATTTTTATAACTTTTGATAAGGCACAAATAAAAATAAAGAGCGATTTTAGTTACTCAAGTTCCCTAAAGGGAACGGGGGAAGAACATATACACATCAATCATTTTGCAAAAATAAATAACTTTGAAAGAACAAGCATAAAATAGAACACTCTTAAGAGTATGTAATCTAAGTTTTAGTGTTTATTTTAATACATCAAAGAGAAATTTTTATGAAATTTGGTCCCTTGTCATTTGTTATTGAAAGATTGAAATAAAAAAAATGATTTAAACAAAAAGATTCTTAAAACACCAATTTGAAACGTGAAAATTGCAAGTTAGAAGTGTTTTAAATGTCTCCTTGTAGTCTTTGGGTTGTGAAAAAAGTGTTAGGATGTTTTTGAGATTTTTTGAAATATTTATGAAAATTTAAGGTAAACTAATAGAATATTATAAAAATTTAGGATAAGACACATGGTTTTAAAAAAATACATAAAAAATAGAGTTTAGATGACCCCAAACAAAGCTCTGAAAGATGACCTATCAATCTACTATTCTACACATAGAGGCTAACATTAGTTCTAGGTGAACCAACATCAATTTTAGTAGGATTGACATCACTTATATTAGAACTGAGCTCAATATTTGTGTAAACTATGTGTCACTAAAAAAATAAAATATGTGAAAAACAATGCTAAAACTTGAATTTTGAAGATTGTCAAGCACTCAATAGAAAAAATAAGAGTAACATTTTCATCTCCTTACTAAATGGGATGCTTTAAATTTCTATCAGTTGTGCCATTTGTGATCATAAGAATCTAATAAGGGAGGTTAGTAATATGTTAATTCAAGTAATAAAAACGTTAATAACATACTAACACTTACACTAAAAATCTTAGATCTTAGGGGTGAGCTTAGTTAACAAAAGACAAATGAAAGTACAGCTAAAATTCAAAATAAAATGAATGCTTTACCTTCCTTGGGAGCTTTAAATGCATTATTGAGTGGCCTGTTCAACTTGTGCTTTAAAAAGTCTTTGGTAATGGAGGTTGTGTAGCTCCTTCTCTCCTTGGGACCATGGCTTATGTTGTGGCTTGGCTCTAGTTTTTAACATTATAACACTATTTTCAAGGAAATTTTTTCATTATAACACTAATCTTCTCAAAGCTTTGAATTTCTTTGTGCATAATAACTTTACACCAAAATAACCTATTCAATAGGTAAGGAATGGTATTTATAACACATGAATCTATCCCCAACACAAGGTGAGTCAACTATAATCTTAGTAGAGTTAATAGTTTTCAATTAATCATAATTTTCAATGAATAGGTATGGGTCTCCAAAATAAGATATTTTAAAATACTTCTAAAGGGATTGACAACTCACAAAGGTCATTATGAAAGGTTTGGATATTTACTTTTTTGATTTTTTTTAGTTATTCATTAATTGTACATGGATAATTCAACTAGGAATTTACTTTGGTTTAGCTTGTTAATTAATTTTGATTATCCATTTAGCTCTTTCAAGATTTGATATTTATTCATGTGCCCTATTTAATAGCTCTTTCAAGATTTGACTGATACCACATGATGATTAAGGATGAATTCATGAGAGTTTTTTGTTTCATACCATAAGATACCCTAATTAGGTATGTCTCAACATGATTCTAAGCTTTGACAAATGATGCACAAGAAAATTTGGGATGTTAAGTGATTCTTAAGCTTACTTTGTAATGGTTGGTAATAATCAATCTGAAGTCTGGTCAAAAGCCAAGTGTGACCATTTTTAGGTGTCTACATATATTTTATTAATTTTTAATGATCCAAGTATGATTCTTTCATGAATTTTAAAGCAAAACTTATAACACATAAAATATCTAACCTAATAATAGTTAGATAAATCAAACTACCAACAAGCTATCTGTAAAGTGTGGGGTAGTTTTGTCACACAAGTTTTGGATCAAATTTAACACCAATTTTAATAGGAGTAAATGTAGGTTTACAATCGATCATATTAAGCTTAACAATTAGGTTATGTGCATACTGATATTGAGAAACAACCTTTGAATTTTTATCTTGAAATACAACTATTCCTAGAATACCTATATAAGCTATTTCAAAAAATTGATTTAGTTTATCTTTATATTTAAGAATTAAACTAATTTATTTGTCAGTAATAATAATATTATCAACATATAATATAATTAAGATAATTTTCAATTTTAAAAAAGAGATCATTATCAAAATCATAGTTAAAAAAAATTAATTATTTAATAAACTATTGATTTTATAATATTAAATTTGAGGAGCTTTTTTTAAACCATACTAAAATTTATTTAACTTACACACAATGTTACTTGATAGGTTCAAATAAACCTTTAGGCTAAGTCATATAGATTTATTTTAGATAACCATTCAAGAATGTAATTTTGACATCTTTTTATTATATAATCCAACCATTTTGAATTATAAAGGCAATAAACAATCTAACAATACTCAATTTTGTTACAAGAGTAAATGTTTCAACATAGTCAATCCTAATTTTTTGAGTAAAACTATAAACAACTAATCTAGATTTGAATTTATCAATTATAATAATTAAGTTATATTTGATTTTCTAAAACCACCTAGAACTAACAATGCATCTTTTAGGTGGAGGCAAAACAAGATCCCAAATTTGGTTCTTAATTAGGGCTTCATATTTAGTTTGTATAGAAACTTTCTGCTTATCATATTGAATATCTTCTTCAAAATATTGATGTTCACATTATTATTGAGTCATTAAAGCATGATAGGTATGGTAACTCCTAATTAATTTATTAAGACTATCAAGATTAGATGAGTAAATTAAATTTTCTATCCATTTAGGTATTTTAGTTTGAACATAAAGTGGAGAAGGTTCCCCCTTAGGCTCTAAGTTATCCACATTAGATCAACTTCATTTAGAGCATTTGTTTATTCATAAAGAGAAACACAAGAGTCAAGTTGATCAAAATAATAACTTTGAAGAGGTTCCATATAAGAATCAAAAAAATTCTTAAGGATTTGAACATTCATGTTCTCAATGATTTATCTTTTAGATGGATCATAAAATTTTAATCCTTTATTCTTCTGTAAATTAAAGAATATGAGGTAACATCAAGTATATTTATTTTTACTTTATGAATAAAAATAAAAAAACAACTACCAAATATCTTAAGATAAGCAACACTTGGTTTCCTATTCAACTACATTTTTAAGGGTGTAGAAAGATGAAACTATTTAGTAGGGCCTCTATTTAGAATGTGCACAATAGTATTCATGGATTCAGTCCATAAAAACTTAAGAATATTTATAGAATGCAACATTATTCTACCCATTTTGATGATGGTTTAATTTTTATTTCAACAACTCTATTTTCTTATGGGGAATAAAGAGATTTTAACTCTCTTTGAATATCATAGTTAATTAAAAAATAATCAATTTATTTACTCATGTATTCATCACCATTACTAGTGCTTAATATTTTAATAGAAAAAATTAGAATAATTTTCAACTAAAATTTTAAACTCTTTAAATTTAAATAAAATTTTAATTTTTTTTTAATAAAATAAGACCAAATCATTCTAGTATGATCATAAATAAAAGTAACAATATATAAAAATCTATTAAGAGATAAAACTTCAAGTGGTTCTGTAACATCACTATAAATAAGATCTAAAGGATGTAAAGATTTTGCATCATGTTTTTTGTGAGATAGTTTACTGTGTTACATAGCACATAAGTAAACCCTAACAAGCTTTATGATGATATTAAATAATAGGAAGACAAACCACAAGATCATGGTCAAACATTTTATATAAACTTCTAAAATTAACATAACCTAATCTTTCATGCCATAATTTAGAATCTTTTCTACATTGTAATGAAAGACATGATATAGAAGAAGAAAAAAAATGTATAAATAATTCTATTGAATTATTTCAAAATTTAGAGAACCAAATTGATTTATAATAGGCTATTTATTCTTAATAAAAATTACTATGAAATTATCATTTGTAAGTTGAGACTAGTAGAACATATTTTTCTTAAATTTTTAAATATAGAAATTATCTTTTATGACTACATTTGTAAATTTAGTTTTTCCTTCCTTAGTAGATTCTAAATATGAATTATCACCTAAATAAATAATTTCAAATATATATCTAATGTTACATAAAATACTTGATAAACAAGTCATATGATGTGATGCACTACTATCTAAAATCTATTCATTTTTATTACAAGTAAATATTGTAACATACAAAACAATAATGTTAGTATTCTGATACTGATTGTTGTTCTAATTATGGTTTTAATTTTTTTTATTTATTCTAATTAAAATTATTATTTCCTTTATTATTTTTAGAGATTTTATATTACCTATTAGATTTCTTTTATTATAATATTACTTATAATATTATTATTATTTCCTTGATTCTAATCAAAACCATTATTTCCTTTATTATAATATTACTTTCAAAATAGGACTCATTGAAGTATGAAAAATAATTACAATAATAATTTTTACAAGATCCCCACTACCTACAATAACAATCAAAATATTCCTAAAATGAATCACTAAAAATGGATTCTCAACCAAAATGTTTAGGCAGACAATCAACATCTACTTGTAGATCAAAATTCAATAATAAAAGATAGAAATCATTGCTTGAAAACCACCTTGATTATTTACTACAAATAGAATCCTCTTTAAGCTTACTTTTATAATTGCAATTTTAAACCAATAATAAAGTTCAAAATCTCTTTGTTGTAGCAACTTAAAACTATTACAACACAACAATGCATTTTCAACAATAAAAAAAATGATGATATTGGAAACTTTAATTTCTTCTACCAATTGGCATGTGGGTGGCTCAATTAAATCAAGAAAGAATACATCAACATGTGCAATTGTAAGTTCAAGATCAAAAAGTGGATCAATATGGTACTATATGATGGGTGAATATTTTTTTAGTTAGCTGTCTGATTGAGCAAAATAGGTCTTATCATCCACAACAAGGGAGATTGCGTGGCCTAGTGTGTAGGTTTACTACATCAAAGGTGGAAAAATATTTCCTCTCATCAAGGGGAGGTTCCCTATAAATATGCAGGAGCTATATACTATAAATATATGCAAAAAATAACACTCAGGGGTAGGATACACCATCCATCTCTCTTCTTTCAGAGATGATATTCACAAACAAAGGAGAAGATCCTGGTGAAAACATTGAAAGACCTTCTCTTCTTTCAAAAGTGTTCTTGCAAGGGAAAACAAGAGTTCTTTCAGGTAGGATAAGTGAATAGTAACAGGGTGAAATAACTGGCAAAATGAAGTGTAGCACAAAGTCTCCACTTTAGCTGCCAAAAGAGTGAGATACAAAGGATAATGGGGGCACAAAGTCATCCCAAAATCCTTAACACATAAATAGAAAATAAACACACATTGAAGACAACTATAACAACACAAAGTCTAAAAGTAACTGACTTCAAGACATCTTCCTTATCACTTCCACTAATTTTGCTTGTTAGATTAAATAAACAAGAATGCATCTAAAAGACAAACATAAAAAAAATCTCCTAAAATGGCACAAGCTATAACAGTACAAAGTCTACAAGTAACTTGCTTTCTCATTCAGATAAATAATATGAACAAAAATCTAAGCTCAAAGTCTCAGTATTTGCCTTTTAATTTGGGTAGAGTTTTACTTCCATGATCAAAAATATCTCCCTCATATCAAATGAGAGATTATAATATATAGCGCTCCAAGAAAGACTTGGGCACTTGTTTTCATGAAAAAGGCCCATGATAAATTAAATGCCTTTAATGTGCCTTTAATTTTGTCTAGAGGGACCATGCTAGGAATAGTGCATTGCCATAATTATGGCATGTCCATTCATCTAATATGTATCTTCCTTGGTATGGACTGTTTGGTCCTTTTCCTAATGTCTATGCAGCTGTCTAATTTGCCATTACTTCATGGAAGAAAAATAGGCCATGTCCTTGATTTGGTGTGCTCAGAAGTCTACTTGATCCACTATTTCATTTACTAGAAATAACTCTTTTGAAGATATTTTTGGTCCTTTGGTCTCATTCCTCTCTCCCCTGTAGCAATTTGAGTCTTCGGGATCTCTTTTCAGCTAGTTGCTTGGTTCTTCCTTCAGCTCTTTCTTTGGCTGTGGCAAGTTCCACTATTATGAAACTTATTAGAAACTTTCAAAAAATGGGATCCACAACACTTCTTGCCTGAGTAGCTTCAAAAGGGGAATGCAGATGCAAACACTTGTCATGTTCTGCTGAGTTATAATGGGACACATGGCATGTTCTGCTTAACTTATAGAAGCTTTAGAAACCTTTTGAGAGTCCTACAGAAGATGACACATGACAAATTTTGCTCTACTTTAGAAATAATATAGAAACATTTAGGACTCATTTAGATTCACGCAAATGATGCCACTTGTCACACTTTGCTTGACCTTAGCAACTCACTTAGGGCCCACCACAATCCTTATGACACAAAAGGGAGAGACCATGGATGTTGACACTTGTCAGATTTCACTGAGTTATAACAGAACACCTGGCACATTCTGTAGCTTTGAACCTTATTAGAAATTATGTCCTAATAGATGACACTTGGAAGCTTTCGATTTGACTCTAGAAGGGACAAGTGGCGGCTTCTACCACACTTTGTCTTTTTCCATCAAGCATTTTTTTATGGGCTTTTACTTTAGACAAAAAGTCCAAAGGAATTCCTTTAGGAAATTTGTCCAAAGGAAAGCTTTTGTTCCTTAGTCGTTTGTTCTTTTCAATTTCTTCGGGCTTTCTTCCCGAGTGAATTCCTTTGGACAAAATGTTTGAAAGAATTTTGCCTTAACCATTTTTCTGAGGAAACTCTTCCTGAAGTCTAATGGCTCTTTCACTTAATAATTTCCTTCAAATAAAAAGTTTGAAGGAAATGTTCCCTATCGACCTTTGAACAAATCTAAAGGAATTATATCTTTTCTGTCTTCTCTTTGACCCTTAAACCAATGTTGGCACCCTCTGCAAGGGCACTTGCCTCTAGTTCACTACCCTCTGCAAGGGCATTTGTTCCTTCAACCCTAGGGCAGCCCCTTGAGCCTGTCGGTTGAACCCACCGATTGAACCAACCTTGGTTCAACGGTTCAATGGTTCAATCGGTTTAATCTCTTTATTTGGATAAGTCCTTTTGATCTTTTGAACCAAACGCATTGAACCATTTGGTTGTTGAACCCATTGAACTATCAAACCAAAATGGTTCAAGGTTCAATGGTTTAAGCCTTTATTTTTCATTAAGTGTTTGAAGCCGTAGAACCTTGAACCTTGACAAAGTGCTTAACTCTTGCTGATGATGTTGAACCTTTGAACCCATTGAACCCATTAAACCAAAATGGTTCAAGGTTCAATGGTTCAATGGTTCAATAGTTCAATCCTTGCTTAGAAGCTTATCGATGAACATTTTTTGGTTAAACCAAGGCATTGAACTAATCTTGAAAATGACTAAGTGTTGGAAACTTGTTCTTTTGATTAAACTCGCCTGCAAAAGCCTTTGAACCTACTAAACTTTCTAATTTCAAGCATGTTGAGTTTGTAGATTTTTGGAAAAGCTTTGAAAGATGAACTTGAATGCTCAGAACAATTTTTGAAAAAGGGAGAGATGATTTTGGTCTGTTGAACCAAAATAGTTTATAGGTTGTCCCAAAAATGTCACTCATTTTTGGGGACAATAGCTGGCGCCAGTTGGGGAACTTTCTTTAGTTAAAAACTTGGAACATCTGAGGGGAGTAGAAACTAGAATCTCCAGTGCCTTGAAGTATGCCATTGGACTATGGAGTCATGCTACCCAAAAAGAAAGGCTCCAAAGAAAAAATAACACAAAGTAGAAACAAAGACTATACAGATATACATATGTATAGGTGAACTTATCTGATACTTTAGGAATTGAAGTGCTTCAAATGCTACCCATTATGAGGCAGAATAAAGAGCGTGCCATCTTGATATTTCAACAGGAATCTATTCTCACCATTGAGCTGATGGATAATAAATGGGCCTCTCCAAAGAGAGTCAAAATTTCCATGCATCCCCTTTGCCTCTGTCCTTTTGTCCCACAATAGGACTTGATCCCCAATCCAAAAACCATGGTTTTTTAATTTTTGGTTGAAGATTTTCTTCACCAAACTTTGGTGGGCAGCGATTCGGTCCACCACCATAGTTCTCTGCTCATCCAGATCAGTTAGGCACATGATCCTCTTATCAAGGGGGCTTTCATATGTTTGATATTCAATTGCCTTAGCCAATTTCAATGTTGGCAATTCCAAGGTGATTGGTATTTCAACATTGATAACATAAAGAGGTTGGAAAGGAGACATACCAATTGCTCTCTTTGGTGTAATTCTATCTACCCATCGAGCATCAACCAATGCTTTATGCCATGTCCTTTGGTTGTCATCCACCATCTTCTTGATGATAGTCACTAGGTTCTTATTGCTTGATTCAGCTTGTCCATTTCCTTGTGGAAAGTAATCAAAATAGTGGGAGAGTGTAATTACATAATAGAAATAGAATTGAGTAATCTCTTGGGAAGTGAAGCAAGCTGCATTATTAGTGACAATCTTTGTTGGGACCTTAAACCTGGAAATGATGTTCTCTTTGAGGAAATTGCACACTACTTCTTAAGTAGCATGTTTGGTTGGAATAGCTTCCACCCACTTGGTGAAGTAATCTATTGCTTTGAGGACATAATCATGTCTAGCACTTGAAGATGGGTTTATAGCTCCAATAAAATCAATTCTCCATTACTAGAATGGCTTCTCTATGACCACTGGGTTGAGAGGTAGGGTAGTTAACTTGGGTCTCCCAACAAACTGCTGACATAGTTCACATTTCCTAACCCACTTGTATTCATCTTGAAAGAGAGTTGGCCAGTAATACCTATCTCACAAGATTTTATGGGTAGTCATAGGTGCAAAAAAAGTCCTCCACAGGCTAGATTGTGAAAGGATTTCAAAATTTGACTTTACTGCTCCTTGTCCACATAGCGAAGGAGCACTCCATCAAGGCTTCTCTTGTATAGGCCATTGTCCTAGAGGACAAAATTTGTAGCTTTTAGCTTGATAGTTCTCCTTTATTTATAAGATAGGTGAGCAGGACACTCATCATAAGTAAAGAAATGAGTAATACCTGAATACCACTTATTCATGGTGGAGACAAAGAGGACTATTGGTGTGTCTTCCACCTCTATTTCTTCATTCCCTATTCCTCTTAGCTTGTTATCAACAATTAATTGGCATAAGCCTTTTCCCTATAATAGCTTTGTTCGATTGATGACCAAATCAAAATCTTGGATCTTTGTAATCCAATTTCCTCTTTTGGTTCTAAACTCTTGCTGAGTTAATATGGATTTGACTGTGGTATCAAGAACCAGAGTAGTAACTCATGAATTGAGGATGTAGAAATGGAAATGCTTCACTACCTTAACCACTACATAAGCATGCTTCTCCATGTTTGAATATTTTAGTTCATGAGCTTTGAGAGGACAACTCATGAAGGAAATGGGAGATTCCACACCTTCTTCATTTTTCTAAACCAAGATGGCTGAAAGTGTGTGTTCAAAAGCATAACTATACATGAGGAAATCCTTCATATAATCTGAACAAACTAGAAATGGGGCATGGAAAATGGCAGTCTTGATATTCTCAAATGCTGACTTGCCTTCTTTAGTCCAGCTGAAGGTGGCCTTATTATTCATCATGTTTACAATGTGCCTAGTCTTCTCAACAAACTTGGGGATGAACCTCCATAAGAAATTCACCTTTCCAAAGAAAGAGTGAACAACAGTCTTACTTGTGGGCAAGGTAAGCTCTTGGATAGACTTAACTCTATCTAAGTCAATATTTATGCCTCCTTTGGATATAATGTGTTTGAGAAGTTTCTCCTCTGTTACTCCAAAAATTGACTTCTTGGGGTTTAAGGAAATGCCATTCTGGTGGCAGCATTCCAACACTTGTTGCAAGTGGTGCATATGATTTGGGCAATGCTTAGAAAAGATGGTCAAGTCATTAAGATAAACTATGATGAACTTACCTATTTCATCTTTGAAGGCAAGGTCCATGTCTCTTTCAAAGGTGGCACCAACATTTATCAAACTGAAAGGCATCCTTCTATATGCAAACATGCCCCAAGGTGTGGTGAAAGCAGTCTTATGCTAGTCTACCTTACCAACTTCAACTTGATTATATCTTAAGAAGCCATCTAGCATCGATAACATCTCTGAACTAGTCATTGTTTGAAGCACTTGATCCATGATTGGTAAAGGATAGTTATCCTTTAGGGATGACTAATTCAAGTTCTTGAAATCCACACAGAGGTGAATTTCACCATTCTTCTTCCTTACAGGCACTATATTTTCAATCCATATGGAATGATGGATTGGGAAGATTATCCTATCATTTAGCATTTTTTGTATTTTAGACAAAATGGTACCTGATTTTTTTGGATTATACTGCCTAGACTTTTGCTTGTAGGGTGCCAAATCAGCCTTGAGAGGAATGTCATGTCAAATTTTGTCAAGCTTGAGTGACTTTAGGTCATCATAGGAGTATGCTAAGACATCCATGTACTGGTGGAGTAGATCAGTGAACTTGAATTTCTCCTCAAGAGTGCAACATTTCCCAATGTTCACCATCTTAGGGTCATTCTTGGTACCTAGATTTACTTGATCAAACTCTTAAGAGGAGCTTGAATCTGTTTGTTACTATTTGATGAATCTATCATGTTTGTCAAATAGTTTCTCAAGGGAAACCAAACATTTAGGAATATTATTTCCTTTAAGTTGCAGGAACTCCTCACCTGCATCTGTATTTGATTCAGGAGCTGGTTCACACTTCTGAGGTTCACTGCCTTCAAAATACAACCATTCAAGCTATCTTTTTACTCCAAGAAGGCAATGATTTGGTTGTCATTATTAAACACTTGCCAATGACTGGAATTATTAGGTACACTTGGTTGAAATACCAACTCAATAATGTACCTATCTCCTTTGAAGTTTGAGTGGGGAACCAAGAGAGTAGCTGAGACAACTAATGCATCAGCCCAGTCATTAAATTCTATAGGAATGGTAGAGATGCTGAAAGCATCAAAGTTTTCAATTTGATCCCAAACCAAATTATGGTAGTGGCACAATCTCTCATTTTTGGTTTGATATAGGTTTCTCACCTGAAAAACTATCAGTTTAGCATCTCCTTTAGCATGAAGTAGCTTGATGCCCTTGCCTTGAGCAGCCCTCAATCCAAGTAAGAGGGATTCATACTTAGCTATTTTGTTGGTGTTATTGAACTATAACTTGTATGATGAAGGAAAAACATCTCCTTGAAGAGATATCAACACAATCCTGACTCCTAAACTAGTAGAGGAACAACTGCCATCAAATTCTAGCATCCATACCTCATTTGAAACTAATTTTTCCTTAGATTTCTCATTGCTTGAAAGGGGGAGTCCTTCTACATTTGCACTATGTTTTGCCATCCATTTTGCTATTCTATTTAAACCAATTATCAGAATATCATTTTTAGAAGTTTCCTCAACTAAAACATGAGTATCCTCTGTGGTCAAGAAATAATTACCCATACCTAAAGACTCAAATAGAATTTGAGCTTTAGGTGCTAGTGATTGGATGACCACATATTTTGCTTCCTTCTCAAGGAGCAACCTCTTCATGATGCATTTGATTGGAATCCTTGCCTTGGATAAGTCCATGCTCAATTCACCACCAATATCCCTACATAAATTTTGCCCAAGAAGGATGCCATATGATGTTGGGACATTAGCTACCAAGACAGCCATCTTGATTCTTTTATCTGGGAAGACTGCAAATGCAAATTGGGTGTCCTTAATTTTTCCCAGTAGAGGTACTTACCTGTTCACCATGGAGAAACATCTTCCAAATGTTTTGGTCAGTGGAAGGCCAAGGGATTCTACCACTTTGGTAGGCATGACATTGTTTGAAGCTCCAAAATCAATGATGTAATTATTTAGCTGATGTCCATTTATCAACAATGAGACATAAAAAGGTTTAGTCCTACCAGGAGTAGCAAGAGGAGTGATGACAAGGTTGTTCTTGGTGAGTGCATTCTTAGGGGAATCATGAGTTACCTTGGGAATTACTTGTCCTATAGGGATGGCCTAGTTTTTAACACACTGAATCAATTTATCTAATTGCTCAAGATGGGATTGTAGAAATTCAAATTCAGACATTTGAATTTTGGTTTTATTTATATGGTCAATTATGTCAAATGTCTGGAATGAGCCAAGAGCAGAGAATGGGAATTCATCCCTTTGATTTTTAGAAGGGGGAGGACTAAAATGTGAATTTGAAGTAGAAGGCGCAGGGGTATTTGAGGTACTTACCTTTCTTGCAATCACTAGGTCTTTTGGCTAGAAAGGAAGAGTGGACCCCCACTTAGCAATTGAAACCAATAATTGAACTGCTAGTTGAGGTCGTTCCTCTACTTTCTCCTTATCATCCAGTTGAGCTAATTAATTCTTGGACTGGGTGAATACAACATATGATCCCTCAGCTGCATTACCTTCACTTCTAGGTTCATCCTGATAATTCAAGAAACCAATATGGCAGTCACCAGCTAATTCTTCTTCTTCCTCAGTGAAGAGATTAACATCATCTTTAGGATTCAACTCAGGCTAGAATGAAAAATCTAATTCAGCTTCAAGATATCTAACTGCTGAGTTGTTTGGAGGTGCTTCGAGGGTGAGGTTCCTCTGTGAAGGAGGAAGACAATTTATCTGTCCTTGATTCCTAGTAGCATGGCCTTGGTATGCCTAATTCTAAAATGTCCTTCTTGGCATATCTCTATATGTAGGAGTAGATGACATCCCTTGCACCATTTGCTTTCTAAGAGCTATCACTTCATTTGCTAGCTTTTACACCATTGGGTTATTGGTGACTGTAGGTGAGTATTCGAAAGATGAAGAAGATTTACCTTTATTGGGGTCTCTCTTTATCTTTCCTACCAAGATAAGGTCATCTTATACCTTAGTAGCCAAGTTCTAAGCAGTAACAAGGTCTATGTGTCTAGCTTATCTCAAATAAAACTCACTTTAGGTAACTGTGAGTTGATGAAGAAACACTTGAGATTCTGAGGTGTCAACTAGGCGATCATGGGAATCCTACGCCTCAGTTTGTAAAACTTGGAAATGAATTCCCTCATAGGTTCATGGGGCACCTTCTTCATCTGTGTGAGCTAGGATAGTAAGGCATGTGCATCTTCTATAGGCTTGAACTTGGATTCAAATTTATATTTAAGAGTGTCCCAATCAATTATTAACTGATCTTGTAAATGGTAGAACTAGTCTATAACAGTGCCTTGTATTGTCTCTATGAATAGCCTGACTATTATGTCTTCATACTCCACACCTATTACACCATAGGCTATGTTGAAGGCAATAATATGTTCATCAGGGTGAACTTTCCCATCACCAAAAAATTTAGGGAAATTCTTCCTTAAACTATGTGGAAGCTCATGTAAAGGTGGGGTCAAGTTTAGTGGACCAAAAGAGTTACCCTAGGGGCCTTGAGCCATGATTTGATTATGCAAAAGTGGGATCACAAATATGGGTGGAGTATGGATAGGCAAAGCTCTGCTAGTAGCAAAAAAAGAAGCTCTACCTTGTGCTGGTGACCTGGTAGGGGTAAAAGGAAGACTCCTAGTTTGTTGAAGGTGAGGTTGTGGAGGAAATAAATCAAAATTACTCTGCTGCACCAACTCAAAAGTAGGGTCAACAACACCTTGAGACTTATGGCTTTTGGTATAATGTGGAGTTGCCAAATTGAAGAAAAAAAATGGAAAAGAGTAGGATCTGCTTTAGCTTGAAGCTTGAGACTTAAAACTACATACTCTTCCCCAGTGGAGTCACTAAAAAGACTGTTGGGTGAATATTTTGTCAGTCAGCTATCTGGTTGAGCAAAATAGGTCTTATCATCCATAACAAGGGAGATTGGGCGGCCCAATGTGCAGGTTTACTACATTAGAGGTGGACAAATCTCTCCTCTCATCAAGGGGAGGTTCCCTATAAATATGCAGGAGCTATATATTATAAATATATGCAAAAAATAACACTCAGGGGTAGGATACACCATCCATCTCTCTTCTTTCAGAGATGATGTTCAAAAACAAAGGAGAAGATCCTAGTGAAAACATTAAAGGCACTTCTCTTCTTTCAGAAGTGTTCTTCCAGGGGACAACAAGAGTTCTTTTAGGTAGGATAAGTGACTAGTAATAGGGTGCAATAACTGGTAGAATGAAGTGTAGCACAAGTCTCCACTGCAACTGCCCAAATATTGAGCTACAAAAGATAATGGGGGCACAAAGTCATCCCATAATCCTCAACATAGAAACAAAAAATAAACACACACTGAAGACAACTATAACATCACAAAGTCTAAAAGTAACTAACTTTAGGACATCTTCCTTATCACTTCCACTAATTCTACTTGGTAGATTAAATAGACAAGAATGCGTCTAGAAGATAGACATAAGAACAATCTCCTAAAATGGCACAAGCTATAACAGCACAAAGTTTGCAAGTAACTTGCTTTCTCATTTAGATAAAATAATATGAATAATCTGAGCTCAAAGTCTTAGTATTCGCCTTTAAATTTGGGTAGAGTTTTTCTTTCGTGATCAAAAAGATCTCCCTCGTATCAAATGAGAGATTAAAATATATAGCGCTCCAAGAAAGACTTGGGCACTTGTTTCATGAAAAAGGTCCATGCTGAATTGAATGCCTTCAATGCACCTTTAGTTCTATCTAGAGGGACCATGATAGGAATAGTGCATTTCCATAACTAGACATGTCTATTCATCTAATATGTCTCTTCCTTGGTATGGACTATCTGATCCTTTTCCTGATGTCTGTTCAACTATCTAATTTGCCATTACTTCATGGAAGAAAAATAGGCCACGTCCTTGATTTGGTGTGCTCAAAATTCTACTTGATCTACTATTTCACCTATTGGAAATAACTCTTTTGAAGATATTTTTGGTCCTTTGGTATTGTTCCTCTCTCCCCTATAGCAATTTGAGTCTTCGAGCTCTCTTTTCAGCTAGTTGCTTGGTTCTTCCTTCATGTCCTTCTTTGGCCATGGCAAGTTTTGCTATTATGAAACTTATTAGAAAATTACAAAAAATGGGATGCATGACACTTATTACCTAAGCAATTTCAAAAGGGCAATGTGGATGCAAACACTTGTCATGTTTTGCTGAGTTATAATGGGACACATGGCATTTTTTGCTTAACTTATAGAAGCTTTAGAAGCCTTTTGAGAGTCCTACAGAAGATGACACATGATGGCTTCCACTCTACTTTAGAAACAATATAGAAACATTCAAGACTCATTTAGATTCACATGGATGATGCCACTTGTCACGCTCCACTTGACCTTAGCAACTCACTCAGGGCCCACCACAGTCCATACAACACAAAAGGGAGAGACCACAGATGTTGACACTTGTCAACTTCTGCTGAGTTATAACAAAATATGTGGCACATTCTATAGCTTTGAAACTTATTAGAAACTATGTCCTTATAGATGACACTTGGAAACTTCTATTTTGACTCTAGAAGGGACACATGGCGGCTTCTGCCGCACTTTGTCTTTTTCCATCGGGCATTTTTCCACGGGCTTTTCCTTCGAACAAAAAGTCTGAAGGAATTCCTTCGGGCAATTTGTCCAAAGGAAAGCTTCTATTCCTTAGACATTTGTTCCTTTAAATTTCTTTGGGCTTTCTTCCCAAGTGAATTCCTTTAGACAAAATATCTAAAAGAATTTTGCCTTAACCATTTTTCTGAGGAAACTCTTCCCAAAGTCTAACGGCTCTTTCACTTAATAATTTCCTTTGGACAAAAAGTCTGAAGGAAATGTTCCCTATCGGCCTTTGAACAAATATGAAGGAATTCTATCTTTTTTGTCTTCTCTTTGACCCTTGAACCAATGTTGGCACCCTCCGCAAGGGCACTTGCCTCTAGTTCACTACCCTCCACAAGGGCATTTGTTCCTTCGGCCCTAGGGAAGCCCCTTGAACCTATCAGTTGAACCCATCGATTGAACCAACCTTGGTTCAACGGTTCAATGGTTTAATTGGTTTAATCTCTTTATTTGGCTAAGTCCTTTTGATCTTTTGAACCAAACGTGTTGAACCATTTTGTCGTTGAACCCATTGAACTATTGAACCAAAATGGTTCAAGGTTCAACAGTTCAAGCCTTTGTTTTTTGTTAAGTGTTTGAAGCCGTGGAACCTTGAACCTTGAAAAAGTGCTTAACTCTTGCTGATGACATTGAACCTTTGAACCCATTGAACCCGTTGAACCAAAATGGTTCAAGGTTCAACTGTTCAATGGTTCAATCCTTGCTTAGAAGCTTGCTGATGAACATTTTTTGGTTGAACCAAGGTGTTGAACCAATCCTAAAAATGACTAAGTGTTGGAAACTTGTTCTTTTGATTGAACTCACCTGTAGAAGCCTTTGAACCTGATGAACTTGCTAATTTTAAGCATGTTGAGTCTGTAGATTTTTGGAAAAGCTTTGAAAGATGAAGAATTTGAATGCTCAGAACAATTTTTAAAAAGGGGAGAGATGATTTTGGTCTGTTGAACCAAAATAGTTCATAGGTTGTCCCAAAAATGTCACTCATTTTTGGGGACAACACTATAAAGAGTTCAAATATTTAGTATTTTTAATTCCATCACATTTATATTCATAAATAATAACATGTATAGAATCAACCAGCTAACCCAACTTATTAAAATCATTCAATACCATTTTTTCAAAGTATGGGAATATTTTCTATGACTAAATTTGAATGATAATAATGCAAAAAGTCATTGGATTCATACCTTTATTCACCATGAGTATATAGGAAAATATTTTGATATGATGATCCAACTGTAGGCTCCACATTAACATCACTACTGACAAAAAGACTCATCTTCATGCTCTAATTTATCTATACATTGCCCATCCTCATCTTCATAACTAAACTTAAATACAATATCACAATAGGATAATGCAACATAATTCACTTCACATAACATAAACCCATCAACACAATAAAACTCACAATAATATACAATAAGGGATTTATAAAATTTAATTATTAGTGGATCAACAAGGAAAACATCACCACGTTCACTTTTCTCTTGTTCTATTTCTCTAAACTCTCTAACCACATCAAAATCATATCCATTTTCATATTCACCCACATCAAGTTCAATTCTATGACTGTGCATCTAAAAATAATGAAATCCAATATCATACCTCAAGGCCAAATTAAAAGCATGGATAAGAATCAGTGGTATTTTGTTTTTTAAGTAATAATTCAAATCATTGTCAAAAGCATAAAAATAAAACATAAAAACCATTACCTCATTCGATTTGAAATGTTTATGAAAATTATTTCATTTTTTTTTTAAATATAAGGTTAAAGGCTTGAATAATCTCACCTCCCTCTTTTTTAATATTATAAAAACAATCATCATAAGAGTAGGGTCAATTTTATCACCACAACTCTCAATAAAGAAATGTTTGAACTTGTCCCAAGAGTCAATAATTTGATCAATTTTTTTTTAAACCAATATAAGACATCCCCATTTAAATTCTAAAAGAGAAAACTAATCACAATACCTTCATTATCCATCTTAAAGACATCAATAAAGATAATAAAGGCTTTTAAATGACTCCCCCTCTTAACTGCACTACTGCCATCAAACTCGGGAAACATTTTATTAGATGTTTTGGGTAAAGGAGTATGAAAATTATAAAAATAACCCATATTAATTGATTAATATCTATGATAAATAGATTAAATATGGGGAAGAGGTACATTTTAAACACAAGAGGGACCCATTAAACTCTTACAATGTTAATCTAAAAAATATAAACTCATAGATTTGATATATTGAGTCACAACCCTTGTTGAATTTACATTTCTAGTATATACAACAACATCCATTACAACATAACTCACATCTAAAGGAACATGTATGTTACCTAAACCTACATTATAATTAGCAATGACAACCTTTTTTGTATCACTATGAAATTATATTGAGGAAACATTCAATTATGCAATCAACAATTTCAAAGCACCCCTAGTCTACAACTTTAGATGATTAACACAATTATGATAGTTGAGTGGATGGGACAAACCTAACATAATCCACCATGATAAATATTCAATTTGAAAAATAATATTAACCATTGATATAACATCAAATCTCCAAAACACATAAGCTCATCGATAATGCATTCAAAACCAACAAGCATTGTTTGATTTTAACCATATTTATAGTATTATAGTCAACAAAAAGTTTAGAGTATAGGGCCTATTTTGGCTAATGTTCATGACTTTGAGTAGAGGAGGGTCAAATCCTTTGTGGAAATGATTTCCACAAGGACTTAAAAGATGTTAAATCTTGCAAAGATAAGTATTTCAGTCTCTTTCAAGGAGGAGGATCTTACTAAATTTCTAGAAAATGAATAGTGGTTTTATTAAAGAGGAATCATTTGTAGATTCAACTAGTTTTGGCCAAGTGTTTTAGCTATCCATATTTATATTTGAGAGTACCAGAGACTGTTAATGAAAGATAATTTGAAAATATACCAATGTTTTAGGGGCTTATTCATTACATTTTTTAATCTCTATGAAGATAGGAGTATGATCTAGCATGATCATATTTGGTTCATTGATCATCATCTTCTCTTGATGAAGTCATAGTTTCCCTCATTCAACCCATTGATCGAATCCTTCAACATCAAACATGTCTAGGTATGCCTTTTATACCTTCCACTCTAGTTTTAGACTAAATTCAACTTCTCCATGATAATTAGGGCCTTGGGAGATATTTTGGAAATAGATGAATCTACAACAAATTATATTTTCACCATCCATGTGAGAATAATTTTAAATATGGATATATCCTTTAAACTTCTTACTATCATTGATCTGGAAGTTTAAAATCAAATTTAGTCTCAAACACTAGACTTTGAAGGGTTACCCTTCCATTTTAAGCATTATTTTTCCATTAGACACATGGTTGTTTCATCCCAGCCAACTAAAAAAACTAAGAACATCATGGTGGAAGGATGCCCTTCTCGATCATCTCATAATGGAGGGCATATATGTTATTTATCATGATTCTAAAGATGAGGTCAAGGAAAAGACTAGTGATTTTAACCAGATTGAGAATAAAAAAGAGGTGAAATAGAGAGAGGACCATGAACTTGGTGATGCCCCCATGGAGTCTTTGGGCCACATGGAGGAGAATAAATAAGATACATATGAAGCCTTGTTGAAGGATGATTCAGTTTTGAAAATTAATACTGTAACTTCAGATTCAATTGAAATTTTGTTGGACATGATTTCATTGAAGAACTATAAACTAGTTGAGGACCTTGAAATCCCCATTCATATATTCTTAGATTCTAGGGAAGGAAGAGAGGTAGAGGTAGTAAGGGATTGGAACCACTAAATATAACCCTTAAATATATAAAATAAAATGTTATGGGAGGGTCATAATTTTATTTTTTAGTTTTATTTATGTCTTATAGTAAGCTTGCAACATTGTCATGATGTTTATGCAAAATGTTTCATTTTATAATGGTAGAGGAGTCTTGTTGGGATATAAATATTCTATCTTTCTCTCCATTGTAAAAGGGTGGGATCCCTTCAAAAATCTTGACCTTTACCAATATTAAAAAAAAAGTTTGGAATTTCCAATTGACAAATGAATAATAGTATCAAAGATATAAAATAAATCAAAACACATTCATAAACTAAAACTCAATGAGACCTAAATATAGAATAACATATATAATTTAGGTAAAACAAAAACCTAAAATCCTCATAAATAATGCCAATTTGGTGGTAGAGTTTATGGAAGCACAACTAATATATATTCAAAATATAATAACACAGAATACCAAAAATGCTTTGAAAGAGAGCCAATTTGTTGATCACTAGGTTTACACCTTCTAAAAGGGACCCCAAATAGAATATAGTGAATTGGTGGATCTAATAATTATAGTGAGTCTCCAATTTTGTATCCTCAAAAAGAAAACACGTCCTCATGCAACAAATAAGAGAGGTGACCTACTCTCTACTATTTTGGCTTTGTGAAACCAAGGGGAGAGACCCTGTAACAATCTAAAAAGTGGATGCAATGCATAATTGGTTTCAAATACCAAAAATATAAATGTTATACTTGTACATAATGATCATTCCACCTAATTTGATGTCACTAGAAAAATGACCACAAGTTACTCAGAGTTTAGATAAAGATTGTAACAAACAAATATGAATAAAATTTTAGGATATAAAACTTTATACACACACATAAGGCTGAGATAACAAGCATGAAAAATAATTTATAACAACATATACCTATTACATAATATGCAATAAAAGGAAATGATATATCAAAGGAATTTTTATCTTAAAATAATAATAGAAATTAGAAGAATAAAGACGTCTACATGATTTGCATTGTAAATAAATTGAGGTCTAACATAACAAATTAATAAAATGGGTTATAAAATGGTGATATAATCAAATATTATCAGTGCTATGATTAGTGACTTATTTCCAATGGGCTATTATTCTTTAGATATTTAATGAACAAATCAATAGAAACTAAAAGAAACACAATAAGCTACACTATTGCTATAAATATTTCACAACTCAAACATATAACAAGAAAACCCATACAAAAATATTAATATTTATTAGAGTAACATATTAAAAATCATTGAGACCAAAGAGATATCAAAAATTCATTAAGATTTGTATAATAATCTACATGATAGTTGTAAATTCACTCATAAATTTAGACACATAACAATACATCATACACTAAGACCTTATTATTTGTTAAAATGATTCATCATTAATGATTCAAAATTTAAAAAAAAATTAAAAACTATGTAATTATTTTTATAACTCCACTAATTATAAATATTACACATCATGCCTCAGAGCTTCATAACCAAGTGAAAATTTTAATACCTATGACTCTAACTAGTTTCAAAACTTTACTAAGCTCCTTGAACACACATTACTCTTTGAATCATGAGGTTATCAATAATAGAAGCAAAAATTATAGATAGACTTAGAACTTAGAGACTATAATTTTATTATATAGACCCATCAAACCAATAACCAATCTAGATGAAGAATAAATTCACTTATTTATAAATCTTAGGAACATTCCAAATAAATTCTCATCAAGGGTAGAGGAGGGAACTTATGTTTGAATTATAATGCATCACACTCTCAACCAATCATATATTTTCATTGTTGAAACACAAATTAATCTTATAATTTCATGTGGTATCAAGTGAAAAGTGGAAATAGATCTTAGATTCCTCAAAGGGCAGACCACCTATGATCTCATACAATTAGAGAAAACAAAAAATTTGTTTGAGAACAAATCATTCCATGTGAAAATTTTGTGATTTAAAGAAACACTAAATTCACTTTGAGAACTAGCATATGACCCCAAAGAGCATGAAAAATAACATTAAATTAATAATATGTGGAAAGAGGAGAATATACAATGACTCTTGGCACAATATATTAATTATGCCTATAAGGACCAATTATCAATTTTGTAGGAAAGTATAAGGATCAGTCAAATTTTTACAATGGGTTGATTTGTGACACATAATAGCCTCTTCAACTTAATATTCATTATTATTTCACCATGAGAAGCAATACATATAATGAATAAGTATCTAAGACTATGGAATCTACCTCATATTTGAGACCATTGTGTATCCTTTATTGAGACCTTTCCAATGTAGTTTACTATGTTCAATATATATATATATATATATATATATATATCTCAAGTTATGGAAAAAAATAAAATCACTATAAATTTTTACTAGATAAATTATGGACTTGTTCACTATGGATAATTGGTAGGCATTCAATATGGAATGACCCTTAAAATTGTGGCCTCTATAATTTTAGTAAATAATTAGAATCTTCACTGTGTACATGGCACAATCCCATATCCTTAAATTCAAGGAGTTAGCATGCCCACTTCACTTTTAAGTTTACCATGTCCAATAAAATTAAGACACATGACTACTCCTCATTAGTTACAAGGTCATAAAGTTCACATAGAGTTTTATGCTCTCAAATGTTTCTAAGTGATCTCGTAGATGCATGACATTCTTAAATCTAGTTTATATCTACATGGGATTACATGATTTATACTTTATATATTTACTATGGATACATGGAAATACTACTTCACTATGAATTTGTACACTTATATCTCATATTTTTATTATAATCCTTTTTCATATAATTGGAGTGACATTTGGCATATAGTCACACATGGTGACCCTTGATTAATCATGGAGTCATAAAGCTAATAGAGTCACTTTTTCAATTTCAAATGTCTTATTAACTTGACATGAATTCATGGAGTTTATGTATCTTTACTTAGTATTTTAATTGATCTTTGTGCCCTTTACTTTGTGTTAATCATGGCTATGTGGAAAAAATATGTAAATTAAATCATCAATATGTCTAAATCATATTTGAATTTGACCTTTACCAAAGTCAATTGGACTGACCCATGTGGAAACCTTATATTGACACATGTAAATTTTTTATTGATCACACATGGTGAATTCTAATTGGTGACATAGTCTTGTGGTCATGGACTTATTTTTTGCCTATGTTGTTCAATTACTACCCTAAGGGATATGTTAGTTTATTTAGTTAAATTTTATATTTATTCACATCTACTGACCCTTTCCATTTAACACTTTTCATTGATAAGTGGCATAAATTTGTTGACCTATGACCCTTAAACTTATTTTTTACTTCATTATGCCCATTAGGAATGTGACATGTGCAATATGTTCATTAGGCTGCACACAAGACATATGGCATCCTTTTATTGGGCCATAAGTGGGATACATGGTAGAATTTGGTTAGTTATGCAACAATGGACTTCAAAAATACCTCATCACCTTTAAAATTATTTTTATTTTGCATGGAATCATGGAATTATTAATTCCACCTTAGTTTCCTTTGTCCATTTGCTTTCTAACTTTAACATATCTTGTAACTACATGAAAAAATTGAGAGATAAATTGTGTGGGCTCCACCTCTACATCACTCTTGACCTTTGAATATGCCTAATGGAACATGGACACTACTTATTAGTCATGAAATCAAGGGCTCATAAATTCTTCTCAATATTTTATCTTTCCCTACACATTTATGGGCACGTTGGATAAATGGGTTCAATTTATTTTACTATAATATCATCAGACTTACTTCATTTTACCATGACCACATAGAACAATAGATGTGGCATTTATTGATTGGTTCTATGTCACAAAATCATGAAGTTATTATAACTTCAAAACACTTTTTTTTAAGTGCACAAACCCATTTCACCTTTCATTTTAATTTAAATTCTTTTCACACTTGTACTTTTCCACATGGCTATTGCTTATTAGTCATGGGGTTACGGGATAACATAGTTCTATTTTGTATTTAGGATGGCTATAAACATACGTGGATGAATTATAATTTCAAATGAACTTGATATTTGTTTGGAGTCTATGCTTAAACCTTTGTGGGCAAAATACATAAGTCACTAACTTGTTTTTGCTTGTGCCTAGGCTTAAATCAAAGACCTTTAGAGTGTGAAACCAACCCAATAACAAACTAAATGGAGATAGGCCTCTAAATTTCATTAAAGACACCAATGACACATTTGAGACTCTAAATAGCATATGATTTTTTGTGAACTACCATTGGAGCCTTGTAAACTACCCTTTTGTGACCTTATAGAAATTGTACTGTAGCCAAAATACTTATAAAATCTTTATATATTTTTGTATATTTTTAACATAAGGATACCTAAGTGTCATGGGATATTTTTGGGTCTAACATATTAGATATTCTATGTTATTTGGCATGCTAAAAATCCTCCATCCAAAAAATTTAGTTAATTCCTCATTAGTTAGTGGATGATTCCCTATGGTCATTCGTGTAAAACTTTTGGGATATTGTGACCCTATCCATGGATAAAGTTGATATAGATATGTATATGAGGTCACTATGGTTTATTTTTTTAGAAATTTCTATAAATAATGTGGCTTCATCATTAATTTAGTGGATTCTTATAGTTAGGATTATTTCTCCACAAGGACATCCTTCTAATTTTTTTCATTTACCTATGAGCACCAACATTAGAATATGAATATCAAGTATTGACCCTAGTTTCCTCTTTGGGTGATGCCTCAATTGGTTTACGGCACTTCCTTGTCTTATCAACATTCTATTTATCTTTTTTGGAATATTTAGATTTTGATGCATTGGCATCCTTCAAAGAAATTGAATTTAATTTTAAATTTGGAGTTATGGCCAATTGACATGACAATTCACACAATAACCATTCTTCCATTTACATAAATATAAATAAAAACAAATGAACCTTTGTGTGCCATGTTGGCACAATACAAATTTATTATCAAATAAATGTAACATACATATCATATCCATGCTCATAAATGAATGTTTTCAATACTCATGCTATTATTTATTAGTTCCCTCAACTCCAACAACCAAAGTGACAAATTTTTTTTGCCTCCTTGTACAATACACACCCTCTTTTCTCCAAAAATACATTTTATCTAAATTTTACTTTAGGATATTTGATAAAATATTTACAACTCCTTGCATGGTTTTCTATTAAAAATATAGCATTAAGACTAACAAGTAAGTAGACAATTTTTTTAAGTGTTGTACCTTAAGAAGTTTCTCATGCATATCTAACATTTCAATCACAAATTAATCAGGGTAATTGAATTTGATGTTGGAAGTCACCATCTAGTGCATAATATAAATTATGCCTATTGGGACATACTTATAATATTTAACTATATGTTAGAATTGATTCCTAATATGCTCAACTATTTTTTGAACCATGACCATATCCATATTTTATAGGAGAACTCATCTTGTTCCCATATTCTATTGATATATTTTCTAAACTTCTTAAATGGTACATGGTAGACTATTTTCCATATATTAAGATTTATTTTTCCCTTCATTAGGTAGTTTGGTTACCGTAGCTATGGTTTTATGCATTGACTGGTATAAATAGATTTTGAGTCAAACATAATTTTCCATCTGACATTATTGTGAGTACTAGTTTCAAAAAATCATTCAACAACCCAAAATTTGACAATCTAATAAGTTTATTCCAATTATCTTATTTTCATTCTTGAATCCTAATATGCTTTGATTATTTAGGTTTTGGACCATCTAAAAATACATGTGAATGAATGGTAGATAATTAACAAATATAAATGACATTACGAGTCCCTCCATGCTAAAGGATATTTTTTATTCATTCCACATTTCCACATACCTAAGCTTGAAATTATTTTTTTGAAACTCCTCCAACTCTTCCCTAGACATGGTTACCATTGCTCTTATTTTTAACTTATTATGATTCTTTTATTTTATTGACCAAAGATTCAAATCATCAACTATGGGTTTCACTCTTGTTTCTTAAATTTATTTTAATCTCTATGAAATTGGCAAAAAATTATATATATATATATATATATATATATATATATATATATATATATATATATATATATTACATTTGAGCTTAGACTCTTGACACATTAAAATCAAAATCCTACATGTATAATTAGAATTCATTATAATTAACCTTGTTAGTTATGCTTTACACTGCTTTTGTCATTTAGTTCATCATGATTTTCATTCATTGAGATGCTTTGTTTAGTGTCATGTTCACATAAATTTTTTATTTATTATGGTGATTTTTTTAGTACCATGACAAGTTTTTGTTTATTATGATGTTTTGTTTAGGGCCACATGATGCTTTTCATCATAGCGGTGTTTTTATTTTTTTTTCTAGGATAATATTTTATTTATTTTTTTGCTTCTATAGGGATGTGATACTTTTACAATTTTGTGCTATTTTTTAGGTATGCAATGCTTTTATAGGTAAGTAATGATTTTGTAGGCATACAATGATTTTTTAGCATATAATGATTTTTCAAACATATGGTGCTTTTATCAACAAATGATGTTTTTAGGAATGTAATGATTTTACAAGAATGTGATGTTTTTATAGGGATGTGATTAATAAGAAAGTGATGTTTTTCTAGGCATGTGATGGTTTTACAGGGATGTGATGTTTCTATAAGAATGTAATGGTGTTTACATTTCATGATGCTTTTGTAGGCACATGATGCTTTTTTAGGCAAGTGATGCTTTTTTAGGCATGTAATGTTGTTTCAAGGAAATGATGATTTTTTAAGAAAGTAATGCTTTAAACTCTATGAGGTGTTTTCAATTAAATTTAACAAGTTTAATTTTTAACTTGGTTTTTAAAAATTTTACTATTAATTTTTTAAAATTATTTCACTAAATTATAAACATTAGGAAAGATCCACCATTATATCTAGAATATTTTTTTGGTTTTTTAATATTTGCCACAATAATGAAGGCTAATTTCATGGGATTCACCACCCTAATGAATTTTGTTCCAACAAGATTTTCCACCCAATCTATTACTTTTTTGTGTGTATTTCTTAAAATTTTCCCTAGGGAATGCATTTTTATGGGGCCTATTCAAATGAAGATTTTGGAGTAGTTATGTTATTATGTGGGTGTAGTTGTTGTATGTGATGCACATGGACCTATATATAAGTTCACATTTAAACTAGAATTTGAATGTACTAATGTTGAAACTGAATATGAGGCCTTGTTTCTAGGATTGTAAATATCTAAAAAATATGGAATCAAATGCCCAAGTGATCAAAATTATAAATATAAATAATATAGGAATGCTGTTTAGGATTACATTGATTTTTTTGATGCATTTAGATTAAACTTTATTTAAAGGGATAAAAATTATATAGATGACTAATTATTTGTGTTTGCATCTATGTTCAAAAGTGATAATATTGTACCTTTATGCACATATGGGGTAGATATAATTTTTAGGCCATTTATACTTGATAATGTAATGAGTTATTAGGTCTATGAGGATGATGATAAGATATAGTATAGGTTATTGAATAATAACATTGAATTAGAGGATCAATAAATTGATTGAGATCCCTTTATAAAAGTGTAAGATGGTAAATAAACCTTGATGAAAACCAATATTATTTAATTAAAAAGTAACAATATCCCTAAAGGATTGGTCACCTTGGAAAATGCATTTGATGTTGTAGAAATAAATTCTACTAGAAGTGTTCCAATGATTCAATACATTGAAGAGGTCAATCTAGGAATAATGACTACTCCTAGAACATTTGAGATTAAGAAATTCCTATCAAGTGATAAAGGAAAAACATACATCAAAATGTTTAGAACTTTTCTTGGTCTTATGACAAGTCAAAATCTTATAGGGAGGATTTGTTTCAACATGAAATTCTACTGAAGGATTATGCCAAGCCCTTTAGGAAAAAAAATGACCTATTAACCCCACTCTAGCTACTAAATTGGAAGTTAAATTACATAAAATAATTGAGGGGGTATTATAAAGTCAACTAGATATTCATCTTGGGATGTAAATATGATCTTAGTAAGAAATAATAATAGGTACATCATATTTTATGTTTAATTTTAAAAATTTAATCAAATTTCCCTAAAAGATAATTATTTATTTCATAATATGGATCATCTTATATGATCAATGATTTCCCAGGCTATAATCAGGTTGTGTTAAAGGAATCATAAAGATACAATTTTTTTTTACTATTCCATAGGGAACCTATGTGTATATGAGAATGATTTGTTTTAATGAATGCAAGGTAAAATTTCAAAGATCTGTGCTTTTGTTAGACTGATTAATGAAATTTTGGTAGTTTACTAAGATGACCTGACTACATATCCCAAGAAAATATTATACCATATAAAACATTTATAAATTATTTTAAAGAGATGTAAGGAATATGGTATTTCATTAAACCTTAAGAAATAAGCATTTTGGGCTTAGGGAGGAAAAATATTGGGTGACATTTTATCAAAATAAGGAGTAATTATTGACACTAAAAGAGATAAAGAAATTCATCTTATTCCTTTTCCTATGTCCAAGTAGGGGATACAATCAGTCTTTGGTTAGATTTAATTTATAAGAAGATTTTTTATAATGTTTTTTGAAACTAATATCACCATCTCAAAGATGTTGAAAAAGGACTAGGTTGCTGAGTCCAAATAGTATTTTGGTGAGCATAAGTTGTATTCAAAATATTGTTAAATGCATCCAATCATTTAGCCAAGAAAAATAGTAAAACCCATATATTATTTTCACAATAAATATAGGGGAAGGGTTTGATGTAGACTAGGTTCAATAAGTTCATTTGGTAAGCATAAATATTCCATTTAAATAATTTAGACCTATTTTAATCCAAACATATATTTGAAGTGGTGAAAGCTAGATTTGAGTATGAAATTTATTAGGTTTCAATAATTTAATTATTGGTGTATGTATATAAATAAACCTACCTAAAATTAAACATTATAAAATATGTAAAATATATCAAATAATGCCTACTTACTTTCTCAATAAAACATGTGAGGAAATGTGGCGATTAGAAAAATCTTATCTTGTTTATAGACTATCACTAAATTTGTCATTACAATTTAGACTTGTAAATTCACATATGAAGTAGTCACACATGTTTATCTAAATATAGAAATTATTTGATACTCTTTCTAGTACCATTCAAATGCTCTTGGGAAGTCTATAAGATCATACAAATTATCTTAGTTAGTGACTATCACTTATAATGTGATTTACCAAATAAATTTACCTATGTTTGTTTTTTAACCTCTTTCCCTTATTTCACATGCTTCACCACCTAGTATTTTAAAATAAACAATATAAATATGGATAAGGGATTGTTTAGGGGCATTTATTAGAACTTGGGTGGCTAGTGGGAATTAATTATACATCTAATAGTCAAACCCCACAAAGATAACATAGATATCAATAAATGGAAACTATATAAACAATAATAACTTTAGAAAATGCTCCACAATAGAATGATAGCTAGAAAATAAGAAGTGCTTGAATTTTATTGACCATCAAATGAATTGAATCACTTTTTTATTTATAAGTGACTTAAATTCAAAATTTTACCAAATTTGTGCATACCAAATTCCAAAGGAATATAAATGGAAACAAGGAAAGGGATGGATGACTACATCCATTTAAATGGGAATAAAAATATAAGTGTCAGGATTGGACAAATGATTTTGATACAAGATAGGGAAATCAAAAAATGGTCTTGAAGTATAGATTGAGGACAATCAAAATATGGTATCATGGCACACAACTCAAAATTGATTGAATAACACCTTCTTTGGAACAAATCCATATACAAATAAAATGTGGCAACATATATAAAATAACACTAAATAATTGCTTAACAAAAATTATTAGGTGTCTAAAATTTGTCCCATTTTAAGGTTTATGCTTAGCGATTTATTAAATCCAATGTAAGCACATGTTAGGAATTTTGTGATCCAAAGTTAGTTTATTTTATATTTTTAGATTAATATTTAGTTAGTATAGTTAGTATTTAAATCTACTAATATACTTTGTTTTAAATAAATTGTTGGTTCACAAGAAATTTGGTTTTCACCCATAACCACTCATGAAAAGCCTATAAAGCTTTTCACGTGCTTTGTAAATATGATTCATAATAACACAATATAATTTTGGTGTGAAAAATAATTTTTTTATAATGTAATTTATTTATTATTTACATTAGAATTTGGGCCAATAGTGGTATCTGAGTATGGTTTGTTGAAGCATGGTGAATATGGAAAAGGCAAGATTGGAAGATTGCATTGGTATAAGGTATGCCCTATAAAATCAACTTTGGTTAGTTGAATGTTGAAATTTTTGGAAAATTATTAAAATATTTTAATTTTTCAAATAATTTTACATTAGAAAGTCCAAGAAAATTTGAGAAAATAGTCTGTGTATGGCCTACTCCCTAATAGTACATCCAACCTTCATTTGCTAAGTTTTTGATATGTTTTTGAGTAATCAAAGTTCATTCCAAGCATTTGAGAATATTTTTCAAGTTGGAAAATAAAATTTTACATCCCACATATGCATTTGTATGACCTTTTTATGATATATCTATGATTGAATAAAATGGCTTCCATTTTTCTACCAATTGATTTGCTTAGTATTTGATTTGTTCTTGAGTTCCTAAAGACCATTTATCAAATATCAAAGCATTCCAAAAGTTTTTCAAGCTAAAAAATGGAGTTTTACAGCCAAAAATTACTGTAGTATGGCCTCCATAATGGCCTACATCATCAAAAATTAGATTTACTCAACCAAAATCTTTCCTGTCAGTCTCAAACACTACCAAATAATGAAAGAATCAATCTTGCATGGATTTTATATGGCCTAAGGGTTGTATAAGGAGTCCAAGAATTTTTTAGATCAGCCATGGCATTGAAAATATGAGCAAATTTTATTTTTTCATTTGGCAAAGTTTTTTAAATTATACTTTGTCAAATATTAGGGTTTGGTGGGCCTTACAAAAGCCTTGGAAAGATTTAGCTTTATTTAAAAAATAAAAAAATTACTTTCATGGGAAAAATTATTTTTGTCAAAAGTAAAAAAAAAAATATATTTGTAAAGAAGACATTTGAATTAATTCTGAAAAATAGGAAAATTTGGACCTATTGTGACCATTTCTACCATATTCTGAACACATTATCATATTTTTTTTGTCAAAGTTACTTTTTTGGAAACTAGACTCAGATATTTTTCCAATGAGTATATGCAAGGAGGGGTCCATCATGTCTTGATATGTAACTTTAATCCCCATAAACTAGTCAAAATTTCTGAATTAGGATTGAGAGGAGATCTGCCTAGCCTGATAGAGGAGCAAAATTTGAAACTATCATATCTTATACATGTAGTGGTCAAATTATTTATATGACCAATAATTTTTCATGGAAAAGGATTTTAAAGAGTATTAGTGCAATCAATTTTTGATTATGACATGTGTAAATATGTTTTTCACATATTTTGAATAAACTATGCATTATAATGAAATTGGGTGCATTTTCAATGGAATTCGACACCCCAAGTTTTTATCAAATAGTAAAAATATGTTATATACATAAAAAAAAGATTGTAATGATGTGTCCCACCACTTATGTTATCAATGAGGATGGTATTAAATTTTAGCATTTATAGGTCCCTATAGATCTAACATGCTAAACAAAGCCAACTAGAGGTTGGAGGATCCACAAAGGTTGGAGGCTATTTTCCCTTATCCAATTCAATATTCACTTGGATTATGGGTTTAATGCTTAGATAGTAATTTTTTGGCTTGTGTGTTTTACTTTCATAGATGTAGTGTTTCTATGATCTTTGATGTAGAGCATTTCAGTGGTTTATACTTGGTTTATTTGTTGTATGGCTTCTCACCTCTCACCTAATAGGGGGAGCAGATATTGTATATTGGTTTTTTGATCAGTCATTAGTTATGTGTAGTATGAGTTAGCATTATGTTTCTAGCATTGTTAGTGTTGAGTAAAGGCTTGCAGGAGATGTTGGTGATTATTGGGCATTAGTTTGAGATGTGCCATACACAGTATAGAGGGCAATCACTTGTTGGATAGATTTTGTGTGAGGATCAATGTAGTTGGATAGTGCATGATCATGTTCTACTACAATGTAGGGATGATCAGGATGTGATCAGTCTAAGATGCATAGTGTACTAGTTGTAGTTGTGACAGAGTCTACTTGGATGACTCATAGTTCTTTGCTCCAGTCTTTCTATACCCCTTTAGATCAAGGGGGAGTTTTTTAGGAATTTTATGATCCAAAGTTAGTTTATTTTATATTTTTAGATTAATATTTAGTTAGTATAGTTAGTATTTAATTTACTAATATACTTTGTTTTAAATAAATTATTGGTTCATGGGAAAGTTGGTTTTAACCCGTAACCACCCGTGAAAAGCCTATAAAGCTGTTCACGTGCTTTATGAATATGATTTAGAATAATACAATACAATTTTGGCGTGAAAAATAAATTTTTTATAATGTAATTTATTTATTATTTAAATTAGAATCTAGGCCAACAACACACACTTAAAAGTAAAAACACATAAAAGGATACAAAAGAAACTATAAATTTAAGTCTTGGAACTTGTAAAAATTGGGAAAATGTAAAATAGTCAATGTTGAATATGAAATTAATTTACAAAAAGATACCTCATTTGTCTTGGGTATGAAATAGAATCCCCAAGGGTTAACCAAACTATTAAAAATCTAGAATATGGAGTGGGGTTTAAAATCTATGTGTTACATAGCAATGGACCTACATAACTTGATTCACCGAGTAAGATTGGAAGTGGAGCTAGAACCTTTTAGTCATTAGGTGTGAGCCTCTAATTTCATAATAAGAGGATTTGTCATGATCATAAAATCACACATAATAAGGGAAATACATGTATTTTTAAAAATATTTTTCATTTGGATAATCCATGCCAAGGGATGAAGGTCACAAGAGTGATTATTGGCCATTTTAGCCCACATATCAAGCTTCTACCTAATTTGAAAAAATGAGTAGGGTCCTAGTTGATGAATGGATCAAGTGGATTTGAATTAGGCTCAATATTTCAAGTGAAGGGATCTAAGCAAGGTTTCATAGTGCTAAATAATTATAGAAGCAGGTCTAAAGAAGAAGCCTATGTTACATCATGTTTTCAACTTTTAGCCAAGTGTAGCATTCAAAATTCCTTTAGAATGAGTGTTTCACATAAATCCAAAAAAAAATGTACAAGGCACAATTATTTTGGGAGTTTTTTCCCACTTTATTTAGCTAAGTTTCAGAATTCTTTCAGGAGTTGTATTTTAGACTTTTTATTCAAGTCTTAAGAATTATTTCAGATATTTTGTCTAAGATAATTTACCTAAAAGGTCATTCTTTGAAAAGGGTCCTTAACAAAAGTTCCCAAGGATATATTTCAAAAGACTTAGTAAAATAGAAATCCCAAGGGGCACTTTTTCAGGTAAAGTATCCCAAACATTTCCTCAAAGGGTACTTTTCTCAGGGAAATAGTCTAATGCAAAAATTATGAACGATATGTCTCTTAGGGAAATGGTCCATTTTAAAGTTTTTAAAGGGTAATTTTCTTATAAAAAGGGAACTTTTAAAAGTTTTAAGGGTCAATTTATCAGGCAAGTGTCCTCTAAATTTTATCTAAAGGATCTTTCTATAGTGAAGAGGACCATGTCAAAGTTCTGAAGGGAACTTTTTGAGGTTTCTAAAGGGTACTTTTATAGAGATAGATATCCTGAAGACATGTATTATTTCAAATTTTTTTTATGCAATAATTTATCAAGGCAAGTATAAGACAAAAAAATTACTTTAGGAAAAGTGATCCACACAAATCCCAAAGAACTTGTCTAACAAAAGGTCCAAAATAAATAACCTTCAGAATTTATGATCTAGACATCCCATAGACTATCAATTTTAAGACCATGAACTAGCTGTTGGATTTCAAATAATGGGTCTTATCAAGATTAATGGTCCTCAATCAATCATACATCTTAATCCAATGGTATGAGATGAGTCAAAATAATTAGAGAGCTTGAGAGGCCACCATGTGGTGTACGCACACATGGTTATAGACTTATAGGATCTTGAGGATCAATGCAGGATTACCAAGTGGCACCAATAAGGATAGTGTTGATATTTCAAAGATAGATCTAAGGGATCATGCTTAATCACTCATCAAGATTGGATGGAGTGAGGCAGAGTCAAACTAGTCAACAAATCTAGGGAGCTAATGAGTTAAGGATAAGTGTCAAAAGTGTGTGGATCTAGGAAAAATATTGATGACTCATGGGCATCCATGTATAGGTAGATCGATGGATCAATTTGGGTCAATGTGTTAATGAGATAATTCAATAATCAACATCCAATGAAAATTAAGGTTGAAAGTAGTGATGAACCCAAGATTTTTGATGGAAGTTGACAAAGCCATTTTTGACCTAGGGAAGGTATGTATAAATGGAACCAAGTTATAGCATGATATAGGCTGGATCACATGCATATTTTTTAAGAATCGAATGATGCCATTAAGACTCTACAAAGATAGAATAGGTCCTTTTATGACCTGATATAGATCAGGGTGGGATACTAGCTGATCATATAATATAGATATATCCAAGTAGATGTATCAACTATAGGAAAACCAATATTTTAAATTGGTTTTCAATCTATAGTAAGCCTAGGTACACATTTAAAAGTAGACGTAGATAGATGTAATTAATGGAGGAACATCTAAAGCCATATAGATAACCACTAAAAGCAGATATGAGCATGACATTGAATAAGAAGACCTCACCCTGAAATGAGTGACATTAATGTAGGAGCAAGATTGAGGAGGATTAGAGGATGGTTATTCTAAAAGGGATGGGGTTCATTAATGATCCCTTGAAAACCATTTTTTCTCTCTACCCCTTGTTCTTCCTATACATACTTGCCTTAAGCTCTTGATTGGGATCCTTTGGTTGGAGATAGTAAAGCTTTTTCAAAATCAATTTGTAACACTCTCTTGAAGTAATACAAGATAATTTTTAGATTCTATTTTAATGATAATTATGCTTTATTAAAGTTTGATGTGTAGAGTGTATATTTATATCCATCATCTGTATATTCTTCATGTACCTTGATTTATTTCTATTAGTTTCTTGCAAGTCATGTGAAGTATTAGCTATTGACATTCCTCTTGAAGTGTCCTAAGTTGATAGTGTCTTATACATACCTCCCCATTTTCATATTTTAAGTCACAAGTCTCCTTTCATCCATCATATGAAATACTCATGCTTGCAACCTTGTCATAGAGTTTGACCATTCCTTGTCTTGTTTGAATTCATTAGTAGCTATAGAAGTGTCCAGGTTGAAAGTAGATCATTGAATATTTGGTGCATCACCACATTTAGTATAGATTTCCATTCTTGAATTTTTCCCCCTTTTCACCCCAATAATTTTTAGGTTTTAGTGAGAATGAGCTAAGTGATTTTTCTAAGGAGCTAGCCTCATTAAAAATTCTAGAGTTTTGACCCCATTATAGGTAACCCACAGCCTAGGGTCATTCCCATGTTGAACCATATTTGAGAGTAGGACTTGAACACTTATACTTTTAGCTAGGGATAATTTGAGTCCATAAAATTTCTATCATGACTAATGGGACCGGTTTTAAAAAAATAAACTAAAGAATTGGTGTTATCTATGGATAACAAGTGTAGCAAACACTCAGTAATAACACCTAGTAAAAACACCTCTATCTCATAAAATCTAGACCTTTATTTACATGCCAAGAAGTACCAGATCATCTACAAGAGGTATCAACTTCCATTTTAGTGATCTTATAGTGCCCTCAAGAAGGAGAGTACGAGCATCCTTATCCCCTATCAGAAGGTGTAACATAAACCACCCACCTCACAGATCATAGTCTACACCTCCATTTGGAAGGTTCTATTCTAGGCAAAGCTTATTTCCCATTCCATTCACAATGTATAAAAAAATATTTTGTACCCTTTGATGGGGGGATCCCTCTTAACCTTCAACAATATGATTTTATACCATACTTTATAGGAGAAAACTCCACCACTCCTATAGAGCACATTTTTGACATTGCAAACCTTTATGTAGTACATCACATTACACAAAAGAATTTAACCATGAGACTACTAGCGACATCATTGAAAGGCAAAGACCTACAATAGTATATAGGTTTAACTCCTACCTCAATCCATACTTGGGATGAGTTTGGTGAGTGCCTATGTAAACATTTTGAGGATAGAAATGACCATGTATCACTTATGCAATAAATTACCTCAATCAAAATAACACCTTAAGAATCTATGGTTGATTTCAACCATAGATTCCAAAAAAATTAAGATAGGATCCCTATCATCATTAAGTCCACACCTAATTATGCTTTCCTTTACTATTTGAGAGCACTAAATTTAGACCTTGCAGTCATGTTCCAATCTATGGGTGGGATAACTCTATTTGGGGATTTTGAGACAACTATAACAATAGAAAAATATTTGATACAAACAAATAAACTCATACCAAGACCTCACATCCCACTCTTTCCTAAAATTTAGCCAACCCCACCTACTATTGCTCCACTTCCCACTGCAAACAACTAAACCTAACTTGATGATGGCCAAGTGTATAAATTTATAAGGATTAAGAGCTAACTAAAGGCATGAAATAGTAAGCTAGTAGCTCTAAAGAGATAATATAAGACTTCATATAGGTCATACTCTTACTAAGGTCCCTTCCAAACTGAACAACTTGTTCAATCCTATAATAGACCCCCTTAGTCATCAAACCAATAATCCCAACGCCAAATTACTCAAGGTAGACCTTATAATAGATACAACCCTAAAAATACAAGTAGCTTTAAAGCCTTAGTCCCCACACAAAACAATCTTGCACAAGAAGGTCAATGGTAGTAAGGGGAACAATATAATGAGATAGTAATGGTTACAAATGGGGAGGTGTATTAGGACCTTGGTTGGTAGAAGATTACTTCATTCCCAGGCCATGGCACTATGCCTCCTCCTCCACAAGTCCCTCCAATGAACCAATGTAATGTGCCTACCATGACATCATCAAAATCTCAAATTGAATAGCAAAGAAGCATGGGTAATGCACCAGTTGACACCATTTATGTAAACTTTCAATAAGGGGAGCATACATTTGAACATGTAGCAACAAAATTTGGGGAGACTACACAAAATCTATAAAAATCAATTGTAGCTCATACCAGGTATAAAAGGAGGATGTTTGATGATAATTTAGAATAGTCTAAGGCTTCTTCAACACCTCTACAAACTAGTTAGTAGCCTACCATTTCAAATACATCTACTAAACCTCTTACAACTCAACAAGTACCCCAACATTAGGGATATAAGCATAATTCTCATTTTTTAATTCATGTCACTCAAGTACCAAGTGATGATTCTACTTCCAGGGTGCATTCCAAAGGTACTACTTTCCATTTCAATATTTTGGATCATATGGAAAGGGATAATGTCACTATGTCTATATATGATGCTCTATCTATTTTGGGGCAAAAGGAAATCCTTTAGAAAGAAATCTTAAAACCTTCTCATGTGAGTGAGATAGCTAAAAAGGTGAACATTATTTTTACAAATAGTAGTCAATTTGGTCCCAGTCAAGTTTCTAATCAAGTTCCTAATCAAAGTCAAGTTCATAATATTGTTCATCCTCCCAAAGTTGTCAAACCCTCTCCTTTTTATTTGTTAACCATAATAGAAGATTGCTTAGTGTATAATTATATGATAAATTTAGTTGCTTTAACCTTGGTTATGCCTAAAACCATAACAGATAAGTTTGGGCTTAAATATATACCCAATGAAAAAGGTGTGCTCAAGTTGGATGGCTCTCCCACTAAATGGTAGGCATAGTGAAATATCTTAAGATCACATTGGTAGCCTACCCTAATTGTGTCATTGCTCAATATTTAATGGTTGTAAACCTACTGATGAGCTTAGAATATGGCTCATTATTGACATGTTATTTCCCTCAATTTATCTCTCTAAAGATATTATCTTATGCAAATCATAGATTGTTAGATAACTATTACATAAAAAGTAGATAATTGTCTTATTTATATTGAACCAAAGACTAAACCTTTACTTTGTCATTAATGTCTAATACATAGCATATTTTATTGATTTTTATTGTGAATAATTCTCAAGAAGAAGACACAGGTGATGCATAGTGAAATTTCAATTTTGATCTCCATCCAACAGAACTACAAACTCACACAAAATGTTTCTATGGAGTCTGCAGGCTTATTTCGATAAACTCCACATGCTTGTTCCTACCGACTCTATAGGGTCAATTCCATGGATTATATAAAGACAAAGCTATAAATGGGGAAGCTGGAAACTAGATAAGATGAGAGAAAATCATTATAGCTAGATTCAAATGAGGAAAATACTCACCTACTATTTTGTAGGATTTACTTTTAATAAAGTTGTATATATTTAGATCTTAGGACTATTATAGGATAGTATATCTATTTCATCAGAATAATTGGATATTTTAGAAATCCAATCTCCTATCTTTAGATGAGTGGATCAACCAAAGAATCCTATCTTTTTGCATCCTATTTTGAGTTGATTGTATTAGCATAAAATGTAAGACTTTTGTTATTAAAAGGATAATAGATGAAAGATATGTACAAGCATATTACATGTTTTAGATAGATTGTAATCATTTCAATTTTATGAACAATCACTTCAGTTTCTAGCATTGATTAATCTTTATTCCTGCATCTGAGAGGAGTAAGGGTCCACTCTCCTTGGAACCAAGAATTGTGTACGGTATTTATGTTATGTTATATTAACTCTTTATTATAACTAATCAACATCTTGCTAATGTTTGCATTCATTCATAAAACATCAAAACAAAGTCAAAGTTTAAAAGGCATTCCTTATTTCAAATTCATTTCCTTTCTAAGCAAAGTGTGTTTTCTTTTACAAAAAATGAGTGAAGCAAATTTCCTTTTTAAGTTAAACATATTCATTTCCATGTAAGCGTAAATAGGAGTGTGATTTTACTTTTAAGAAAAAGAGTGGATTTATTTGATTAAATAGTTACATCTTTTCCTTTTCAAAAAAAGAGTGAATCAAGTAGTTTAAGACATATTTATTTCATTAGTCAAAGTTAGAATAGGACCATCAAACACCCCCATAAGTAGACTTCTATATCTACCATCCTACTCCTTACTACAAACAGCTTTGGACACCAACCCTGATTGATAAGACATCAATGGCACATTAATTAAATGAGGAGTTAAATGAAACTCATCATTTTTGGTGTTGTTTCCAGGGAAAAAGGTGTCAGTAAGGTAATAATTATTTGTCTAGAGTGAAAAATAGAAAAAATTGTAAAAAACATAAAATCCCAAAAAAAAAATTCAATAAATTGATGTACCATCCTAGAGACTCTAAAGGATGATTCATCCCAAAATTCCCACCAAGAACACAAGTTGAAACTCCTTTAACATCTCTAATTAGTGAACTAGGAGTTATGAGTGAAATCTATCTACAACAATCTTTAGAAACTTGGATAAAAACTAGGCCATTTCCAAAAGCAAGCCCCATAGGATAAATTCCTCAGGATCAATCTCTTACAGGAAGACATTATTTATAAATTTCCAAGGACTTAGAAGAAGTATTTCAAAAATCCATAGCTGATTTTTTCTCGAGAACTTTGAACAACCCATATATGATACCACAAATATTTAGTGGGAAGATCATCCCAGCTTTGAAACATCATCATCAAAAGAAAATTTGGCTCTCTAACAAAATCTAAAAAATCAACAACTTGCACAATCAGGAAGGACTTTTTCCTTTCCTATTGTTGTAGATCCTAATGATCAAACCCCCATGAAAAATATTTCACCATCTAATCTTCCAAAATTTTGGGGAAGATCTATAGAATATCCTGATCAATTCCTATTTGAGTTTAAAGTGCTATGTCAAACCTATGATTACACAACATATAGCTAGAAATTAAAACTATTTCCCTCTACACTTAAAGATACAACTATGAGATGGGTCATGGGTTTACCTAGTGATTCTATTAGAACATGGGATGACATGGAGATAGAATTCTTAAAAAAGTATCAGGATTACTGCCAAGTGTGAGAAAGAAAATAGGATTTCTTAAAAATTAAATAGAATAAGGATAAATCTTTAGAGGATTATTTGGATAGATTCATGTTCACTCATAAAAAAAAATTATCCACTCACTGAAGAAGTTCAAAAATTGGTTTTATTAAAAGGGTTGGATGAAGATACTAGAGATGCCTTAAATCTAATGAGAGGTGGAGATATAAATAAGTTATCTTTCAATCAAATTTATGAGCTTTGTACCAACTATTCTCAAATAAAACCCAAAATTAGGAGAGGAAGGTTTGGGAAATATAATGAAGTGGGTAAGCTAATGGAAGAATTTTTCAATCTAAAGACGGATATTTTGGTTACACTAAAGAATAATTTATATGGCCTTCAAGCTAAGGAAAATACAACAAAACCCTTAGCAATCTACTATCCTAAGTGTAGATAGAAACATGCCCTTAGAGACTACCCCATAGATAAAACCAATGTTTCATCATGTGGAATCTATGATGTAACAGATCATGATACCAAACATTTCACCCTTCTACCTATTTTAAAAAATCAAATGAAAACACAAGCCCAATCCACTAAAGAAGTAAATTATATCCATAGATAAAACTTTACCCCATAAAACCAGGCTCAAGGACAGTTTAATGTAAGAAACCTAGTTAATTCATGGAAGGCAACATGGAATGTTTCAATTCCTTCACCTTTTTGGAATCAACCCAAATTACATCAATCCAAAATCCATGGGAAGGACAAGATTGGATGCCAACACCCCTATGGATGGTGCCACAACCACAACCACAACAATAATGGGTACCATAGTAGCAATGGATGCCACAATAATATCAACAATGGAATCCATAGTGGAACCCACAATAAAAATTCACCCAACTAAGAAGACCACTTCAATAGAAAACTATAATGCCACCCCTAGTTATTGAACAACAAGGATAAATAAATCAACCCTCAATGCTTTCACAACCAATAGTAAATCCAAAAAATAAACAATCAACACCGATTTATGTTAATGAACATGAAGAGATAATGAATGTTGGAGCTATTGATTGTTCGGACATACATTTAAGATCATGGAAAACTATAAAAAAGCCTTTAGTTATCATTTCTGAGATACCTAATGAAAAATAAAAAATAGAATCATCTCAATTAAAAAAAAGAGAAGCTAAAATCAAAATGAGCCCTGAAGCAAACAAAGAAAATACTACTACATCAGTAATTATTTTTCCTAAAAGATTAAAAGAAATTGATATTAAACTAGAATCAAATTTGGTCTATGAGTTGCAAAAGATCAATATTGAGGTACCCCTACTACAAGCTATTAGGGATATACTTGAATTGAACAAGATCATTAAATTTTTTTATGTTAAGACACTTGGGAGGAAAGCAAAATATATAGGAACCATTCATGTTAATAGAAAAGTTGCTGATTTATTAGTAGGAAAACTATTAGTTCCAAAATATGTAGATCCAAGAAGCCCAGTGATCATAGTCACAATCGAAGGTAAAGAAATTCTTAACATCTTGGTAGATTTGGGAGTAAAAATTAATTTTATGACAACTGATACTCTCCATGCATTATCTCTTATGAGAATGCAACCCACAACTACCATTCTTCAAATGGTGGACTAGTCTATAAATAAAATAGAAGGGACTATATAAAATGTTAAATTACTAATAGAGTCTTGGGAATATCCAATAGATTTCATGGTCTTGTAACCTAAAATAGAGAATCTAGGATATCTCATAATCCTAGGTAGACCATGGTTGGATACTGTAGTAGCATTAATTGATTGTAGGTTTGGAGACATGCCCATTTCTAATGGGTTAAAATCCAAATGCATCTCTTTATATCTTCCTGCAAAACCATCAATAAATCACATATAAGAAATTTAGGTGGATGAATCAGACAACACATCAAATAATATTTTCTCCTTAGCTATGATCATAGTTAAAAAACACTTGGAAGAATTGAATGGAGACATATACCTAGAATCTATAGACTCTGCTAGTCTAAAAGCTATGAACTCTACTAGTTTGAAAGCTACAGACTCTGCTAGTCTAGAAAATATGGATTGCCTCAGTTTAGGATTTTTGGGTTAGAAAAAATATTATGAAACCTCCACTTCTACGTATTATATTGTTTTCTCACCATATGATCATGGGTTGATTCAAGAAAGTGTGTGGAAATTGATAGAATAACAACAAACTCATTTCTTAGATGCATTTCATTATTCTTTAGTAAGACTGATTCATGCTAGAAAAGAGTTTATTGATAATGTAACCATGTTTCATAAACTACTTTCTCATCCATGTCCTTTGAACTCATTGATTAGTGAATTTAAAAAAATAGAATCCAACTACCTAGGCACAAAACCAATCCTGATATTACTTGGAAAGATTTTGAACATCAATAGTTGGTTAACAAATGAAGAGGAAGATCAACTATTTGAAGTACTAGAAAGACATACCAATGCTTTTTCTTGGGATTATACTGATATGAAGGGAATTCACCCCAACATATGCACTCATCACATTTACATAGAATCTGTCAAACTAGTCAGACAACCACAAATAAGAATAAACCCAACATTAAAGGAGATAGTCAAAATAGAGATCCAAAAATTGTTGGAAGTTGGATTTATTTACCCCATCTTAGATAGCCAGTGGGTTTCACCCTTGGTAATTATGCCCAAGAAAAATGGAAAATTAAGGGTATGTGTAGATTATAGAGAACTAAACATAGCAACACTAAGAGATTATTTTCCTCTACCTTTCATTGATCAAGTTCTTGACAACTTGGTAGGAAAAAAATATTTTTCTTTCCTGGATGGGTTTAGTGGGTATAAATAGATAATAATGGTAGTTGAAGATCAAGATAAAACCACATTTACCTACCTTTGGGGAACTTTTTATTATCAAGTACTCTCCTTTAGACTCTGTAATGCTCTAGCAAACTTCCAAAGAGCAGTTCTAGCAATATTCTCTGACCTTACAAATTATTGTGTTGAAGTATATATGGATGATTTCACCATTCATGGTGGAACTTATGAAGAGGCTCTTACCAACTTGGAAAGAGTATTGATTAGATGTAAAGAACATTAATTATCTTTGAGCCATGAGAAATGTTTGTTGATGATGGATGAAGGAATAGTGTTGGGACACCATATTTCTATAAAAGGCATTCAAGTAGATCCAAAAAAGTTGAAATAATCTCCAACTTATCCATCCCACAAACACAAACTAAAATTAAGATTTTTTTGGGACATGATGGTTACTAAAAATGCTTCATAGATAATTTTAGACAAATGGTCAGATCTTGTCATAGTGACCAATTTTAGAGCTTGTCATGATGAACTTGGAGGAAGTCATTACTTAGCTCAAAGAACCATACACAAAATCTTAAGATTAGGATACTATTGGCCTCACCTTCATCAACAAGTAAAAATATATGTCAGATAATGTGATGCTTGTCAGATAATTGGATAGCCTACTCTTTCAATAGAGATGCCTCTACACCCTCATCCTTAATTGGTTTTAGAACTATTTGAGAAATAGGGAATTGATTTTATAGGTCCTATGGATCATCCTTCTAGAAGAAAATAATATCTCCTAGTATGTACAGACTATGTGACCAAGTGGGCTGAAGTGGAAGTATTAACTCATGCAAGAGAATAGATGGTAGCTGATTTCTTATATTTCAAAATCATGCAAAGATTTGGTGCTTCAAGGGAGATAGTCTCAAATCAAGGACTGTAGTTCATGTCAAAAATGATAAAGCACTTCATGCAAGTATATCAAACTCAACACAAAAAAATATCTCCATACCATCCAAAAGCTAATGGGCAAGTTAAAGTCACCAATAAAGAAATGGAAACCATTTTAACCAAGGTTGTTAATTCTAGTAGAAAGGATTGGGCATATAAGGTACCAAAAGCTGTTTAGGCCTATAATAATACTTGGAAAATAATAACTAGATTTTCACCTTATGAATTGGTTTATGGTAAGAAGCCCTTATTCTATGTTGAATTTGAATTACAAAATTTGAAAATAGCTATAGAAGTAGGGATTGAATTAGAATAAATACACAAAGAAAGACTCTTATAGCTTAATCAACTTGATGAGATGAGGATGGAAGCACTACAAAGAACTGAATTGGTACAACATTAAAGAAAATTTTGGCATGATTCATAGATCAAGCAAAAAAAGTTTCAAAAGGGAGATTGGGCACTGTTGTTTGATTCCAAATTTCAATAGTTTAAAGGAAAACTACAAATGAGGTGGTTGAGACCTTATCAGATTGAGGATGTCTTTGAAAATGGTTCTGTTAAGCTAATACCTATTGATGATAGTAGAAGAACTCTATTAGTCAATGAACATAGATTGAAACTTTATCAAAAACCTCTTAATAAAGAAGAATTTGTTCAAAAGGTAAAAGATCAAGTAGCCTTTATGGAGGACTCTGGTTCTTCTAGGGAAACTGCTTCAAATCAAGTATCTATTTTGGAGGAATCTACTTATTCTAGAGAACCTGATCCTTGATGATCCTGTAAGTAAAAAAAATAAAATAAAATATCAATAGTGAAAATCCTTTCAGGGACACTTTTGACAATGCATACCCAAAAAACTAACTTGCTGGCTGGCTATGCATTGCAAAAAGGGCTTTGGATAGAAAACTAAAAATGGATGGCCAAAGGGCAAAAAAAAATATATAATAAAAAAAAGAGAATCTCATCATGTCACTATGATTGGTCTTCTCCATGCAATAAAAGTTTTTCTTTCAACATCTGTTGACTAATCCATGCAAACTTATTTATGCAGGACAAATGGAAAGCAAAAGATAAATCTAAGGTCAAAAGGAAGTGAGACACATATTATATTTATTTATGTTTAGTTAAATAATTATCTTTGATTTAATTAAGATTTATTTTATAGATATAACCCAAACTTGATCCTTCTTAGGAATGATATGACACATACCATAATGGATAAGTATGCAAACAAGATGACAAAGATGTATGTCTACTTCATGATGACCTATGTAGCTTTGGTACAATCAATTGCATCATCAATAATTATAATGATGGGACATCATAAAGTGGTTCTAAATGAAATAATAAATAACTATCATCATCAAAGTACCATGTCATCATTTCATTTAATTTGTAATAATTTGACAAAATGGTTGACACACTTCATAGAAACATGAGGCACTAAATTGTATAAAGTAATCACGTCAAACTATGAACTCATGAAGCTATGGAGTTTCACACAAAACATTTAATTTTTATAGATCCTCAGTGATTGTCGCCTATATATTTCAATAGAAGATGGTCTTAACCCTAATCTGAGCTAAAGACATAGAGTTGTCTATAAATCTGAGTAGAAATGGGACAAAAAATGAGATCAAATTTGAAGAATGTAGCAAGGCTTCACAAAAACAAAGCTTATGTGGTAGTGTTTAGAGCAAATGGCTAGCTACCTTTCATTGAAAAGTTCCAAGGTTTCCATGAACATTGGTAAGAGAATTTATCACTAATCTCAAACCCTGAGTTTTTAGTTGTTAAAGGCATTATTATTCCTATTTCAACTCAAATTACAAGTCAAATCATACAAGTTCCAGAAGAGGGAATGAGAGTGATAGGAAAAATTCTATTTAGTTATTTAATTATTTAGTTTAATGATAATGAGTAGATTGGGAATTTGTGTCTAATAGATTCCAAGGAAAAATCAAAAGGGATTCATAGAAATTCACTTCTTGAACCTTGGAAACATGTAGCCAAGTGGGTACTCAAGTATATCATTTGTGAGGGGCACAATAGTCTTTTAGGAGGAGAAGCCATGAAAATATTAATACACCTTAAGTATGGGAGGTAAAAAAATCATTACAAGATTAACCTCCCATCCTTCTTATATGGTGCCCTTCAAATTATGACTACAACTCCTAATGCTACTCTTAGGCACCATGGACTTATTCACCTAATTATCCAACATCACTTCTTTTAGTAAGGACAAGAGGTCTGGTAGGAATTTAAGAATAGTATAACATAATAAATTCCAGATCTACCTACACAAGACACCTCAAATTTACCATAGGAATATTCATCTCCACTTGTGGCATCAATTAAGAAAATAACTCCAAAGAATAAATCACAGACTGTAGTCTCAAAAGAAATCCCTTCTTTTTCTTCAAGAAGAATCACAAGGTCTCAAATCCTTATAGTTTCAAGGTCCCCACAAGAACCTCAAGAATCTATAGTGCAAAAAATTCCCTTATCAAGAAGAATAAAATTGAAATGAAAGGTTGATACAGAACTTGAGAAGACTGATGGGTTTGATGGTTGAAAATGAAAGACAATCGAGTGTAGCTTAAAGAGTGACCAAAATAAGGAGAAGGTTAATTCTGATAGATGAAGATGAACAAGAGGCTGTAGACATTATATATAGTCTTAAAAAGGTATCTCATTCACCCATACATCAAAGTATCCCTAAAACTACATATGTTGAGGAAACTTATTTCAAAAGGAACTCTCCAATCATAATAAAGGAGCCAATTCCAGAAGAGCCAATCACTGCAAAGGAATCAAGTATGGTAGAACAACCACATGTTTTAGTTGAAACTACAATGAATAAAGGAAAAAATGTATGTACAAATGAAAAAGGAGAGTCATCTAACCTAAATGATCCTATTATGTAGCTCTCTCAAGCTCAAGCTCTAAAGCAATAACAAACAACTGACATTGCTGACTTGATTAGTCAATTGCAAGATAAGGATCATCTCAACTCATTGTTGGTATAAAAATTGGACACAGCATCTACCAATAATGTAGCAGGAGTTCAAAAATTAGAATAAATAATAAATAAAAATGAAAGTGAACAAATAGACCTCTAGATATATGTAGAAAATCTGAAGAAGGAGAATAGGAGATTGCAGAGTTTGGTAAACTCTTCCAAAGCACCTTCTAATATTGTACCTTCTCTTCCTAAGATATTTTTTGAATGAAATTGTCAAATAAGTTGTCTAGGTATTACTACATTACAAATTCTAAATCAAATTGAATAAGAATATTCCATACTCAAATAGAAAAACAAAGTTATAACTTCTTCAAATAAAATATTGGAAAATGAAAAGAAAAAATTAGAAGCTAAGGTCCAAGATTTAGAAGAAAATTTGTAGGATGCATGCAAATTAGGGGAATCTCTTTTGGCATGTAGGAATCCTTATCTTGCATATAGTTTGTTTTTATTTGAATAATTTTATGGATGACAGCTTTTGAGGATCTCTTGTCATCTTCCTTACAAGATTTTATAGCCAACAACATTTTTGGAAATTTTCTATAGTGCTGTGATCAACAGAACTTGCTTTATGAGTCTTATTTGCATGATTTGATCATAGGATACCATGAGCACAATAATTTATTGATAAACATTCATGTAGGATAAGTTCAACTGAGGACATTGCATTCTACATTCAAAAATCAACTAGTATGGAAAAGTAGATTTGAGGAGTATACAAATCATGATAAGACTATAGGATTGTGTATCAAACCATCCTTTCCTATCCCTAGATTGATCAAAAATAAATTTAACTATACTTGTTTAAGCGATGAATTTAAAACTCATTATTTACAAGCTTTATATGATTGTGTTGTTTCTTTTGACTTGTTTTCAAGACAGAGTTTTGATTCAGTGGTGACTGCAAGTGTGAAAAGGTGGGACCAATTTTTAGTGCCTCTTAGAAGATGAGAGGTCATGTATCCAAATAAATTAAGATGGAGTATGAGGAGAGCTACCTCAATTTTGGAAATATTAATAGAGGCAATAAACTCTGAGGGAGAAAAGAAATGGATTGGCATGAGATATAGACCCCCTTTGTTGATCATACCTATTCCAAGATGGTAGAGTTGGGCTCTATAATCAGAGGAGAAATTAAATACATGGAAACAAATTATTTAAGAACATCAAGGGTTTACAAGAAATTTAGATAAATATATAACATATGAATTTGATGAATATGATTTGAGTCAGAGTTTAGAAAGCAGATGTACGAGCTATGAACATAAATGAATGTTTGCAATGAGACTTGCAAAAGGTAAAGCCTGGGGGAGGTGATGAGCTCAAAATATGGCTCATTATTAACATGTTATTTCCCTCAATTCATCTCTCTAAGGATATTATCTTATGTAAATCATATATTGTTAGATAGCTATTACATGGAAAGTAGATATTTGTCTTATTTATATTAAACCAAAGACTAAAATTTTAACTTGTCATTAATTTCTAATACATATAATGTTTTAGTAATTTTTTTTGTGAATAATTCTTAGGAAGAAGACATAGGTGATGTATAGTGAAAGTTTAATTTTGATATCCATCCAATAGAACTACAAACTCACATAGAATGTTTCTACGAACTCTGCAGGCTTTTTTCTATAGACTTCGTAGGTTCATTCTTATCAAATTTGTAGGGTCAATTCTGTGGATTTTATAAAGACAAAGCTAAAAATGGGGAAGCTAATGACTAGATAAGATGAGAGAGAATCATTCTAGCTAGATTCAAATGTGAAAAATACTCACCTACTATTTTGTAGGATTTGCTTTTGATAAAGTTATATATAATTGGATCTTAGGATTATTATAGGATAGTATATCTATTTCATTGAAATAATTATATATCTTAGAAATCCAATCTCCTATCTTTGGATGAGTGGATTGACCAAGGAATCCTATCTCTTTTCATCCTATTTTGAGTTGATTGTATTAGCATAAAATGTAAGACTTTTGTTATTAAAAGGATAATAGATGAAAGATATGTACAATCATATTACAGGTTTTAGATAGATTGTAATCATTTTAGTTTTATGAATTATCACTTCAATTTGTAGCATTGATTAATCTTTGTTCCTGAGTTTTAGAGGAGCAAGGGCCCACTCTCCTTAGAACTAGGAATTGTGTACAATGTTTATGTTATGTTATATTAACTCTTTGTTATAACTAATCAAAATCTTGCTAATGTTTGTATTCATTCATAAAACATTAAAAAAAATTCACAGTTTAAAAGGAATTTCCTTATTCCAAAGTCATTTCCTTTCTAAAGAAAGTGTGTTTTCATTTACAACAAACGTGTGAATAAAATTTCCTTTTTAAGTTAAACATCTCCATTTCCAAGCAAGCATAAATAGGAGTGTGATTTTACTTTCAAGAAAAAGAGTGGATTAATTTGATTAAATAGTTACATCTTTTTATTTTTAGTAAAAGAGTGAATCAATTAGTTTAAGACACATTTATTTCATTAGTCAAAATTAGAAAAGGACCATCAAACACCCCCACAAGCAGACTTCTAGTTCTACCATCCTATACCTTACTGCAGACAACTTTGGACACTAGCCCTAGTTGATAAGACATTAATTAAACATTGATTAAATAAGGAGTTGAATGATAATCATCACCTACCCTCATATTTTTCCCTTTGCCTATCTAGGGACTTTACTTCAAATATTGGGGGCTATTTGTCTTCTAATTGGTTATACATGGTTTTTAAGACCATATATGGGACTAAGGTCACTATTAGGTTTGAAACCATCTCTAGGTTATATCTAGATCCTTATATGCTTAACCTTGCAAATGTCAACTCCATCATATTTGAGGAAGATGAAAATGTTAGTGAATACGAGCCTCATGATCATCTTGAGGGCATTTCAAACTTATATCTAGATGAATGGGTAGCTAACAACCATGAGTTTTCCCCCTTTAGAAATATCGAAGAAGAAAAATTAGGAGTGTATTGTATGCATGAGGAGGGTGCTACTATACCTTGCTTGACTAACACCACTCAAGAAGAATATGGTCTATGGACCTTATTCTTTGATGTCTTAAGGTCAAAAAATGCAAGTAAAGATAGTTTCATGTTGGTTTAACCTTCATATTAGAAATACTATTTAGCTACAAGATTGTAATTTACTTACACTTCAAACATAGTTGAATATGAATCTCTTTTACATGGTTTACAAGAGGAAATAATAAGAAGTGTCAAGCTCCTTTAAGTCAAAGGTGATACTGAGCTCATTGTGCAACAAGTGAGAGGTATAACTACAATCAAGAACCATCATTTGAAAGTCTACAAGCATCATGTATGTGATCTCATAGAAGAATTATTATAATTAAATATACATTCCATATTGAGAGATGTAAATCAACAAGTATATAGGCTTACATCAATTAGAGCTCAGTATGAAGTTGTAGATGGAGTCAAAATCAACCAGAGCCAAAGTAAGGTCAAGGTTATATGCAGGCTAGATGTACCTAAAAATGAGGTGATTTATCAAGTATTTGACAATGATGATCAAATTATATGTTTTTTGATGCATGAGGCAAAATTCTATCATAAAAATCAAAATAAGTTCTAGCACCAGTATGATAATCGGATATTATAGTTGAGATCTAACAAGCTACCTTAGGGGATAGTGACATTAGAAAGCATCTTCAATAAAGATGACCAAGTAAGAAAATGTAAATCATATATCTCAGCTAAGGAAGAACACTATGAAATGATAGATATCTTTAAGGAAAAATTGATAAGGCTAGGAAAGGTAAATACAATAGAGGAAAGAGCTACATTTGTTGCTTTGTGCCAAGAATTTTTTGATATATTTGCTTGGGAGTAAAAAGAATTGAAGGGGTTTGACCCCAAGCTTGCATAACACACCATTGAATAGTAAACTAATGCCAAGCCAATCAAGTAGAAACAAAGGCCTATCAACCCAAGAGTGGAGGATCTCATGAGAAGAAAACTCTATAAATTGATCTAATCTAGGATACTATTTCTAATTAAACATTCCTATTGGGTAAAAAACCTTGTGCCAATAAGAAAAAGGAATGGAGAGATTTGGTTATGTGTTTATTTTAGAGACCTAAATAAGGTGTTACTAAAGGATAATTACCCACTTCCCTCCATGAATCAAATTATTCAAAAGGTGGTAGGTTCTCAAAGGTTCTAATTACTTGATGGCTATTCTGGCTCTAATCAAATCATGGTCAAATAAGAAAAGGAACATAAGACTACATTCACTATAAAATGGGGAACTTATGGATATGTTAAAATTCCCTTTAGACTCTCCAATGTTGGAGCTACCTTCTAGGAAGTAATGGATGTTGATTTTCATGGTCTTTTAAATAATATGGTTTTGGTTATCTTGAAGATATAATAGTTTTCTCAAGGAATCTTAATGATCATATAACATAGTTGAGAGCTATTTTTGATAGATGCAGATAGTTTAAGGTTTATTTTAATCCAAAAAAATGCATGTTTTTGGTGCACAAGGGATCAGACTTCTTAGGCATGTGGTATTAAAATATGGTCTTTCCATTGATATAGAAAGGATAGAGGCAATCCTTGTTTTATCACTACCCAAACACAAGAAAGGGTTGCAGAGCTTCTTGGGAAAGATCAACATCATTAGGAGGTTCATTTCAAGCTTTGAAAAGATGGTCAAGCCACTCACTCATATGCTTAGAAAAGGCAAAGAGTTCACATGGACAATAGAAAGATAAAAGAGATTTGAATCCATTAAGGAGGCCATATCTCATGCCCCCACTCTATTAAATCCAAATTTCAACAAGGACTTCTATCTATATGCCTTTTCCACATTATATGCAATTTTTTCCATGATCATACAATAGAATAATCAATGTCTAGAGTAACCCATTATTTTATTTAGCCAAGATTTGGAGGGTTATGAAAAAAGATATAGCTTTGTTGAAAAACATGTGCTTCTTATTTTTAGAAGTTTGAATAACTTCAAGCATCTAGTTTCAAACAATAAGATCATACTAATGGGGGCTCACCCAAGTGTGTAAGATTTTATCCTCAATAGGGATTTAAATGAAAAACGAGATGGATGGGTCACCAAGTGTATGGAATATGACATTAAAGTTAGGATCATGAAGCTGGGCTGAAGAAAGGGATTATGTGAACATCTTGTTGAAGATGTGAGAGAAGAAAAGGAAATAATATTGGTAATCCAAGTCACTAAACATGAATATGAGGACACTCTTCCATCTAGCTAGACACATAATATTGCAAGATTTATCCATATGGGGAGTGTCCAATGGGTTTCAATGCATCACAAAAAATACACTTCAAGATAAAATTAGTTCCATACATTTTGATTGATGGATAGCTGTTTAAAAATGACATTGGAGGTATGATTTTAAGACGTGTTGAAACTAATCAATTTGATAAGCTTCTCCAATAATTCCATGACAATCCTCAAGGAGACTATTTTGTAGCTAGGCCCACATCTATAAAAATCATTAGAGCTGGTTACTTTTGGCCCAATTTATTCAAAGATGCACATGCATGGGTCAGGAAGTGTTCAAAATGTGCCATGTTTATAGGGAAATAGAAGCTAGCCACTATGCCACTGAAGCCTATTCAAATTGAGTAGCCTTTCATCTAATGGGGCTTAAACTTAATTGGCATGATTAATCCTCCATATAGTGCTAGTCATAAGTGGGTATTAACAACCATAGAATAATTTACCAGGTGGGTGGAAGTATCCCCATTGAAAGAAGCAAATGAGAACTCTATTCTTACATTCTATGAAAGCCTAGTCACCTATTTTAGATAACCATAGACCATAATAACAAACAATTCTTTGGCATTTATAAACATGAAGTTATGTGAATGGGATATTGAGTAGGGTATCTATCTAACATCTTCATCTAATTATTATCCATAGGATAATGTATTACTTGAGTCTACTAATAAGAACCTGATTCAAATTATTAAGAGAACAATGGAAGATAATCAAAGAGCCTAACGCACAAAATTGAAGACTACCTTATGGGCTGATAGGGTCACCCCCAAGAAGGGAATTGGTAATCCCCCTTATCTCTTAGTCTATGGAAGAGAAGAAAGGTTTCCCATATCATTATAACTTCCATATTTAGAACTTACACACCACTAGAGCTTCTATAAAGTAATGTAATGGAGGTCAGGATGAATGAACTAAAAGAGCTAAAGGAAATAAGGGATGACACCATGAATGCCATGTGTTCTAACCAAAAATAGTTTAAGATGAACTTTGATAAAAGAGCTTCATCAAAGACATTCTAACAAGGTGATATAGTCCTAAAATGGGATGAGGAGCATAAAAAGCTAGGAAAACACTCCAAGTTTGATAGTTTTTGGAGTGGACCCTATGTCATCATAGGATTTAAAGAGAGCAATGATTTTTAGCTTGCTAGATTAAATGGAGAGAACCTCATCATCATTGTAAATTGGGATTATCTCAAGTTATGCTACTAGTCCCATATCTCACTTCTTGTATATAAGTAGATAGATCTGTTCTTCTCTTCCAAATGCTTTTGCACATTACCGTTGTTAGCCATTGTATTTGTAGTTTAGCTTGTTGATTTATCTTTTATTGATTCATTATTATTTTCCCTCCTAATTACTCCATAAAGTTTTTCTATAATTCAATCAGATTCTATTTATAAGTAGCTTTCCATTTGAATAAGATCAATCAAGGCCTGAGTTCTATGACTAACAGGCTAGAAATCCAGCTAAGTCACCAAAATTGTTGGCAATTTTGGCCCATATACCGAGATTCTACCTAGTTTGAATAGATGAATGGATCAGGTGGCATTGAATTAGGGTCATCATTGAAAATTAATGGATCTAGTTAGGTTTTCATAATACTGAATAATTACAAAATTAGGTCCAGAAAAGAAGCCTATATTACATCACTTTTTCAACTTTTGGCCAAGTGTGTTTTTCATAATTCCTTTAGAATAAATGTTATATAAAAATCCCACAAAAAATGTACAAGGCCAAATTATTTTGTGAGTTTTATCCCACTTTATTTGGCTAAGTGTCAGAATTATTTTAGGAGTTATGTTTTGGTCTTTTTGGTCAAGTGTCGGGAATTATTTCAGACATTTTGTTGGTGACAATTTCCCAAAAAGGTCATTCTTTGAAAAGGGTCCTTAATAAAAGTTACCAAGTATATATTTTGGAGGATTTAGTCCAAAACAAAAATCTTAAGGGGCACTTTTTCAATAAAATTGTCCCAAACATTTATTTGAAGGGTATTTTTCTTGAGGAAATGGTCTAGTGTAAAAATTCCAATGGATATGTCTCTCAAGGAAATGGCCCACTTCAAGGCTTTTTAAGGGTACTTTTATTTTATAAAGTGCACTTTTAAAAGTCTAAAGGGTTAGTTTCTTGGGTAAGTGTCATCTATATTTTCTCTAAAGGATATTTCTACAGTGAGGAAGACCAAGTCAAAGCTATAAAGGGCATTTTTTTGAGGTTTCTAAAGGGTACTTTTCTAGAGATAGAGATCCTAAAGACATGAATTATTTTAGAAAATTTGTCTACAATAATTGATCAAGGAAAGTAAAAGGAAAATGGATTCCTTTAGGAAAAGTGCTCCACACAAATCCTAAAGGAATTATCCAACCAAAGGTTTGAAATAAATAACCCTCAAAATTTATGATATAGACATCTTGTAGACTATCAATTTTAAGACCATGGACTAGCCATTGGATTTAAAATAGTGGGTCCCAACAAGATCAATGATCCTCACTTGATCATACATATCTATTTAATGGTTTGAGATGAGTCAAAATAGCTAGAGAGCTCAAGAGGCCACCACATGGTGTAAGTATGTGAGACTATAAATTGGTAGGATCCTAAAGATCAATGTGGGATTGTTAGGTGGCATTAGTGGGGATAGAGTTTATATTTCAAAGATAGATCCACCAACCTATGCTTAATCTCTCATCATGATCAGATAGAGTGAGGTAGAGTCAAGCTAGTCAACAAATCTAGGGAGATAATGAGTCAAGGATAAGTGTTAAAAGTACATGGATCTAGGTAGAAGATTGATGGGTTGTAGGCATCCATGCACAAGTAGATCAATGGAGTAAGTTGGGTAAATGAGATAAGCCAAGCATTGATAACTAATGAAAATTAAGGTCAAGAGTAGTGGTGAACCCAACATTTTTGATGGAAGTTGATAAAGCCATTTTTAACCCAGGTAAGGTAAGTATGAGTGGAATCAAGCTCTAACATGATCTAGGTTGGATCAAGAGCTGATTTTTTGGAATCAAATGATGCTATTAAGACTCTACAAAGTTAGAATAGGTCCTTGTGTGACCTAAAATAGATCAGGGTGGGCTACTAGCTAATTATATAATATAGATATATCCAAGTGGATGTATCAACTATAAGAAAACCAATATTTTAAATTGGTTTTGAATCCATAGTAAGCCTAGGTACACATCAAAAATTAGAGGTAGATAAATGTAATTAATGGAGGAACATCCCAAGCCATACATATAGTCACTAAAAGCATCACCTTGAATAAGAAGACCTCACCCTATAAGGAGTGACATTAATGTAGAAGCAAGCTCAAGGAAGATTGGGGGATGGTTATTCTGAATAGGATGGGGTTCATTAATGATCCCTTTAGCACCATTTTTTCTCTCTCCCCCTTTTTATTCCCATAAATACTATCCTTGAGCTCTTGATTAGGATCCATTGGTTGGAGATAGTGAAGCTTTCCAAAATCACTTTGTAACACTCTCTTTAAGCAATACAAGATAATTTTCTAATTTTATTTGAGTGATAAGTGTGATTTATTGAAGTTTGACGTGAAAAATGTATATTTTTATTCATTATCTGTATGTTCTTCATGCACCTTTAATTTTATTAGTTTCTTGCAGGTTGTGTGAAGTGTTAGCTAGTGACATTCCTCTTGAAGTGTTGCAAGTTGATAGTGTCGTATATTTTTAATCCTTCAAATTCTAGTGGGACCTTCAATTGACTTTTCCATTCCAAAAATGCTTTTAGTCAAAGGCAAGGCAAAAAGGTCATAGGACAATAAACTACTAAGAAAGGTCACAAAAGGGTATAAAACACACTCACACCATTATGGAATCATGAATACACTCAATAAAAGTTTATAGGATTCTTATAATTAATACAATTTAATTAACATAATATAAGGCATAAAATGGCTCTAAAGGGGTACTAAAGTGCTCTAAAATATAATTTAAATTTTTACTTTGATAATCACTTAAATCAATTTTAAATTTTATCTTGTATTACTTAGTACATTCACCTATAAAATAAATTAATTGAATTTAAATTAATGAAAAAAATGCAAGTATAGCCATTTATAGAACAAGTTAAATAAATGTTAATTAAATTAAAAAATTAAGATATAAAAGAAACTCCATAGAGAATTCGATCCTTACCATTGGATGTTTTAGATCTAAGCTCTATATTCTAAGGAGATACTAAAAATTAACCCTAAACCTTATAGTGAGCCTACATAAGCCTAATCTCAGTCTAGATCTCTCATTTGGTGGAGAGGAAGAGAGGGAGATTATTTCCTATGTCTCCTCCCTTCACTCAATTCTTCAAGTAAAAGTTTTCCTTTGCAATCTATTCCCTCTTGTGATTATGAAAAATGACTCTATGATTATTAATAGGTTTTAAAATATTTTATTCTTTCATTAGAGCTAATGTTTCTTGGTTTATTATTCTATGTTTATGATCATCTTGATATAAGTTGTATTTATTTGTTTGTATATCTCTATCTCCAATAATTCAAGGGTTTTTTACACATTGAATCTATCTTTGTTGTCATTTAGATGCATTTGAGAAGTATATCTACTTTATAAATGGTTTGTAGATGTTTACGAGTGATAGGGAAGCTTTAAAAAGAAGTGATGAAAGAAAGTGTCTAGATAAATTTAGGACTTCCATAAGGTCCCCTAGGCCTCTTATTGTCCCTTATAAGCCCAAGGGAATTTTTTTATCATTTAATGTGTATGAAACTAATATATTTTTTATAATTTATTTTGAAATTTTGAGCAACTTTATTTTTTTTTCAAGATCATAAATGAGTAGAATGGTCTTAAAATGATAAGAAAAATTATCCCAGAGGACAAGACTCCCAACTATCCCAAGCACAATTATAACACTCTTGAGAGGGCTTCCCTTATCTAAAAGGTTTCCCATAATAAATGGAGAATTTACCCCTTTTTAAAGGTGGAAACCTTCTTCTCCTATCCTAACTTATCACACATGATCACAACCACTTGCTAAGGAATTTAAAGCTTTCCTTCTTATTGATTTTTTGATTAATTTAAAATTATTATTTTTTATTTATATAATACACTAAAAACATATTATTTTCACTAATTTTTTTAACATCATTAAATGTATTAAATATTTATATAAATCTTCCTCAAACAAAAATTACTTTTCTTGATGAGTTTTTAAACACTTTATATGATGAAACAAAAATAAAATCACACTTAACATATTATTATTTTTAGATTAAATAATATTCTTTAAAAAAATTAAAAGTTTAGTTTGTAGATAAATAACACACATACACACATGCACACATATGAACACACACACACACACACACACACACACACACACACACACACACACACACACACACACACACACACACACACACACACACACACACACACACACACACACACACACACACACACACACACACACACACACACACACACACACACATGCAATTAGTTTAAAAATATAAAATAAACAATTGATTTTATTAACATTATTTAAAGATTTTTCAACAAGGATGTGACTTTTTTAAAGTAAATAATCCCTAAAATAATATATTTAGAAAAAAACTAATCGATAAAATTATGTTTGATATTTTTTGTTGGGTAAAAGGAAAATAAAAATTATTTTACCCAAATTTTAATTAATGAGAGTGATTAATATAATCAATATATAACTTTTTAATGTAATTTATATATTAAGATATGACATTCATGCATACATATGGAAGTAAAGGATTGAGATTAATTGATCATATTTGACAAGTGACATATTATAAAAATAGTAAATATAAAAAAGGGATAAGTACTTAGATTTTCTAGGTGAATATCTAACTGCTATTGTATTATAGAAGTGAAAATTAATATAAATTAGGCATGCGATTAGTTTAGTTCATGAATTGAGTCTCTGTCTATGTAGGGTTAATTTTGCTAGACTGGGTCAATATTTCCAATTGATACTAACCTACTAGTCGATACTAACCTATGAGGAAATAAGAAATAATGATTGTATAGTTACCTCACCTCTCTGTGTTTGCTCCATATTCATGATCCTAAATCCCTAATGATGTGTTCAACTCTAAAAATTAGTCTCCTTTTCTTTACAACCCTAGTCATGCTTGTGAGGGTTAAAAACTTGAAAAAAATAGGAAAAGTATAATTCAATGAAGTAACCCTAATCACCCCCCTTTGATGATTAAACACTACCTACATATCTTATACTTTGATGACATAACTTAAGCCACATGTAGTTCTACCACCTAGTACAATTGTATAATTATGCTCCTTTTCTATATGTACGTAACTAATGATTAACTTTGATTTATGATTATGATTGATTTGACTTGGATTTAATGTACTTAAAACTTGTCTTGTGATTACTCCTAATGATAGGTTTGTAATTTGGGAAGAATAGTGAAAAAATTTTCAATGTGCAAAAGTGTATAAATGTGTTCTTAATAAGTGCCAAGTCCCATTTGAATGGGACCTTAATTCATTTATATATGGATTTACTTGAAAAATTTATCATGCCAACAACACACTAGGTTAATGGGATGACCCTAAGGATGGGTTTAAATTTGAAAAATTTCCATTACTGGGAGCAAATTAATTTTGACTACATTGGTCAATATTAATTGATATTACTAGCTAGGTTTGGTGAAACTAACTAGTGTACACACAAGCTGAGCTAAGATTCTTAAGATATATGTGTAATATATTTAGTCTATTTGAAATAGAAAATGAGGTTATTGTAGGTATGTAACAATATAATGGAAGGGTTGAATCATAATATAACATGAAAGTGTGAGATAATGGATAATTAGAACCTTATTTGAGTCCTCAAGTCATGCATGGTAAATGTGTGTTAAGCTTATCATTGTCAAGTACCGAGAACAAGATTTTAGTATTTAAAAATGCCACCATTTTATTCTAGTAATGGAATTATTAGATTAAAAGGATAAAATGTGTTTGAGTGTGTACAACAAACTTTATATTTGGTATGAAGCTCCAATTATACATGTCACTCAATATCAAAATGTACAATCATGTGTAGTCAATATACAAAAAATGTTCTTTTAAATCTAAAGTTAAATTTTTGAATATTTTAAAGTGGTTAAAGTAGACTTATGTGTTGGTGAAAACTATGTTTCCCTTGTAACTTATTGGAGATGATGCTTCCTTATTTAAGCTTTTGATAAACTTGTGATTAATTGCTAAAGCACACAGATATTTTGGGTGTTTGAGTCCCAAATTTGTGTAACTATGTAGGATATTGGGTTGGAAAGGTAACTAGTATAAACCCTCATGAATGATGCGATAACTATGTAATGCACTAACCCAAATAATTACACAAGTAAAGAGAGAACCATTATGTTAAGTTCAATCAAATAAAAATAATCAACCACTGCAAATGTCTTATAGATTAAATTGTATTGTTTCATTCAAGTTCACTCACTTTTGCTCCATGTAAACAAAAAACATGATCTAAAGGGAATGAACAATGTTCATGCCCCCATCATGAATGCATGTTTGATTTTATAATTTTACTCACTATAAAATAAAATGCATGATTGAAAGATAATGAAAATGTTAACCCCCCATCTTAAATGTAGGTCTAATAGTGTTAAGGGGAATGATAACCATTTTTATTCACTTGTAAACTATGTTGTTGTTTATGTGTTCTTTAACTAGTATCATGCCCCCTAAATATTTACCAACTGATATAAAATATTTTACATCTATATGCTTAATTTAAGAACTTCAATCTCAAATGTGTGTTTGTAGAAGCTTGTAATATTTTTTCTCATAAAATGTGTACATATGCCAATGTATATACACCTAAGCGTGTATAAACATGTGCTCAATTATTTTTAAAGTGAGTGCATATGCATGGAACATGCACCCATGTTCCATATCAATGTGTCCATATATATCATGTGATTTATGCTAATGGGGCCCATGACTAGATGCATGGGGGAAAATTATGTGTTAGAGGTAACTCAAAATCATAACAATGAATGCATGTAGAATAATTAGAATAAAATCAATCAATCACACATTTAAATGGAGAAAAAATGTTTTATTTACAAAAATTTAACTTATATTAAATATGAATGAATAGGGACATGGTACAATGTGATATAATGTGTGTATGACAAAGTAGATTCACATAACATGATATATATTGTTACCACTATGTAAGGCATTGACTATTGGCTGGGTGCATATGTTACATAGTTATACATGGAGAGTATAAGAAGAAATTACAATTGTTGTTGGTTATAAATAAGATAGTTACAGGTCATCTCATCTTTTTTTTTGATGATAGTTAAAATTACAAGTACATGACAACTTACTATCCAACTAGATACCTGATAGGTTCCAAATTGGGAAGTACCACTTAGTAAACCATGCAGTTGGATTATTTTGACATGTGGAATTACTAGAATTTAGACAAGTGTAGGTGCATGATTTTGAGAGCAAGTGTTAGTGATGTGCACAAGACTGTGAGTGAGCTTAGCACATTAGAGTGTGTAGGACTATAAATTGATATGAGTAGGATGTGTAGGTATGTAAACCAATGTGAGACTAGTGCACAAGAATATGAGAAATATCAACATGGAAGAGTGAAAAATATTTAGAAATAGGTGTGAATGTGCCACAAGAAGGAAAAAGGATTCTGTACATGACACAAGAGCTACACACAGATAATTTTCCCTTTCTTGAATAGAAATGGTCTCTATTAGATCTTTGTTAAGTTGTGAGAAATACATGTGAATTATCTAAGATTTGTAGCACTTATATTGATCAAAATATTTCCCCATGTTGACTACTTTGAATAGTTGATGTGTGCCATGGAAGGTGTGTGTATCTGTCACTTCAATTATTTAATCCTTATTTATTAGGCATAAGTGTTCAAGGTTGAGATCAAAAGGATGTTGTGTCATTATTATCTTAATAAGTGGAAGAACATGAGGTTGAAATATCTCCACATTTATGATTGGGTGTGTGTATGTATAGAGGTAAATCAAGAATGAAGGCATTCTCATTAGCTACGTGTAGAATGGTGTATGGACCATAAAACAAGTGCTTGACTTTATAGAGTGGACCTTTAAAATGGTACTTTTGAAGGTGAAACCAAAATATTTTTATAACTCATAATGCATGAGGTGTGTGATGCACATCATGGTGCTCTTTGTACTTGGTTTGGGTGTGATAAATGATATGTTGAACCTACTGATGAATAAATTATATGTAGCACAAGAATGTTTCAGATTTGTCTAATTCTTGTTCACATCCACATGAATTAATGGCACTTAGTGCATGGTAGGATATGTATGGAGGTGTTTTAGGTTGAAACCCAAGACATCTATAGAAAGGACTCTGCCCCATATAGTTGTGAAAAACTATTTTATAGGTATGTTGAAAATATAAAAGGTTGTCATCCCATGTGCAATCATGTGTGTGGATATATATTGACAAAAATGAACAAGTGTTCAATTAAAAAATTATGTTTTTCCATTTATATATCTATGACATTATATTTACCGATCCAACTACATTCCCATCAAGTCCCATAATTCTTTCTATAAATGACTCACAAAGTGTGGATATTGATCAGAGATGATGAATGTTAAGAGTCCAAAGTGAACCCAAACATGGTTAAAAAAATATTGAGTAGTGCCAACTTTATAAATTTCTTTCTTGAAAGTAACCATGATAGACACATTTAAAAACCTATCCACATACTGATTACAACATAATGTTGGTTTTCATCACATGCAACCTAGTCATGAAATCCATGCTGATATATTCCCATTGTTTGGATGGAACTAATAGAGGTGTATAAATTCCCAACTTATTTTTCATGGTATTGGTGATGTAAAAAGGAATGAAAGAATTTATGTGGTGATCCATGTCAGTGCACATGTACAACCAATATAAGTGTAACTATAATGTGGCTAGAATATTTTTCATGACAAAGTATCATGAGGTCTTGGCATAATGCACCTCCCAATTGAGCCTTTGGTGAGGTACATCATTAAAAATATAGAGACTACTAATATTGTAGAGAATATGGTTATAAAAGTGTAACTATCAAATTTGTTTACCATGTGCAAGGCTAGCATAAGTGTCTAAAAAGTCCTAATTATCTAAGTAGAGATATACCTAGTCTATGAAGTTGTGGCCACATGTGTCCAACATTATGATGAGTTTATGAATTGGTAATCAACTAATGGAATTTTATCTCTTGTTGTCCTTTCCTTTTTGTGCTTGATCATGAGCTAGAACTGATGTAGGTAAGTCATCTATTTCATGTGGTGCATGTTCTCCATCTTGTTATGTACATAGAGGAACTGAAGTGGCTTATGATCACAATTAAAATTTGTATCCTTATCTAATATATAGTGACACCATTTCTTGATTGCTTACATAATATCATAATTTTTTTCATAGGTGTAGTAACTTTACATGATGTCACTGAATGTTTTTGAATGGAAAGTGACTAAATATCCATGTTGCATGAATACCACTCTAAGTAACTAGTTAGATGCTTCAATATGAAGTTAAAATGAGTGAGCAATGTCAATAATTGTGAGTATAGGTGTTATTCAAAGGAATTGCTTGAGTTACTCCAAAGTGCACTATTATGTAGGAGTCTAATCAAACTTAGTTTTTGTTCACGTTATTTGGTTGAGAAACCAAGAGATGTGTGAGAAACCAAGGATAAACTTATAGTATAAGTTTTTGAGTAAAATAAAGATCCTTAATTTTGTGAGATTATGTGGAGTTGGAAAAAGATTAATTAGTTTGATATTTTCTAGGTTTACATGAATTCAGTCATGATCAATGGCATAGCCTAGGTACTAGATCTATGAAAAACCAAATATACATTTTTCTAAGTTGGGTTGTAACTTGTGTTGACACAAAATGTCTAATATTCACACATATGTTATATGTGGTCCTAAAAATTTTAGTTGAAGATGAGAATGTCATCTAAGTAGATGATGATGAAAGAGTTGAGGAAAGGCCTGAGTAATTCATCCATCAAGTGTATGAAAGTGGATGACATGTTTATTAGATCGAAAGGCAAGATCAACCATTCATACAATCCTTCCCATGTATTTTAAGGTTATTTTACATATGTATTTAGGATGAAATGGAACCTAATTATAACCTAAATTCAAGTTGATCTTGATGAAATATTATGCAACTTTACGGTGGTCTATAAGGTTGTTAAAATGAGGTAGTGGATAGTGATTCTCCATTATGATTTTTTTGAGTGTTTGATAGTCTATGTAGAGACACCAGGACCCATACTTCTTGGGTTTGAGGATTATCTAACTCCCACAAGGGGGAGATCTAGGCATGGTATTTCCATTATCTAGGAGATCTTATATTCGACACTAAATTTCATCATTCTATCAAATTAATCTATGATACATAGGATTTTTTGGCATAGGGGATCTAAGGACAAAATCAATGTGGTATTTTACTACATAGTGCATTTGAATGCATTCAAGATATGTGAAGACTTCATATTGATTCATTAACTTGTCAAGTTGATACTACTATGATGCTGATCAGATGGTGCATGTTACTAAATCTTGCTTTGTCTCAAGTGCAAGTATATTAAGATAAACCATGGGTAATACAAACTTATATGGGTGTAAGGTGAGTTTCAATAAATTTTTGGTAGGGATAAAGGGGACTTTAGTTATGGGTTTTGGTTAAAAGAGGTTGAAGAAGAGATATTATGTGAAAATAGTCCAATGCTATGGATTGGATTGATATATAGTTTCATGATCACATAAATATGGTCTTCCTAGCAAGATGTCACATACCTCCAAATATGTGATGTCATAAGTGACAGTGTCTTCTATAGGATTGAATTTATATTAGAACGTGCATTATTGTTAGACATGTATATCCTTCCTTTGCTAGAGACAACCTAATGAATATGGCTTGAGATGCATAGTAGTGGCAAGGCCAAGGTGTTGGGTTATGTATTACATGATGATGTTATTATAACTACCACTATAATTGATGACATGGAGAGGTTAACCCTTTACCTAAAACTTTGCATAAAAAGGTGTTTGTTCTCTTCATAAGTGTCTATTGTAGTGGTGATATTTCTTAGACAAGTAACATTTGGATCAATGCCATTTGATAGTGTGGGACTTGATGTATATAGGGAAATAAAGGATTATTATGTGTAAAATTTAGAGTCATCATGGGTGTGAAAGTGATGATGATGGCACCACTTGTCACCAATTTTTTTCATTTTATGTAAATTTGAAGGTGCATGAACCTTTGAGTATTGTTCAATATTCTTGGGTTGCTCTCCTTTGTGAGAAGTGCTTTGGTCTACGTAGATGGATGTGATGAGGAATTTTGTGAGGGTTGACCCTTGTGCATTGTGTTGGATAAAGAGGTGAGATGTTGATTCATCTTCTCTTTGGATTTAATATTGGAAACATTGTGGTAGGATTGCCCTAGAGTGTTATAAGTCAAGAATTCCATCTTTAAGAGATTATAAGGTGAGAGTCCATTGATGTACTTCAACACCTTATGTTGTTCACTCAAGTTATCTTGTAGTCATGCATAATAGTAATTGAATATGTTGGTACAGTCTTCCACTTACTAATATTTATGATGTTAAACTTATTATAACTTGATTTATTCATCATCAAAGTGATGGAGAGGGTATTATTCATATTTTATCTATCGACAAAGGTCTTCCAATACCTAATTGGAACACACTCTGGCACACATTATGAACTGAAGTTCTACCAAAAATGAACCATTACAATGGAAATCTTCAACAATATAAATTTAATATTCTTAACTTTATTGAAGTGATTAACTAAAAGGTATTCCTTGAAATTTCAAATCCATGCATCCAATTCTTTGGCATTAATTTTTCCTTTGAATAGAGGAATGTCAAGATTGAATTACACAATGAAGGGGTTTACTACTAAAACTATAGTTGAGTTAAATGTGGAGGAGGTTAAGATGTCATGTTGAGTTACAACATTAACTCATGGAATTAGCCAAAATTTCTAGTGCTATGTTCCTCAAGTGTGTTGACATTGAGCCTTTTAACATATGGGGATACCTTAGGTTGATTCTAGGAATTAACCATCTTACTTTTTCTATGGATTTCCTTTGGGTAGTTTAAAATAGAATCCAATGAAAGATATTTTTTATCTCATTTTTCTCACATGTTTATAATCATAGAAAAGAGGTATGCTTTGATACTAATAATCCATGCTATGAGGGCCCAAGACTAGGTGCATAAGGGATAACTATGCGTTAAAGGTAACTCATAGGTGTATATACTAATATAGATATAATAAATCAATCACACATTCAAATGGAGTGGAAGTATTGTATTTTCATAAATTCAACTTATAATCAATATTAATGAATAGGGAAATGGCATAATGTGATATAATACATGGAATAAATATCAGATACACAAAGCATGCTATTTATCATTATAACTATATAAGGTATTGATCATGGGTTGGGTAAATATGTTACATATTTATACATGGAGAGTACAAGAAGAAACTATAATTGTTGTCATTTATAAAAAATATAGTTATGAGTTGTTTCATCTCCCTTATTAGGTGATGGTTGAACTTATCGATACATGGTGACTAATTGTTGAACTGGATAATTGACAAGTTCTAGGTTGGGGAGTATGACTTGGTAATCTATGTAGTTGGAGTAGGTTGACATGTAAATGTGTTGGAGGTGAGATACATGTGGGCATGTGTGTTTATGAGTAAGTGATAGTGAGACGCATAGGATTACATGTGATCTTGGCACATATGAGTGTACAACACTAAAAATTGGTGTGAGTGGGGTACTTCAATTTAAAAAATTATGAGATTGGTGTGCAAGGCCAATAGTAAGCCTCACATTAAAGAATGCATAGGATTGAACAATATGTGTGACTGTGTTATAAGAAAGCAAAGGGAGTATGTACATAATGTGGGAGTTACACATAGATCATCATGTATTTAAACCATTATGAATCTTTGAAAATTATACTTTGATCTTATTTTTTGCTCATGGAGGCTTATGTCTCTATGATAATCCTAAAATAATCCACCCTTTTGAGATGAGGAATGTATCATGTAAGTCACTCATCTAAAAAAATTTAAACATATCATGTCATGTATAAAATTTCATAATGTAATATTATATTGTCATGTGGATAATATGCCATCATAGTAATGTGTATATTGATCAAGGCATGTATGTAACATATGTAATGTAGGGCATGCAAGTGTCATGTCTAGATAGCCATATAAATGAATCACACAATAGTATGATCAATGAATAAGAATACACAATAAAAGTGCATGATATATATCATGACACCACTCAATGTTAACAAGATTATTAAGTGCAAGTGTTAGTGTCACACATAAGGAAAATTGTTACAAAAAGGGGAATATAATGTTCCAATAAACAAGGCCAAGGGCCATAGACAAGGGGACATGAAATGTTTCAAATAAGGGACATCAAATATTTCACATCAAACAAGGCCCAAAACCAAACACAATAGTCAAACATAAAGTAACGTATCACTTGAGAGAGTAACAACATCAATGGAGCATAGAACAAAGGAATTTATCTACACCATCCATATGTTTCAATGTCACATTGTAGTAAATTAACATATTTATGTATCAATATGGAAGATATGAGTACTTAACAAGGAATGTGTAAGAAATTTAGGTATCTCGATATGGTATAAAGGTCATATGAATATATAACTTGTAATAATGAAACATGTGGAATAATATGACCTTGGTATTGACATGACCACTAGGTAGAGGGAAGTTCAACATATTCATGTCTATATGTAACCTATATGTTTTTTATAACACTCATATATCTTGAAATGCACTTGTGTATGTAAAAAATATGCCATTTACCAAAAATGTGATAAATAACATATGTAAAGAGTGTAATCTAGAAATCATGTCATGCTCATGTCCCAATTTCTGATTTTTGAATGTTATTGTACTTTTTGATTATTTGATTTTTTTTATTTTTGGAATATTTTAAATTTGGATCATAGGTATATGATTATGACATACTTGGTGGATTAAATTTGACATATCCTAGATTATCCTTGAGATTATGTAATGACATTACTTCTTCTTTTGGTTCTGATCATTTAAATTATGTACTTTCTACCACCTCTAAAGATTTTTCTTTTTGATGGTAAGCATCACCATTATGTCTAATCATGATCATTATTCCTGCATGTGAGAAAGTGAGATACTAATTTTTTGAATTTACTATAGCCTAAATTTATTATAACCATCATCATTACAATGTAAATGGTACTCAATAAGTAGAAGGCATGACCAATATACATGTGTTGACCACTTTTGGCTCACAAGCTATTAGTAAAATGATATATCCAAGTAGTCTTGTCCTTTATGTACCAAGTTGTAACATTATAATGTCATGTCCCAATTGTTATAAGCCTCTAATACTGCTTATGGAATGTTGCCTTTTACCATCAATTTAAACATCTCTATAATAGACACCTTCCATGTAAATGGTAATGGTCAATGGATTTTTTTGAAGATGATTTTGTGATCATTGTCTTTGGAAATGGAGCCTTTATGGGGCTTGATGTCGACTATTCCTATTGGTGTTGTAATAATTTAATAATGCCTTCATTCTTATATTTTTGAATCTAATTTTATAATTTTTCATAGTGATTTATGTCATGTACCATAGACCAATGTTAAGTATAAGGTTTGTAACATTTACAATATTCTATTTTAGGAGATTATGATCGAGTAATATTTTCAATATTGTTCTTGGTGTATCATGAATATTTTTTACTTACAATGGTGTTGGAGTATTAGTATATATCATGTCCACATTATTTACCAAAATATATGATTTCTTATTTGTCTAAGTTGTGTTTGACTTCAGTGTTGCCTGTCCATGGTGTGAGATACTATTGTAACTATTAATTTCATGTAAGATGTACTTATGATCTATCATTACTACCTTTTATTTTCCCTAATAAGATTATGTTTTAATAATAGTTTATTATTTTTGCCTCTTTGTTATATATGAATAATCTTGATATTTTCTAACTCTAACATGTGTGAATATAGTTTGAGATAAGTATTCTTCTAAAGGATTAAAATTTTTATGTAGTTGATAATATATCATATTTTCCATGTTGGTATCTTCATCATCACTTTCATAATAATCCATAACTATTTCATATTGATATTTTGAATTCACTACTAAAATAATATTGGGAATTGGTTATGGATGTTTAGTATTAACTTGTAGCTCATGTTGTATAGTTTTTTCGTATGTTATGATTGGTTTCATAGCTTTTTATGTATAGTTTCTTTTTTATGTTATATTTGGTTATTTATCCTTTTATATACTTGATTATCCCACCTCATATGTATGATATGAGATATAGTAATGGTTTGTGATTGGGAGAAAATAATATGATAATCTAACTGTGATTGGATCTCATTAGTAGTTTGGGTCATTTTGAAATATTTGAAAGGGTCATCATTTGTTGGTTTTGAATAAGAATAGCCTTAATGAATATATTTGATATATATGTGTAATATACATGGTAATAATTCCATAACTGTATCCATGGTCATCCCAAAAGTAAGTTGTGATGTAATTAATTAGGCATAACATGACAAATAGTAGGTACACTCTTTGGACTTAGTTCCACATCCAATGACATGGTTCCCATTATCTAACATGGAGTGTTAAAAATTCCTTTTATGCTTTGATTTTATTTTTGAATGATATCCATGTTTATTCCCAATAATTTTAATAAGGTAGTGTTGTAACTATTCAATCCAAAACTACCATCTACCAACACACATTTGACATATTTTATTTACACTTGAACTTGAATGAATAACAACAGATTTTAATCTATCATGTGTTGTGTAGGTAAGTATTCTTTATCAAAAGTGATGAATTGGGTAGAGTTGTTTTTTTAAATTCATGTATAGTATATATTTTTGGATCATTGATCTCTTCAACAACTCCAAAATAGAAATCTTAGCATGGGTGTTATTTATTTTATCAATGATGTTAAACCCTTTGGTTTAGTTAACTTGTCTTGTAGGAGGTGGAGGGGTTGAATATGGACATGTTTATTACCTTGTTATACTACACATGATGAGGCACTCTACCTTGCCTAGTGTTGACAACATGGACCATAAAATAAAAAATAAGCCATGGGTAAATAATGGGATCAAGATGGTAGCTAGTACAACCTTAAGGTATTTAGGGTTGAGGAAAGAAAGGAGTAATGTATTACCTTTGAAATCTAGTGGTAAAAATAGACATATAAAATTGGATGTTATAATAATAAGAATGGAATAAGTACATGGATTGTTCATTTTAAAAATTTAGCTTTATTACTGTATTTAGATTTGATATTTTTAACCCTTTTCCTTACATAATTGATCCGTATAAGATAAAATATGTGTAGAACAATATGAAAATAGTAACTTAATTAATTTTATTAACTAATAATTTTCATTCAACATGGCCATGATTAATGTGTATTATTAAGGAATAATGTCTAGGGCTGAAGGTGAAAAGATTCTTGGTGTATGGAAATAAAAAATCATAAATGAATCTCTAGGAAAAAAAAATGAATAAGATTTTGTTGTGTATCAAAATTAGGAAAATCTATGATAAAAATATATAATGGATTATTTATGTATGGAAATTATAAATGAGATTTGAAACCCCAAGAAGAAAAATCTAAACAATATTTTTGTGTATGGAAATAAAAATGATTTATGAAACCCTAAGACAAATAATTTGAAACCTTGGAAGGATAGTTTGATATGTGTATGGGTTCACCAATATGTTTCACCCTATTTTGATTACTAAAAGTAAATATACTAATTAAGATAATTTTTTTAATTGTAATTCAAATATTAAGATATGGCATTCAAACATATATCTGAATGTGAAAGGTTGAGATTGGTTGATCATATTTGACAAGTGGAATATTCTAAATATAGTAAGTACAAACTAGGGATGGGTACTTAGATTTTTTGGGTGATTTTCTAAATGTGACTATATTTTGGAAGAGTGTTGGGTTTTTATTCTCTTAATCACATTTTTTTAGGTGTTAAAATGTATCCCCAATAAGCTTGCACACTGGCCTTTCATGCAAGACTAAGGTATTGTATGCTCACCTGAAGCACGTAGAAAGAGGCTAGTTCCTATGGGTTATGTTGCTCAATAACACACTAGTCATATACTTGAGTTTATTCATATATCTAATTATAAATTACACAAAAAAAATACACTAATGTAGACCTTGACTCATTAATCACAACAACCAAGAACACAAAGATACATACCATTCAATTTAAAGGATTGTCTACACAAACACATATAATGCATGTTCTATAAATCCCATTATGAAATATAAGCAACAAAATTAGTCAATCCAACCCACCATTCATAATTGAATATCAATTTAACAGAAACACACAACACCTAAAATGATTGTAATATCCACAAGTCTATATTATGTAGTCATAATATGCTATCCATTATCAGTCACCTTACATAATTCCACACAAGGGTATTTATACTTATTTTTATTTGACTAAGTAGTTACATAATAATGAAAAATGGTGATTGGCCAATGATCTCTTAGTAGAATAAGATTTATGATAGTCTTTCAATTATTCTCTCCTATGGACCCAAGCCTTTGTTCCCCATATATTATTTTTAGATGTTATATCCTTACTACCAAATGTCCTCCTATTCATGGGCTAGTGCAAAACTCATGATGGTTAAAGTCTAGATGGTGCTTAAGAATTGTTCCTCAACCATATATTGATTCTCATGCACTCCTTAAGTCTCTTGATATTATTTTGAGTCATATACTCTTAGATTATTCATAGTTATGTTTCATCTTTGACCAAGTCTTCTCATGCTAATAACTTCCATGCCTTTATCCTCTCACACCTCACTAGTTCCACACCATGATCTTCTTGCACCATGCTAGTTCAATGCCATGGTCTTCTTATGCTATGATCCTCTTACACCATCTCAGTAACATGTAAAAAATCCAAAACACTTAGTCAAAATTTGGGGTCCAACATCACCCTACACTACACTCTTAGTCCATCTTGGACTAAGTCTTGTTTTCAGCCTCAACCAAAAATTTAGGCTCAATTTATTTAATCTACTTCTTGACACTATCACAATGTGACAAAGTGTCAAGCAATTTAGAAATTATTTAATCTATGGCTACCTTTAACTTCTTCATCTCTTTAGGTTGGTTGGTATGTTTATTGTCCTTATTAACGAATTGGTAAAGGGATACCTGAGTATACTTATGAACCTCTTCAAGTGTAGATATCTCAATGGCAATCTATCTTTAGAGACCTATAAAATAGGTAGAAAGTTGCTACCAATGCATGTTTATTATTTCCTCCATAGGTTTGAAATTTTTAAATGCCTTTATATGCTTAGTGTAATATTTTATTAGGAGGGTATCATCTACCAACTGTTACCATTGAGACTCCTCTGCATTGAGCTGAGCCTTCAAAATTTTATTAAGCAGTGTCAATTTTTCAAAAATCTCATCCAAAATAGGGATCACTTATGCAAATCTTTCGAGGGTGTGCTTAAAAACTTCCAAAATCTCATTAAAATACTCATCCTCCCATATTTATTTATTTCTTAACATGGGATATTCTTTGTAGCATTTAAATAGGATATTTACTAGGGTCTCTAATTTATCCATAGCTTCTCAGTCTAAAGGTACTCTATCTACCAGTTTTAGTTCTTGGACCAAAATAAATTTACATAAATTCAAAGTTTTTACTTTGGCCTTTGTGGCTTCCTTCATTTGTTATTTTAATGTAGACACTTCCTTTTTGAGTGTGTTCTATGTGGAAAGTTCTTTCCCATACATTGCCACTACTTGACTATGTTTCTTCTCTACATTTCACATATCAGAATCTAAAAGTATATTTTATCACACAACTTTAAAATCCATTTCAAAAATATGGCACTAGCTTGTAGAGGAAAGATATTTTGGGGCTCAACCCAAAGTGGAGTTGGCAACACTGGTTCTTGAGAATCTAACATGAGGCTATCTAGAGGGATCTCAACATGGTGCTCTTCATTATACATGTCCAAAAGTAAGGACACGTATTTCCTTGTATTAATGGTTGCATCCTAGGGAAGGAAATGTGGCCATAAGTAAAACATAATATCTAGGATACTTATTTGTTATTTGGATTTCAAGTTGGTGGATTCATTAATCAAAGGTGGTTATACTTTAGAAATGACATGCTCCTTTCTTTTGTTAGGGTTGAGCTCAAGGATTTTAACCTCTATATATGTATCCAAAGAATTGGTACTAATGTCTATTCCATTTATTTGTTAAGTATCAAAAACATCCCCATCTTTACCAAATAGACCTATAATGTCTAGTTATGCATCATCAAAGGTGGTAACCTTCTCTCGTACCATAGAGGGTGTCTTCTTAGAGTTAGATTCCTCCATTTCTTTCTTTTGGATTTTAGGTTCTTCTTGTACTATTTTTATAAGGGGTAATGGTGCTAACCCCTTAGGTTATTTCTCTAGTGTATCTTGTGGGATAACCCATGATATTGAAACCTTTAGTGGTGATTCCCTTGGTAGATAATTTAGAGGTGAAGCCTTAGGTGGAGAAACCCATGGAGGTGAAGCTTTGGTGGAGAAGCCAATGGAGGTGAAGGTCTTGGTAGAGAAGCCCATGGAGGTGAAGGTCTTTGTGGAGAAACCCATAGAGGTGAAACTTTTGGTGGTGGATCTTGGGTATTATTTTGCTATTTTAAAGGATCTAGTCATGAACTTGTGCTGGCATCATGCCTAGATTGCTTCTTCTTCAAAATATGTGGTACAAGTGGAAGTTTTTCCATTACATGCTCCATGCCTTTTAAAGATTTCTTCTTAGGCCATAACATGTAAAAAATATTGTGCACTTATTATTTTACCATGGTCTGCTTGACCTTGATGTTATTTTGATCAGTTTACTTCTTATCTCTATAGGCCTTATTTATAGGATAGACATACATCTTCTAGAGAGAGTGAATCTATAATTCAATTTAGTCTACTTCTAGGGTGAGAGGCTATGCATAAAAAATGTGATTCATCAAATTTATGAAGTATTGCATCATAAAGGCATAGGGTATATTCAAATAAGCTAAAATTTCTCCATAAGGGACCATCTTGATTTGATCTAGAGATAAATGTTGATTTATGGAAAATTGGGCTTGCTCAACAACCTAGATGGGTAAGTCTTTAAGAATGTACCATTCATTCCTAAGGGCCTCCTTCATGCTATAACACCATGACTTCATCTTATTATTGTATATAAGGGTGATATGATGGGGGAATGTGAATGAATTATAGTTCTTATTAGGGGACTTATGTTCATGTGGGTATTCCCATGTACACCAAATCAAATACCATTAATAACAAAAATACCCCCATAAAAACCTATGGCCTGGTATTCGATGGGTCTTCTTGGCATATTATATGATCTTATGGGAAAAATAAATTACCCAATTATATTTTAGGCCCTTAGTCACCTGGTGAGTGATGTATAGGTGAGCTATATACACTTCTTTCCAATGATTGGTGCAACTGATCTTGGTCATGATGATGCACATGGCTACCTAGAGGGTAGGATTTTATAGGTTTTTGATGTGCATACTATGACCCTAATTTTGGTACATGAACACCATTAATATCTTCCCAATTTCCTCTAAGTCTTCCAAGTTAAACTCCATATCCACGATGGATCATTGTAGTCCTAACACCTTACTTATTCTCTCAGGTGTAATCTTCATGTTATGCCTAGAAAAGTAGAGTTAGTCTTCATAGATGTGTGAGAGTAGAAAATTAACTACTTCCATAGGTTTTACAAAGTATGGAATGTTGAAAAATTTAAATATCCCTAAAAAGTCCAAGGCATTGAAAGTTTTGAGGTCATACACCAATTAATTTTTGGTGTTCTTGCACTCAACCTGATAGTCATTTTTCAACTCAACCTCATTCCCTGGTTGATAGTGGTTGTAATAAAATATAGTACAATATGGTACTTTTGATACATAATTTTTCATGCACAACACCATCTCTAGGTACTACATATCTTCTATCATCAATAGTGTCTATGGAGGTGCTTATGCCTTCTTTGTTTGGCATGCCATCCTAGATTCTTTACCTTTCACATGTTGTGCTTGTTCTTTAGGTGTTTCTTCTCTTATTAGTACCACTTCCCCCTAATTATTAATTCCTCTTCTAGTATTGTTTGCAATGGATCACTTCTTAAGGAATTATTCTTAGGATACATAACCCTCTATGGAGACTGAAGATTAAGGCATGACCGTCAAATGTTCCCAAAGGAATACATGTTTGTAATGTAGATGACTCAATTTTTCCTATTTCATTATCATTTAATGGTGGACATCTACCTTTTCAACCTATAACTACCAACTATATCTATTTTAAGTCATGTTTTAGGGTTAAATTTGTGCTTGATTACTTAGTTAATGTCCTTCTCAATAGCTTTTCTCAAGATTTAGATGATTTGAACTTACACTTGATATAGAATCACCTAGAATTTAAATCATTCTTTGGCTCTATAGAACTCAAATGAAAGTAAATGTAAAATTTAAAATGAGCTCTCAAGTCATTTTTATAGGTTTGAGGGGGTAACTTGCATTTACTACCCCACTTCTTTTTTACCATCACTTCTCTCAATTAATGCATTTTTAATGGCCACTATTCTTTGAATGTCATTTCTCACCATAAATAAATTTAATTTTATTATCTTATCATGATGTTTGCATGCTTATCATAACTACTACTCCTTTAATATTAATGACATGTCTTGTCCCATGATTTTATTTGGAATGGAAGACAACTATTCAATTTTTTGAATATTTAAATTATTTGGTGGGAATATATTATCCTTGGGTTGTTTAACTTGTGCACTTTAAGTTATGCAATCATACTCAATCATGAATACATGTACTACCTTTTACCCCACACTAAAATTTCATGTGGTCCTCCATGAAATTACAAGTCAAAAATAAACAAAACTTTTATAAAATAAATGTTACACATAACTAAAGTACTGCTTTTATTAAAAATTAGAAATCCTAAACTAATGTCATAAGCCTTATTGTTATAAAAAAATATACTTTTAAGTAGAGAAGTATGACCATAACCAACTACCATTGAAATGTCTAGAAAGAAATGAGCCATCCAATCATTGTAAATAGAAAATGTTGGTAGGTTGAATGATATGAAAAATAATAGGACCATCCCAATAAGTATGAAGTTTCCAAAAATGGCACACGAACTTGGAGTGGTAGAGAAAGACTTTCATTCAAGGGGTAAATGTATTTTATTTGATGTGTCAATCATGCCATGACTTTTATTTGTGTTTATCCACATATTGAATATAATGAATAAGCAAATGGGTTTCATACAACTATAAAAAAATGTCCAAACATGATTTTAATGATGACTCCTCATCCAATTGTCCAACTCATGTAGTACAAAGAGATGGTACATAATAATCTAACTAGTAGAACTGCTTCTATGCCATACACCAGATTGAATGGTGTGTTCTTATTTAGGCACTTATAAGTTGTTTGGTAAGCCTAAAGTACTATAAAAACTCTATCATCTAAGTCAGTGTGGCTAATATTACAAAACAATTTAAGCATTGTGACTAAGATTTTATTGAATGCCTCGATAGTGCCATTGGCCTGGAGATGATATGGTGTTGTTTTGTGATGGGCAATCATGAACTCAACAAGTAGGAAATGGATAGTTTCTTTGAGGAAATGTGTATCATGATCACTAGTAAAACTTAATGGGAAACTAAAATGGGTTATGATATGTTCCCATATGAAGCACACAATAATACCAAAAATACAATCCCTTGTTGGTATAGCATCAACCTAGCGCATGAGATTATTAGGTTCTATAATGATATAAAAAGAACTTGAACATCATCCAACTAGATTGATGGTGCCAAAAAAATCAATGGCCCAATTTTAAAATAATTATTGAGATAGAATAAGATGTAACTATTGGCCATATTTGGACCACATACCAAAAATGTGCCCAATGGCTAATGGTATTGATGTATATAAAGAGGTAGAGTTCCTCATTGATCAAATTATAAAAATGGCTTAGATAAGATCTGGATGGAATGAGTGAAACAAAGAAATCATGAATCTCACAAAGATTTTAATATGCTTTAAGTTCACTTAAAGTGTAATTTATAAATTTCTAAGGATAGGTCCAGACCTATAGAGACTCTATGGAGTGTTATAAATGCTTGGGAGTGCATGATATTCATATAGTCCACTCATTACATCTGGAGCCTATCCAAAATTTTGGCTTTAGTGGTAGGAAAGTTGAGTGACCATTTTGATGTTGCTATATCTCACATGTGTGGATGAGTCAAGGAGAGTTGGTCACATAGGTTTCTTCACACTAGTCCCAGGTTGACATGCACCAAGTTTATGCTCATGCACCATAACAAAATGAAATATATGCATGGGAAAATTTGGTTATTAACATATAATTTTCTAAATTCCAATACTTAGCCATTTTAGACCAGATCATCATCAAGACGTTATATAGGATTGAATGAATAAATCAAATTTAACATTTTACAAAAACACGTAGAAAACTTGAATGGCTAGTAGATTAAAAGGGTTTATTAATTTCAATGTTAATTCCATTCTTTATAAATTTGGTATCCCCATAATCTTTGTGATTCAAGTTATAAAATTGAAAAGTTGGTTAAAAAATAGCTAATGTCTGGATGAACATCATTTTTAAGACCCATAAAGTGACTATTTGGATTCAAAATCCCTAGCAAGAACCTGAGAAGGAATGCATGGCTGAAAAGTGTCAAGCACATGGGATCTTGAGTATGTCAAATGGTTAATGAATCTCAGGGACTAATGAGAAACTAAGTTTGAGGCAGTGGGTCCCAAAGATCCATGATCTACGTTTAATTGGATCTTAAAATTTGATGGAGTGAAATAGAGTCAAAAGGGTTAATGATCTAGGATGACTGCCTATAGCTAATAACAAAGGGATGAGCTAGGACATTCAACAAAAGTTAATAAAGCAAGATGGACCTAAATTGAAAAAGTAAAATAAAGGGACCTAAACTTGATTTTGACCTGAGTTGGTGTAAAAACTAAAGGAAAAGATCTCGATGTAGACTTGGGTTCGACAAGAATGTATTAAGATAGATCTATAGAGGTAAAATAGGTATTTTTAGACCTAATATATACCAAAGGGGTGGAGGCTTGTTGTCAAAAGGGGGAACTAGAATCGAATAGAGTGCCATCTATATTGATTATCATAAAACCAATATCTTTAGATTGGTTTTCATCTATAGTTAAGCTATATCCAATTTTCTAAGCATGGAGTAGGTATGTACTTTAAAAAGAGGTATGTTCAGTCCTTTCAACATGGTCTTAGCTCTAACAAACCACCACTTAGGCAAGCTTGAGCATGGATCAGTCAGATACATGAATATGATGATTTTGTCCTCATAATGAGATCAAGTGGAAGATCAAAATCAAAAGGGACTTGGGAAATTGGAAAGCAGTTGGAGTATTCATTTCTATCAAGATCATGACTTGCCACTTTTGGTAAACTCTTATCTTCTAGTGTAGCTTGCTCAACCAATGGAATGATTCAGAGGCTATTTGGGTAAATCACAAATATCTTTCTCATAATGACTTGTTCTAATTAAACCAAAAGCATGGTAGAATATCTCTTGAAAGATGGTAGCCCATTGATTATCATTGAACACGGTGTTCCCCCCTTCTCTCTCTCTTCCCCTTATCTTATATTATTCCTTTCTTTTAATTTGTAAAGGGTTCTCATATTTTAAACTTTTTATCTTTTTGGGAGACAATGAACACTTTTTGATACTAAAAAGTATGCTCAGCTTGATTAGGCTTGACCCTACCAAGCATTTTTAAGAACTAACTCTTGATGTAATATGAGGCTTTCTTTGCCTATCTCTTGAATTAAATCTGGTTTGGTGAGTTGTGCATAATGACATTATGTGAAGGAGAATCTTCCTCATCCATTGTCATTTTAAACCTTATTTAGGGGGTTTTCAATGATACTTATAGGTCTAGATTAGTGTTCTACTCTAAACCTCTTTTATGAAATACTTATGTAATTAGCTTGACCTTGAGGTTGTGTAAGCTAGTACTATCTCCTTTGAATCTAGTGTGGCTTCAAGATTATGGGAGCTTCCATTTTAAATTTTGTACATCACCTAGTTAACCCTCTTATAATACCTTATTATCTTTCTAACCCTTTTCCCTATGAAACATTAGTCTAGCATTAGTTTATGTGAGAATCAATGAGGAATCTAGCCTACTCTAGAGGTCTAGCCCCAACATAGGTGACCCATAGCCTAGGGTTGTCCCAATATTATAGCTCAATTGGAGAGAGCCTGAAGAAACCTCTCCAAGGGTGTGAATTAAGCCTATAATAGTAATGATTAGCATCCCAAAAATTTGGTTTTTTGATGCATTAATAAATATCACATTTCCTAACATGCATTCTAGCATCTTGAAAAAGGGTAGGCCACCATAGTCTGGCCAACGTTACCTTACACATAGTAGCCTCCCCAACATAGTGTCTATCAACAATGCCTTCATGAACTTATCAGAGTACTTCAAAATTCTCATGTTTCATGCCAAAACATAGGAGAACTTTATCTCATCCAAGATCGTATATGTCCCCTTCAATGAGGTAAAAAGGTGCAACATGAACTATGAGTTTTTTCCTATCCTATAGAGTTTGACCATTGTGCATTGAGATAGTAGTTAATAAAGCTATAATATCTTATAACTCCTCAGGAACATGAGAAACATAAAATAGTTGTACATTAAGTAGTTTATTTTTAATGGCACATAGTGGTTCTCTATAATCAATTCAACAAAGATGGTTAGGACCAAACTTAGTTTTTCTTGGTTTGACCATGATAGAGAATTGAAATTCTTAAAACAATACCATCTAATGATAGATGTAGACATACAACACATGTTTATTTACCAAATATATTAAAGCTTCATGGTTTTTATAGAATATAAAAGGAGTTACCGACAAGCATTATCAATTTTTTTGTAGAGAATAAACCATTGAAAGTGATTCACACTCTATGGTGGTATAATTCCTCTCAGTTGGTGTAAGTTTCCTACTAGCAAAATAGATAGGGTGATCAAGGTGATATTTACCAATTTGTGTAAGGACTACTCTAATGATCATTCCATAGGCATCAACATAGACATGGAATGGTTTTGTCTAATTAGGGAACTATAGAATTAGAGTAGTAACTAGTTTGTATTCTAAGGCCTCAAAGTCTTCTTAGAAAGAGTGGGTCTAAATGAAGTGTTCTCTATGTTTCAAGATTTCCTACAAAGGCATGACAATATTTGTATATCCTCAGATGAATTTATGATACTACATAGTATGTACTAGAAAGTCACAAATTTTACACTAAAACTTTGGTGTTGGGAGGCAAAGAATGATAATTACTTTTGTTGGGTCTACTTAAAGTCCATCCTTGTAGATAATATGACCTAGAAGAACTCCAAAAGGTGTCATAAAAAGATGCTTATTTAAATTTAGTTATATTTATAGTACTCAACAATGCTCAAGCATGAGCCATAGATTAGAATAATGGTCCTTTACAAAGTCATAGACTTTATATCCATCCAAGTAAACTTGAAGGAATTTATGGTTGAATTCTTTAAAGGCCTCAATGAAGATATGGGAAAAAACAAGTGCATTATTCAATCTAAAAATCATGATGTTATATGTGAAGGCTCCCCATTAGATGAAAAATATAGTATTAGGTCAATCATCCTCGATGATCTAGACCTAATGGTACCTAGAGAATATATATGCAGTCAAAAATGCATCATGTTTATAAATCAATCCTAACTTAGAGAAGATAAATCATACCATATATTTTTGATTGGGGACACATTTATTAAGCAAGAACATGACCAGTATGGGGATATATTAGACCCAATTAAGGGATCTATTACCATAATACACCATGTTAGGGAGGGTTCTAAAGCCTTAAGTCAAACACAATCATGCAATAACCCTCAGGGAGTCATGTGTTTTGATATCACACTAAGCTAATAACAAGTAAATTAAATCTAATCTAGTGCTCACCAAAGCTTATGGCACAAAGTGAGGGGTTAGTAAAAAATAAAAACATGTATAAGAGAATATAAATTAAGTTATGTATGAGTAAGACCTTAATACATGGAATATGAATAGTAATATTATTCAAATCCAATACTTATGCTACTTATATCTACTAAAGAGAGGAGTAAAGTTAGAGAATACTTACCTAAATGATGAACCTATTGAGGTTCAATATCTCCCTTGGACAAAGGGGATTTGTAAGAGGTTGTTCTGGTTTGTAAGGATCACTAAGAAAGGCCAAAATATCCAAAATTTATCCACAAGACTAGATTATCCAAGTAAAAACCCTAAGCTAAGACAACTAAAGTAGAATAGTGGAAGAGTAGATTATAAAGAAGTGTGAGAAAATAATAACTCTTGATTACATATTGAAATAATGAAAAAATAATCTCATATATATAGGTGGATTTGAACCTAAACCCTTCAAAAAATCTTGGTTGATAGGGTCAACCCAGTTGACCTAACACAATTTTGGATAATTATTCACTAGGTCATGAACTAGGTCTACTAAAGGCCAAACTAATTTCTAACTGAAAATCACTCAAAATTGTACAAGGTTGACCCAGTTGACCTAGTAAAACCAACTAATAAAAGGGGATTAAGGTGATAAAAACAAGGATGGGAAGTGGGAAAAGACTAAAAGAGTGTGTAATATAGGAGTAATAACTTAGGTAATGGTTTTCAAGAGCTAGTTGGATTGATAATATGTGGAAATAAGGGATAAAAATCATATGAATTACTAATGGTCTACCCACCCCTTTCCTGGTGCACCTGTTAGGGCGTACACTTAGAGATATTAAGTCTCAATGGGTTTTTACAAGATGCAAAGCATCATTATTTGATAAAAATTGAAAATATTATGTTTATACATATGTCCCACTTAAAGCTCATCACATGTCACTAAGGTGTAATAGGGGATGGTGCTATGAGAAAGAACATAAGAACACATAGTGTTGATGCTAAAAAAATTGTAATATTTTTAAGCATAAAATAACCAAAAATAAATGATTGAAATGGAAATAACTAAAAATTAAATGTGATACATACCTTGACTTACCTTTATCACTAGATGATTGTATGCTATGTTGTTAGTTTTGATTGTGTACGGTGCAGAGATTACTTTTGACAAACCCAAGAATATAAAACTAAAGAGTAAGAATAAGCAAACATAGGAAAGCCAAGATAACTAGTGTTATGTGGATGGGATGTACAAGAGAATTTGACAAATTGGGGTGACAAGTGGTATGTTTGACCAAATGACCAAGTCAAAATAAAAGTAAATCAGGTAACTGAAAATCCATGGCTACTAAAGACTAAAAAAATCAAACAAATAAACATTAAGTAAGAAAGACAAACTCACCAAGTCAAACCAGGGATACATGTCAAAAAAGATGGTAATCAAACATCGAATGTAAAAGCAGTAATAATCTTTAGTTAAAAAAATGGATAAGAAAAAAACAAAATGGTAAAATAACATTTATGAGTGATCAGTAACAATCCTTATCTCACTCAATAATGGAAAAAGGTACGTAAAAGGGAAAACAACATTGCTAAATAAGAAGTAACAAGCCAACCTCACTCAATAATGAAAAAAGGTATAGAATTAGGTGCCCATAACATAAAGGTAGTACAATAATGACAAATGGTAAAAAGAAGCAAACCAAAGAATGTAATTTTATGGTATAAAGAAAGTAATCTAGAGTTACTCAAACATGTTGTTTCACTCTAAGGATAGATAAAACTGAAATAAAATAGTGACAGCATGTTATTAAGAGGTGAAGAAGAAAAAAATAAAGAATAAAGGAAAAAATATTTGTAATCACAATTTACCTATCAAGGGGGGAAATGAAATAGGTGGAGGGGAGAATCAAGGAAAGACCAAGGTAGAGGAACTCTTTATCAAAGTCAAGACACTCAAATTAGGTTTGTCAAAATAAGAGGAATTTCAACCTTAATGAATCTGAAGAACTTATCTTAGCCACACAAGTATTAGATAAAAAAATGTAGTATATAGATCATCCCATGAAGTCTATATGTATGAAAAGTAAAATAGACCTACCTCCCCACAACATGTTCTTCATTGCTCAGGACCCCTTACAGAGTTATTGGTCTATTGCAAAGATTGGGTACTTGTGTGAGAAATTAGGTAGCACCATAAAGTTTTTTAAATCCTCCTATTCCAATCTACTGACGTACTACACCCTAATAGACCTCAGCTCTATGTGAGGCCAACTATGGAGTTTGAGCTTTGATTAGAGATAGGAGATGTGGTTAGAATAACATTTTTTGGTGTGGTATTTGCTTTTGAAATTTGTATGTTACCTTTTTTATATCATTTCCTTTTGTTTCAAATGATTTATCTTTTAACTTTCTTGATGGATTTTCCTATTCCTCTTCCATATGGATTTATAAAACCAAACATGGGTGCTAAAGATGACTTTCATTTAAATACTTGTAACTTGGTTTCAAAGAAAGAAAACTTAAAATAACTTGGGGTATAAGAGTCTCATAAATATAGGTCAAATAAAAGTGTTATCTTGACTTCGACCTTGTTTTATCTAATGTGGAGTGAAAGAAAAGGAAATCAAGAGGAATGACACATGGAAAAATTTGAATTACTTCAAATTGCAAAAAATGTTATAAAGGGGTAAAAAGGGATAAAATGATAGTAAGGTGTGATTCCTTATCATAAAAATAATGGAAGTGGAGGAAAAAATTCTAATATAGATTATTGTGCAAATTCCATCTATCAAAAGAAGCAAAAACTAAAGCTGAGAACAAAGATTAAAAAATTTCTAAAAAAGGAATGATAGGAAGGTAATTTTATGAGGAAGGCCAGGTCCTATCCATGGTATTACACTGTAACTCATAAAATATAAACCCACGAGGGTGCTAAAAAGCATGTTAAAAGTAAATATAATAAGAAATATGGTATTATTGAGGAAGGCTAGGTTCTATCTATGGTCTTACAATGCAACTCACAAAATAAAAACCCAAGGGGTACAAAAAAAGTGTGTTAAAAGAGAATGAAAATAAAGAAGACTATGATACATCATGAGGAAGACCGGGTCCTATCCATTGTTCTATAATGCAACTCATGAGAGAAAAGGGAAACCAAAACACTAAAAAAGAAGGACTAAAGGTTTGTGAAAAGAGATACCTACTGTAGAGGGAGAGACCCATATAAGTAACCTACAAAAAGTGTTAGATAGATGTGGATAGAAAGCATGAAAATAAGAAAAGGTTTAGGCAAAGTACTTCTTAAGGAATTGTGCATTAGTGGGCTATTTGAAAACATTACCTTCATTGGTTTGAAGGTGATAGGTACTTAAACCAAGAATATATTTGACTAAATAGGGACCCCATCATTTTTTAGCATATTTACCTTCTTTATCATGGGTGGAGTCTAATTTAAGGACATGATCACTAATATTAAATGTGATAATTTTAAAATATTTGTTATGTTGTTTAGAAATAAGATCCTTATATTGGAAATTATGTTGCAAAGTGGAAAGATGGTGTTCATCAAGGAGATCAAGAACATGAAAATGAGCATTATGTAATGCTTCATCAGGAATGATACCATGAAGAGATATATAAAGAGAGGGAATATCAACTTTTAATGGAAGGACTGATTCAAAACCATAAACTAAAGAGAATAGTGTTGCCTGAGTGGTAGTATTATGCTAGTTCAATAGGCCCAAAGAGCAAGATAAAGGTGAATTTGCCAATCCATGTAGGTTTCATGAATTATCTTTTGGATAATTTTGTTAAGAATTTTATTAATAGCTTTAGCGTGGCCATTACATTATGGATGATAAGGTGTAGAAAATTTATGATTGATCTTGAATTTAACACAAAGCTGTTTGACATCTTTATTTTTGAAATTACCACCATTGTATGAAATTATGGTATGGAAAACACTGAAATGGAAAATTATTTGATTAAGGATAAATTTGGCAATGGTGTTACCAATGAAATTAAAAAGAGGCATGACTTCAATTCATTTTGTAAAATATTTAGTAGTTGTGATGATAAAAACATGCCCATCTTGGGAGCAAGGTAATTTTTCGATGAGCCATAATCCCCACATGGATAATGACCAAGGAGATTCGATAGTTTAAAGATTGGATAGAGGTGAATGGATTAGATCATCATGATGTTGGCAAGGAGTACACTTTTTATGAATTAGATTACATACTTTTTAAGAGTAGGCCAAAAGTAACCCATACATAGGCATTTACATGATATAGTATATCCACTACAGTGGCCACCACAAATGCCCCCATGTGCTTGTTCAATAAGAGGAGGGACCTCATATTGCATAAAATAATGGAGTAAGGTACCTTCAGCATTGTGATAATAAAAGATGTTACATCAAAATACATATTTGAAAGCTTGTTTATGAATACATATCTTTTTATGAGAGTCTACATTAGTAGGACAAGTTTGATGTTCCAAGAATTAAATAATGTCTTTGTACCCTGGGCTTTGTCAAATCGTAACAACTTCGATTTGGTAGATAAGTGAATCTAGTGGTTGAGTTGAAGATGAGTTTTTTTGTATTTGTATAAGAAAGATGGGATCAAAAAGAACTTGGTGTGGATGAAAGAGAGAAAATAAAGAAGTGAGAGAATTAGTAATGAAAATTTGATCTATAGAGATAGGATTAATATTGAAAAAGATTAAATACTTAGAAAAAATAGTTATAATTTGATGATAGGTAATGATATTTTCACTTTTACATTGGTAATCACCATTGACTTGATGGTAAATAAGTTGAGAGTCACCTAAAGCATGCAGGTATTGGATGTCTAAGTCAAAATAAACTCTCATGCTTAAGGTTAGAGATTTATATTTAGCCATATTATTGGTGACATCAAAGGTGAAGCAAAAATCTAAAGAAATGTTTTTGCCAAAAGTACTTGTGATAATGTAACCTACCCTGTCTCCTTGAAGGAATTTAACACCATAAAAGTAAAGGGTCTAAGTATCCTTGTGCAAGTCAACAATAATTTTAGGAAGCTCTTTGATAACTAATTTAGGTTTAGTAGTATCATAAAGAATAGTAGATTCATCAAGATTATTTATTTCAAGATCAATGGTAAAGTTATGATAATAATCCTTGAGAGAAATATCTTGATTAAGAACTTCAATATAAAGGATATTATCATTTGGAATACCATCTTGAAGGTGATTGGTAGTTGGTATAGGAGCTACAACAATTTGATCAGCTATGACTTGTCCTTTGATATATTTTTGAGTCATAGTGCAGAGATCAAATTCCATAGGGAGGACAATCTATTTACCAATTCTATCTCTAGGAATAAAGACTTTAGAGAAGAAGTGATGAAGGGGGTTAGAATGAATGATGACATAAGTGGTCTAGTATAACATGTAGTACTGAAGCTTTTTAGCTATGAAATGGATGGTGAGGAAATCATGTTTGAATTTAGTAGAATATTTCTCATAGTTGATGATGCCTTAGATAATGTAATAGATGGAAAAATATCTTTCAATATCATCTTGTTGGGAAAGCATTACCTCAATTGATATGGGTTTGGAAGAAGTATATAAGATTAAAGCTTGATCACTGGAAGGAGGATGATGTGTAGGTGGGTGAAGCAATAACTCTTTCATGTTATCAAAGGATTTTTGGCAAGGGTCCATCCATTATAAGGCATTAAATTTCTTAAAAAAAGAATTGATAGAGTGGATGCAATAAGCCATTTTGGGGAAAAATCATCTAATTTATATAAGTTTGCCTAAGTAAGTGTGAATTTCGGTAATGGATCAAGGAATGGGCATATTGATGATAACACTAATATTAGTAAGGTTAACATCGATGCCACAAAGAGAGACTAGAAATCCTAAAAATTTTCTAGGTGTGATACCAAAGACACATTTTTAAAGATTGAGCCTAGCCTATTATTTAATAAGGTGATACAAAATAATATCAAGATATGACAGATGAGTCTTACAACTTTTGGATTTATAAATGAGGTCAACCGCATAAGTTTCAATGATTTTATGGATAAGATCATGGAAGATATGTGTCATTAATTGTTGGTAAGTGGTTCCAAAATTTTTGAGGCCAAAGGGAATTTTAGCATAGCAATAGGTGCCTCATTCCATGGTGAAAGTGGTCTTATGTTGGTCCTTAGGGGTAATGTGAATCTAATTATAGATCAAGAAGCTATCCATAAGAGATAACATTTCATAACCAATCATGATATTAATGATGACATATATCGAAGGCAAAGGTAATTTGTTTTTGGGACAATCAAGGTTAAGATTAAGGAAATCAATACAAATGAAAATGACCATAGTTACCTTTTTTTAAATAGGAATTATGTTAGAAACCCATTTAGAATAGTCCATTGGTTTGATAAATTCAACATTGAGTAGCTTGATGATTTCCTTGTGACATAAGGTGGAAACCTTGTGTGGGAATTTATATTTCTTTTTATACATAGTCTTAGCATTAGGATAAGTAATAATGTTATGTACTATAATTCTAGGGTCAATACCATGAATTCCCTCATAGGACCAAGAAAATATCTCACAATATTTATCAAAGAATAAGCTAAAATTATCATGTTTGGTAGGTGAGAGTTCATGAGAAACTCTAATTGGTCAAGGGAAAGATGGAGTACCATAGTCAATATGAGTATTTTCTTCAATAAACATGGCATTTACATCTTGAAAGTGATATGGTGCATTAGGTAAAGAAGAATTTGGATCAGATTTGGTATCAATGCTAGTGACAAAGTTTTTGGAACAAGGGATTTTAGTTTTAAAATTCCTAAGTTTATGATGTTGCTAATGAAGTTGAGGTTCTCAGGCATGAAGTATTTTAAGAATAGCTTCATCACTAGGCAAGGTGGGAAGAGGACCATAATACTCAACATCTTCTTTGAGATCTAGAATTTTATTACCATGGTGATCATACTCATAATGTATTCAACAAACATTGATTGCCTTGGCATCGAGTGTAATCTCAGGAGTAGGAGAGGTAGATGGATCAAAAATTATTGGAGAGTTGGTGGGTTCAATGATGGGAGAATGAGTATAGGTAATGATTGGATCTAAAGGTGGTACTAGAGATGTAGGAATTTTTAGAGATTTAGAAGTATAATTTGCTCTACCACCCAAGGAGTATCAAGAAGCAAAGAATTGGTAAGAGGCACATAACCTTCAAGATCTAAGTCATGATTCGGGGAAATGGTATGAACATCCTAGTTAAAATCATGAATTAGATATGAGGTTTTCTAATAATGCTAGACATCCAAGTGTTGAGATTGAGCTTGGGTCATTATGTAATTATCATCACATATTGGAGAAATTGTACATGATTGAGAATCAGGGGGAGTTTTAGAAGGTGAAATCTAAATATTAATGAATGTATATAGAGAAATGATGAGAGGATATTGAAACAATTTGGCCACTCCAAAATGATTGCAAGTGAAGGCATCATCAAGTAAAGAAGGCTCCTATGCATTGCATGGAGGGGGGAAATCAATGATCTCATCAAGAAGAGGAATAGTATGATCTCAAGGTAATAAAGAAGGAGGAAGCCACTAAAAAATGTATGAAGGTAACTTGGTAGTATTATAATTATGCTAAAAATCATTAGGTTCATCATCATCATCAGAATCTATAAGAGTGACTTGTAAATCAGGTGATGTTGATAAATTTGTGTAAAGGAGCACTATTGATCTTAAGAATGGTAGGAATATAATGCTGAGATTTAGGATTAGGAAGTTGAATAATCCATGGGTTGGGATTGACCTTATGCTCATACTATTTCCCATTATGTAAGATTTTAATGCATTGGCTATCAAATTAAAAAAATAGCCTTCATTCGATGAGTCCAAGGGTGACTAAGAAGTAGATTATAAGATAAAGGTAAGTTAAGGACCATAAGCTTAGTTACAAAAATCTTAGGTCTGATGGTTAATAGAAGTAAAATACAAAGAAGTGGATTTTGATTTGTCTTATCAAAACCATGACAAGTAAGATGGGTTTGCTTGAGATGATCCTTGTTATAGACAAGTTATTGGATAAGCCACATAAATGTCACATTAATACCAAAACCTTCATCAACTAGAAATTTATGGATAAGGGTAGTATTAATGGATATTTTAATAAAAAGTGGTAGATCATCAGAATGAACAATTATTTCATTATTAATCATGTCCTCTTAAATAATTTTATAGAAATTTTAGGACACATGGTTTCAATGGTATTTATGTTGGTAAGTTGAGTGTCGATAGAAGGTGGTTCTTCATCTCTAGAGGATGGATCTTCAATTTCTTGGAGTTGTTGCATAAGTAACTTATGATGATAGGGGAAGTATGAACCAACTCCATAAGTGGAATCTTATAAGGCCTAGATTTGAGTTCTTTAATAAAGTTCCAATGAGATTTAGAGGAAGAACTAACAAAAGATTTAAGCGATATAATAGATTTTGAAGGAATATATGTAGTTGGAGGTTTAGAAGGAGGAAGTGGTTCTTCATGGGCTTCTAAAGCTAGATTAATAGTGGTAGTATCCTTGAGAAGTTGTTCGAAAGATGGTTTCTTAGGTTTGGTAATAAGATCTTTGTGAGTCAGCTTGTGATGATAATTAACCTTGGTAGTGTTAACATATTGGGAATTGTGATAATATTGATCATAATTAGAATAAATGGCATAAATATCCTTGGTATTTGGTTAATTATTGGTTGTAGAAAAATATTTTTGGTTATTAGAGGTAGAATATTTAGAAACCTATCATTTTTGAGAAGTAGTGGTGTACTCTTGATGACAAAGGTTGATCACGGCTTCATGATTAAATGAGTCACCAAGCATATAGGAGATAGAAAATTTAGTGAGCCCTCTATAGTATTTATAGGAATGACCAATGTCAACATGGAACCAAAAAAATTGATTAGGGTCATACTACTTAGGAGGATTGTTAGGATAAGTGAAAGGTTTAGAGGGTGGTAAAAGTTATTTCATTTATTGAACAAACAGTGGTGTGTGAGAAGGTGAATGGATGTCAGCTTTGGTAACTCTAGGTTTAGTTTGCAGAGTGTTAGTAATGATAGCATTGGTAGACATTTTAAAATATCCATCTAGAAGTTTAGGATTAGTCTGAATTGCTTTATGAGAAAGTCTTGATGTTTATCTTGATCAAGAGATTCATTAAGTATTTGGGGATCAAAGGTTCAAACCTCATATTGAAGATGAGTTAAATCAGTTATAAAGAGTTTGAAAAATTTATCATCAGTCATGTTATGGTTGGATTTATGGGGTAATGATTTCCATCTTTTGATAAAATCATGTGCTGATTCAATGAGAGATTGCTTAACATTGATGAAGTGGCTAAGATAATTTTTGGGAAGATCATTATGTTGAAATGATTTAACTAAAATATTGAACAAATCTTTAAATTTATAAATGAAATGTTGGGGTACTTGGTTATGCCATTCTAATACATCACCAGTGAAGGTTTTGACTAAGAGTTTAGTTGTGGTGAAGGTATTAGTTTGGATCCATTCTTTGTAAAGGTTTCCAAATGCTTTAATAAATGTGGTAGGGTGTTTAGTCCCATCATACTTTATAGTTGGAGATATGTTACCAATATCAATGGACACAATGAAGGGAGTTAAAGGCTCATTTTGAATAGTTTGAAGCATATTGTTATTCATTATGGGTTGAGGAGTAACATTTATTGAGGCATCCCTAAGAGGTGGAGGAATGTAATTGAAATTAGCTTGAGGATGGATAGGTAGAGGTTTATTATTCATAATAATCGAATGATGTTGAAGTTGCATCATTTGGTTGGTGTTAGAGTTTTTCATGATGTTCATTTGTTGGATAACTTGGGCAAGAAGTTGAGTTGTATCCATGGGTGGGTTGGTGTTTATGGGAGCACTCCTTGAATTGGTATTAGGGGGAGGATTTTTAGAATATGGATTATTAGTGGGATTTTTGATTAAACTTGTGTTAATTGATCCCACATTAGATTGAAGGTTTTGAAGATGAGAAGTATCTTGGTATGTATAGAAAGGATCAGACCCATAAACTTCATCTTAAGGTGTGATTTACACCATGTTAAAAGTCATAGATGAAGGAGGGGAAGAGGTGAACAAAGAGTGATGGTTATCTCAGGAGGGAAAGAGAGAGAAATGAACATCCCATATAGTATCTAAATGGATTCAAACTATCCAACAAGATTTTAATAGGAGACTTCATGATGAATTGAGAGAAATGAATAAAATTATAAGAATGATAATTATAGAATTGAATCAAAAAATAGGGAAGGTAAAAAATATTACAAATTTTATTAGGTTAACCTAGTATAGAGAACAAGGTCTAAAAATTGATGAAATAAGAATACAGGGTCGACTGGATCGACCTAGTTCTGTATCATGGACAAGAAGTAAGTAAGAATAATGTATCTATAGGGTTGAATGTGTAATGAAATAATGATAATTTTATAAATAATTATGAAATTAATAAATTAAATGAAACACACAATTAATTGGATCAATGAAATTTATCAAATTGAGGCACATAACACAAAACCTTGCACCAACACTGACTAATGCAAGTTTTTGGAATACAACATACAATCAAGCAAAGAGAAAACAATCAAATTGGAAAGTAAAATATAAATAAGTGGTCAACCTAAATGTTATTATATTATTAGAGTATAATTTTATATGTGATAATAAGTTGGCTATAAGCAAGGAACTAGAAAGTATTCTAAGGATTGTTTCAGGATGTTTGGGCTAAAAGGGATCTATATTGGAAATGATATTGGTTTGGTATTGGGGAATATCCCCTTACTTCACACATCTAAGATATAAGTCTGTTGGGTGCTTATCCAAAATATACCATTAACCACATGTTTATACTTGGCCAAAAAACCAAATCATCTTCCCCCTTGGTGATGAAATCCAAGTAGGTATGCCTTAGGTAGACAATTGCTAAAATGGATTTTAAGATTTTGTGATTTGGTAGTGTGTGCATAAAAGAGAAAATAGTGAAACTAAATGGTATATTGAAAACTACCTAATTATACTATGTGCTCTATTCTAAGCATGCAAGCAATAAGAAATGAAAGTGTGAGCTAATTACTAGCATACAAGGGTTAATTCTAACTTTGAAACTTAGTAAAGTCTTGATTTAGTTGATAATATATGTAGTGAGTATATAATAGGTTCGAAAGTATCACCTTTGTACTGTGGAAGCAAAGGTTTAAAAATGAACTACATTGACAGGGTCAACCTAGATTTCTAGACAAAATACAAAATATAAAACTACATCAATAAGTTCAACCTAGTTGATTGTATAGGGGTAGTTTTAAAGACTACAAATTATGAAAAACATGACTATAAGGAAAGAGAGAAAATGATAAAAAGGAACCTTGGTGAGTTGGAGGATATAAAGAAGTGAGTTTGTTATTGAAGAACCTTGATTAATACTTGTAAATTCTGCTAACTATGTTGTCTAGGTCAACCTAGCTTTATAAAAATCTATTGTTGATAGACTAAAAATGTACAGGGTCAATTGGGTTGACCTAGATTTAAGAAATCTATTAATGATAGCCTAAAAATGTACATGGTCAATTGGGTCAACCTAGTATGCTGAACTAGATGTTTGAAAGCTTGAAAACTTGTACTATGTTTTTTGGGTCAACCTAGTAGCTTATACCTAAAGAACCTACATAGATAGAACATAGTTGTATTGATACAACTATGTGCTAAACTTGCACATAGAGGTTAGTACTGTGTCGATATATTCAACCCGACATCGTAAATATATGAAAAATAAAATGATAAAATAATGAAATAAAAACTTATAAGGCTTAGGTTCATGTTGGGTTCATCTTAATGTATGCAATAAAAAATGCATCATGTATATAAATCAAGAGAAGATAGATCATACCATATACTTCCAATCAGAGACACATTTGTTAAGTGGGAACATGATCAATATAGGGATCGATTAGACCCAATTAAGGTATGTATTACTGTAATACACCATGCTAGGGAGGGTTATAAAGTCTATAGTCAAATACAATCACATAATAACCCTAAGGGAGTATTATATTTCAATATCACAGTAAGCTAATAATAAGTAAGTAAATCTAATATAGTGCTCACTTAAAGCTTATGGAACAACATGAGGGGTTAGTAAACAATCAAAACATGTATAAGAAAATATAAATTAAGCTATTATGAGTAAGACCATAATACATGGAATTTAAAGAGTAATATTATTAGAATCTAATACTCATGCTACTTCTATCTACTAAAGCATGAAAACCTGTACTATGTTTTCTAGGTCAACTTAGTAGCCTATACCTGAAGAACCTGCATAAATAGAACATAGTTGTATTGATGCAACTATATGTTAAACTTGCACATAGAGGTTAGTACTGTGTTGATATAGTCAACCCAACATCATAAATATATGAAAAATAAAATGATAAAATAATTAAATAAGTGAAATAAAAACTTTCAAATTTTAGGTTCACGTTGGGTTCACCATAATATATGCAATAAAAAATGCATCATGTCTATAAATCAAGAGAAGATAGATCATATCATACACTTCCAATTGGGGACATATTTGTTAAGTGGGAACATGACCAATATAGGGATCCACTAGACCCAATTAAGGGATGTCTTACTATAATACACCATGCTAGGGAGGGTTTTAAAGCTTATAGTCAAATACAATCACATAATAACCCTAAGGGAGTCCTATGTTTCAATATCACAATAAGCTAATAACAAAAAAATTAAATATAATCTAGTGCTCACCAAAGCTTATGGAACAACATGAGGGGTTATTAAATAATCAAAACATGTATAACAGAATATAAATTAAACTATGTATGAGTAAAACCCTAATACATGGAATTTAAAGATTACTATTATTTGAATCTAATACTCATGCTACTTCTATCTACTAAAGAGAGGATCAAAGTTAGAGAATACTTACCTTAACGATGAACCTATCAAGACTCAATCTCTCCCTTGGCCAAAGGGGATTCACAAGATTTTATTGTGGTTTGTAAAGGTCACTAAGAAAGGCATAAGGATCTAAGACATATCCAAAAGACTAGATTTTCCTAGTAGAAGCCCTAAGCTAAGACTCCTCAAGTAGAATGGTGGAAGAGCATATTATAAATAAGCATGAGAAAATAATAATTCTTGATTGCATATTGAAATAATGATGAAATGATCTTGTATATATAGGTATATTTTACACTAAACCCTTCCAAAAATCTCAGTCAATAGGGTTGACCTAGTTGACCTAGCATAATTTTAGATACTTATTCACTAGGTCATGACCTAGGTCGACCAAAGGCTAAACTAGTTCCTAAGTGAAAATCACCTAAAACTATATAGGGTCAACCCAATTAACCTAATATAGTTGAATGATAACAGGTGATTAAGGTGAGTTAAATAAGGATGGGAAGTGGGAAAAGACTCAAAGAGTGTGTAATAGCTTAATTAATGGTTTTTAGGAGTTGGCTGGATTGATAATAAGTGGTACTAAGGGACAACAATTCTATGAAGCACTGATTATCTACCCACCCCTTTTTTGATGCATCCCTTAGGGTGTGCACTAAGAGAGATTGAGTCTCAATGGGTTCTTACAAGATGTAAAGCATCAATATTTGATAAAAGTTTAAAATATTATGTACATATAGAATCAATTTGTGAAAGTATAAATTTCACACCTAGTGTGATGGGGAATCAAGAACAACAAACAGCTCTGATTCCACTTGTTAGGATCTTGCTCCTCAATAAGAACACAATATTATTACCTTGTATTAGCAATTAAACATGCAAAATTAACCAAAAGTAATAAGTAACTAGAATTCACAAATGACACAGAATATTAGAGACAACACAAACTGTATTAATACTCATCCATAAAAGAATACAATGAAGAGACGCCACACTCTTCCACACCTTTTAGGCTTCCCACACCAAGTGTACAATAATTCTTCTCAAGAGTTCACTCTCCTACCAAAAATGGTCCCAACACACAACTCACATACAGAATTGGTGTTCACCTCCAACCAGTCAGTAATAACCCTACCAGTACACAAGTACTCAAAGTACTTCAAGTAGATCTCTCATAAGCTTACAACAACCTGCAACTCAAATGATCTTACTTACCATGTAGATATTCTCCATGAACTTGCAACAACCTATAATTCAAATGATCTTACTTACACATGTAGAACTTCTCCTTGATCTTGTAACAACCTGTAGATCACCCTGTTCTTATAATTGGAAGGATCTACCTTACCTTCCTCTATTTGCTCATCTATGGAACTAGAAGGAGCTACACTTGCTCAACTCTAACTAGCACTCTGGCTATCTAGCACACTTTACAATACATGCAAATGGGTCTATAAATAGATCCCACACTAAACAATAACTTAGATTTCTAATTTACAATAATTAGACTCGTAACTCAAGACCAAAAATAGCCTTTTACATGCAAACACTCAGTTCAATGAACTAACTGTTCATGTAACGAACAGTTCTGGAACTGCACAGGTGACCGACGTTGGTCCCTATCTACCTGGAGATGACTGATGTCGGCCAATCTCCTACTAATGATGGTTGCCCTTCTGCACTGTATATGACTGATGTCGGTTACACTGCCGATGCCGGTATCCCTAGAACTCATAAACCTCCTCCATGTCTGCATAGTTGAAGCTTTTAGCTCCACAACCTAACAATCCTCCACTTAGAGATAAATAGGTTCAACTATACCTGTACCTGTATATCATCTAGTTTGTTCCCTTGGCTTTGTATCCCTCTTCAAGATCACTCTTAAAGACCAACCACCACAAATCCTGTGGTGCACCTCCTGTCATCCAAATTACCTGCCACATCCACATCTACAAACCCATGTAGAAAATAACTTGACCCTACATAGCATGTGCACCTACTGCTAGTCCCTCTCATATACCTGAGAATCCATTAAACTACCCTTCAGTGTTTCTTTCTTGGATTGGCTCAAACTTTCTGACAGCTCCCACTGCTTGGGAAATCTCAGGTCTAATACATACCATGCACTTAACCTCATTATGTGAATCAAGACACTGTTCATAGAACTATCCAACCATCAGTGTGCTAACTGGTTTCACACAATCATCCAAAGACAAAATCACCTTGTGACCTTCCATGTCTCTAGAATACACTCATGCCAAAGAATCTTGTTGCTCCCAGATTCCTCATGACACACCTCTGAACTAGCTTTACCTTTAGTTCAGCAACTCCCTATATGTGTAACCCTGCAACAAGCACACAATATAGTAACAAGATAATGTAGCTAATATTATCCAACCTGGTAAAGAGAAACACAATGGTCAAACCTCCATTGTCTTACAGCTTACACAAGACCATATACCCTGGCCTTCTGTCTCACATGTCCATTCCCGCTCTTCTTTATCCTGAACATCCATTCGTCTCTCAGTGTTTTCTTCTAGTTGGAAACTCCACCCAAAAAATCCCATTTGGTTCTTCTCCAATGAATCACATCCTTCATCCATGCCAAGTTCCCACTGTTTCCTAGATCTACCTGCTCTATTTCTTTAATAACTTCTTGGTTCTTGACCATCAGTGAGCAACAAGTAGTGTAAAGAAGGGAAATGACAAATTTGAGGCTTACTTACCCTTTAAGTCCTCCATATGGGTGCTTGAGACTCCTTGACAGCTTGCTGTCTACCTAAAATCTATCTCAGTGATCGATGCTGGTCACATCTCAGTCTGCATCTGACTGATGTCAGTTCCATGCGACTACCTCATCATTGATGTCATTTCTCCCTGACTGATGCCAATGTGTATCTATCTGGAGTCACTGATGTTAGGCTTCACATAGTCAACATCGGTCCTTGTCTAAATGCCGACGCTGATTTTCTAACCGACGTCGATCTCTGTGTTTTACTTGTGAGCAATGACTTCTACCCACGAGCTCCTTTTGGATCAAACCCTTATCCATATCAACCTTTCTCTACTCAGAATTATTCAGCCCCTTATGCTGATCTCTATCTATCACCTTCTCCTTGAAAACCAAGACTTTCTTGTTCTTGTCATGAACATTAGATTTCTTCCTTCTGCAATACTGTGATCCTTCAATAGAAGCTACCACCTTCTTTGACCCAGTGTCAAGAAATGTCACTTTCTTCTTTTGCTTATAGAAATCTTGATCCATGCTTTTCAAATCCAAAAGCATACCCTTTGACCCAAGAACATGCATCCCCTTCTTATTCATGTGACCAAGCCTATTAAGCCACATCTTCAAATCTATAGCTGAAGTAGATAAACCAGAAAGAGAATCAGTAATACAAGTAGATAGATAAAGTGTACCTACTTTCTTACCTCTTGTTACAACAAGTGCACCCTTGGTAACCTTCCAAGAGTCTACTGTGAGAGTTACTATGCAACCCTCATCACCCAACTTTCCAATAGAAATCAAATTCCACTTCAGGATTGGGATATGCATGACCTCCTTCAACACCCATGTGTTCCCTGTCTAAAATTTCAGCTTCACTTTCCCTTTGCCAACCATCTAACAAGGCTTACCATCCCCTAAATAAATTTCTCCAAAGTCTCCCTGGACATACTCATAAAAAAATTCCCTATTTAGGGATGCATGAAAAGAGGCACTAGAATTTAAAACCCAAGATTCTAATTTATCTAAGGAACATACCAGAGCATCCTGTGCAATGAAATCTACAACATCTGCTTCTTCATGTCCTTCATGCTAATCTTCATCTGACTTGCAATCTCTCTTTAAGTGCCCTTGCTTTCCACATTTTTAGCAGGTTATTCTGCCATACCTGGACCTGGATCTCCTGCCTATCTTGGACCTTGATCTCCCATGCTCGATCTTCTCTCTTTGCCTTCCCCTGCTTTCCATACTCAAAACATTTCCTAATGATTCACCTATGCTTTTCTTGCGAATTTATTCATTCAAGATTACACTCATAACATCATCCACTTTTAAGATTTTTGAAACAGACGTAGTATTACTAACTGCCATTACCAAACTCTCCCAACTTTTAGGTAATGAGCATAAGATTAAGAGAGCCTTAATTTCATCATAAAAAACAATATTGACTAAATTTAACTAGTTTACCAAACCATGGAAATTGGTAAGATGACTATGAATAGATCCACCTTCCAACATTTGCAAATTAAATAATTGCTTCATAAGAAATACCTTATTTGAAGCTGAGGATTTTTCATATAAATTTGCCAAAGATTCCATCAACTCTACCGTTGTCTTAGCCTGAGATAAGTTGGAAATCACAGACGATGCAAGGCTCAACCTTATAGATCCCAGAGCCTTCTGATCAAGAACCTCCCATTCTTCAATCTTCATATCTGTGGGCTTACATGCAACCCCACTCAACGGTAAGTAAAAATCTTTCTAATACAGATAATCTTCAATCTGCATCCTCCATAATCAATAGTTCTTGCCATTAAACTTCTCCATTCGTACCTTAATTTTTTCTACCATTGCTATACTCCCACTCAAATAGAAACCCTTATGAGTAACCTGTAATCAACACACACTAACCAGATCTGAAACACCTGTTAGTAACCCAACCAAAAGCTCTGATACCATTTGATGGGGAATCAAGAACAACAAACAGCTCTGATTCCACTTGTTAGGATCTTACTCCTCAATAAGAGCATAATATTATTACCTTGTATTAGCAATTAAACATGCAGAATTAACCAGAAGCAATAAGTAACTAGAATTCACAAATGACACAGGATATTAGAGACAACACAAACTATATTAATACTCATCCAGAAAAGAATACAATGAAGAGACGCCTCACTCTTCCACACCTTTCAGGCTTCCCACACCAAGTGTACAGTAATTCTTCTCAAGAGTTTACTCTCCTACCAAAAATGGTCCCAACACACAACTCACACATAGAATTGGTGTTCACCTCCAACCAGTCAGTAATAACCCTGCCAGTACACAAGTACTCAAAGTACTTCAAGTAGATCTCCCATAAACTTAAAACAACCTACAAATAAAATGATCTTACTTACCATTTAGATCTTCTCCATAAACTTGCAACAACCTACAATTCAAATGATCTTACTTACACATGTAGAACTTCTCCTTGATCTTGCAACAACCTGCAGATCACCCTGTTCTTACAATTGGAAGGATCTACCTTGCCTTCCTCTATTTGCTCATCTGTGGAACTAGAAGGAGCTACACTTTCTCAACTCTAACTAGCACTCTGGTTATCTAGCACACTTTACAATACATGCCAATGGGTCTATAAATAGATCCCACACTAAACAATAACTTAGATTTCTAATTTACAATAATTAGACTCGTAACTCAAGACCAAAAATAGCCTTTTACATGCAAACACTCGGTTCAACGAATTAACTATTCATGTAATGAATAGTTTTGGAACCGCACAGGTGATCGATGTCGATCCCTATCTACCTGGAGATGACCGATGTCAGTTGATCTCCTATCGATGTCGATTGCCTTTCTGCACTGTATATGACCGATGTCGGTTACACTGCCGATGCTAGTATCCCTGGAACTCAACAACCTCCTCCATGTCTGCATAGTTGAAGCTTTTAGCTCCACAACCTAACATAGTGATGACATCAAGGATTTCTTCTATGAATGGCATTAGGAAGGGATTAGTAACACAAGATGTGTTAAGTATAAGGTAATCAATATAAATCCTAATGTGTCTATCTTTTTTTATACTTATGACCATGGGACTAACCCACTTAGATTCATTAATTTGGGTGATCACTCTAGTTGTGCATCATACTATCAATTTCTTCCTTCATGCATGCACACAAATTTGGATTCATCCTAATGGCCTTTTACTAACTGATCAAGAACCAACAAACAATTTGATATGCATTTTGCCTAGAGATGAATGAACACCTTTCATCTCACTATAAACACTTAGAAAGACATCTTGGTATTTTTTTAATAATTAAAATAAATTTGAAACCTTTATATCAGTCCAATAGTTACCTATGGTAGCTATTTTTGATTTTTCCTCTGTGTTAATGATATGCTAGATAGTTTGAAGAGGTTTTAAATATGGGTGGTCTACATTAGAATTAGTATCATGAATATTTTGGGTGCTATAATATGTAGGGATATCAAAATGGTTTGCCAATGGGTTAGGTGGGTTGAATCCTTCACCGTCATCCACCTAAAATACTATTTTTTACTTCCCTAGGCATATCTCTTCATGATGTTCTTGATCAAAGACCAGGTCTGGGATGAGAATGAGTTGTTCATATGAATCATTAAATAAAACTAAACCTTATTCTAGGACATCATGTATCTATCTCAGGTGATCTTTAATAAGACTAGAGTCACCAAGAACTACTTCACATATAACTTGGAGGGTGAGGCATAAATCCATTCTTAGAGATGAATAAGATAATGTTGAGTTCATGATATCTTTCAATGGATGCCAAAAATGGGTACCCATATGTGATTATTGATGAACATACCATGCTCTAGCCCAAGTTCATACAAAAATGTACCCATATGTACTTTGGTAAGAAAGACTCTTCAGCCTTCCACATGGATTCAAAAGATTTTATGTGTGGTTCTAGTGATCATTCTCTATTATAACTGATTGTACCTTAGATTCTATTATTATGATGAAACTAGTGATGTAACATAGAGCATACTTATTACCAATAGATAAGTCACTCATTATGATTTCACCACCACCTTATGTCTATGTCATCATAAGAGGTGAACCAATGATCAAAAATGATCATTATTAGAATTATATAAGTCTTCAAGGCATTGGATGAAGTTGTAGACTTCAATTTGACTATAAAACCAAGGGAATTTATCAAGTCTTTCTAATGGTGCATCCATAACTGGTCCCCTCATAATTTTTATAGTAATAAGGTGAATAAATATATAGAATTTATGATACTAGTGTGGAATGTTCTCACAACTACCAATTGCATTGTACACTCTTATAGTGAGGTCATAGTCACCATAGGCCCAACAATTACAAACATTACTTATAGTATTAGAAAGGGATTGAGTATCCATCCATTATAGGATGCCATCAAGAGTGGGATCATGATGCTCATCATATCTAGCTATGACATTATAGATTTGGTTAATATTTTATTCTATATTAACATGATCTATGTATGGGGGCTCATGGGCATGATCTAATGGAATAACAATGTGTTGATTAGTATTCTTGAAATTGATGTAGCACTTTTTGAAACTTAGAAAATCATTTACCTTAGCTAACTCAAGAAATTCAAAATCATCTTTGAACGATACTCTAAGGATATCGAACATTGTATTCTTAAGGATGTAAATTGGTAGAGCATGAGTATTATTTGCCATAAATAATGCATGTAGTGATTGTTGCAATGTTGGACTAGCTATTTTGTGCCATGCATCCTTTTTAAGAACATTAACCTCAGTGCTAGATTCAACCAAGATATTTTTAATCACTTAACCATCGATGGAAACATTCACTAGTATTTACTTGTCCTCTTGAGGGCTAAGAAGAACATGGGTATCTTGTCATCGAGCATGATTTAATAAATGATCCTCAATTAACTAAATCAATTAAGGTTGAGCATCACTTGGTGTTTGTACCTAAATTTTAAGCCAATGAATCAATTATGGAATAATATCCTCATCCAACATATGCTTTCAAAGTTCTTGGAAATCATTTTGCACCATATTTTGAGGTTCTATGGCCTTTTACAAATTAGAATGTTGTGATGCTTCTTAGTCTTTAAGAAATATAATTTTTACTTGTAGTTCATATACTAACTTCATAGTATCATAGATCATATATTTATATTACTGGGCATCAAGATACTTCCTTGTACGAGGCTCTTTATGCTATATCTTCTCAATAAGAAGAATAGGTGTATACTGAGATTATCCATCACTATGTGTGGTGATATTAGCCTGCTGAGGTATTGAGGTGTTATATTGCTACCATCAGTGAGGTTTCTCAATGTGAATCATAGCCACACCTTTTTCATTTATTTCCTTAGTGATGGCCATGTATAGGTTAGGACATTCTTCTAATCAATGCTACTTTTTAGAAAAATTACATGTTGAGTATACTAGGTAATCTCACTGATAGTGATATGGAGATCCATAATTATAACATGTTCTTGGTGGGAAATAACCACCTCTTCATCCTCATCCTTGGTCTCATCCATGATATCCACCATTATCTTGATTATTGGAAATAGAGGTTTAGTACGTACCATACATGCATGCTTCTTGTATATCTTTAATTAACTAGAAATCATTTGTATCATGGGTGTAGGCATTGTATATTTTGAAATATTTGGACACCCATGACATGGGGCATGGTAGCTAGTTGATTAATAATATCTGGGCCTTTACTCTATCCATTATAAATGCCAGGTTGACCATGCATTCCATGTTGGACCATGAAATTCCCTTGAAGAGTAAAAGAAAGTGTTAGTTTAGTATGAGTTAAAATTCGCTCAGCTATAATTTCCCTTATAAGATTAGTTTTTGACTCTACATTATCTATATCCCAATTATGTATAAGTATTTTATCTAATGCAAAATCATGAGTTTACACTATAGTTGGGGAACTTGGGTGTTTCAAACATGGTTATTCAGTCTCTTCTATCTAGTTGGTTTCTCTTACATATGATAAAATTATCATTAGGCATGGTTGGAAAGTGATTGAGTCCTCCTTGTGCCTTTTCACTTCATTGTGGATCCTAGAAGCACTTCCTAAGTTCTCTTGTTCCCTTCTTAAATCACTTCCACCTATGATCCTCTATCTAGCTTCATCATATTTTTGCTTTCACAATGCCCACTGAATAGCTACCATTCTAAACCTAAACTTATTCACCAAAACCTCTATATTCCCTTTATAACTATGAAGATCATGCAAAGATGGTTTTAACCTTCCATTGGTAGATTTTTGAGTCTTAAATCAATAAATAACTTCTTTATTTCTAGTGGGAAATGTCTAATATACCGACCACATGGTTCTCTAAGAAACTAGAACTTGGCTTCTATAGGACAAGAGTAAGTGGTTACAAAATACTCCAAAATGTATTTATTCAACACTCCTCTCCACTAGATATTAATAGCCCATGTCCATGTTGTTCCTAGTCATGCTAAAGCCCTTTGACATTTTAACATCCAAGCTTGTCTCCTACCAAATTTTCATGATTGAATTTGAACATAAACAAAGATCAAAGAATGCAAATAAATAGGGACTTTGACAAAGAAGGTTTCATATAATGTGCTATAGAGATATTTTTCAACCCATTCATATGCGAAAATTCCTGGTTCAAGGTAACGAACCACAAAATTATCCTCAACCTCGATAATCCATTATTCAATACTTTTAAGGGTTATAAATTCAATCATATTCCATTACTATGCAACAAGTGCTATGGGTCTTAGAAATACAACCAAAATGTTGGGTTTTTATTCTCTTAATCATGTTTTCTTTAGGCATTAAAGTGTAGCCCCAACAAGCTTATGTGCTGGCCTTTCATAAAAGACTAAGGTCTTGTGCACACACCCAAAGCATGTAATAAGAGATCGGTTCCTGTGGGTTATGTTGCTCACTAACACACTAGACATATTCTTGAGTTTATTCATATATTTGATTAGAAATTATATAGAAAAATAAATACACTACTATAGACCTTGACTCATTAATCACAACAACCAAGAACATAAAGACAAATGCCATGAAATTCAAATAATTATCTACACAAACTCATATAATACATGTCTATAAATCCCATTATGAAAGATAAGTAACATAATTAGTCAGTTAAACCCATTATTCATACTCAAATATCAATTTAACAAAAACGCCCAACACCTAAAATTGATTGTAATATCTACAAGTATATATTATATAGTCACAATATGCTATCCATTATCTGTCATCTTACATGATTCCACATAAGGGTACTTATTCTTGTTTTTCCCTAACCAAGTAGTTATATAATAATGAAAAATGATGATTGGCCAATGATCTCTTAGTAAACTAAGAATCATGGCAGTCTTTCAATTATTCTTTCCTAAGGACTTGGGCCTTTGAACCCCTATATTCTTATTTAATGCTAGATCCTTGCTTCCAAATGTCCTCTTATTTATGAGCTAGTGTAAAACTCATGATGGTTAAAGTATAGATGGTCCTTGAGAATCACTCCTCAACCATTTCCAACTTCCCATGCATTCTCCAAATCTTTCACTATTGTTCCAAGTCCTATTGTCTCAAGTTATTCATAGTTATGTTCTTCCTTTGACTACATATTCTCATGCTGTTAACTTCTATACCTTTATCATCTCATGCCTTACTAGTTTTTCACCACAGTCTTCCCACACCATGCTATCGATATTCTTGCACCATGCTATTTCTGTGCTATGGTCTTCTTAAACTATGCTCCTCTTGTATTGTGCTGATTTTATATCCAAAATCCAAAATACTTAGTCAAAATTTGGGGTCTAACAAAGAGAAAATTAGGATAAATTAGACTTGTGATTTACATAGTTCAGGAAATAAGTATCCATCTTTACAGGGTTAGTTCCATTAGATTGGGTCAGTATTAGTGGTTTTGATATTAACCTACTAGTCGATGCTGACTTGTGATTAAATAATGAATAATGATTATATATTAACTTTTTCCCATTTTTTTAAATTTTTATTTGTGATCTTTAATCCTTGATAATGTGAGAAACTCTAATAATCAATATTTTATGCATTAGAACCCTATGTGTGATTGTGACGGCTAGAAACTTGTAAAAATGGGGAAAATGTAATGGGTTGAAATGAACCCATCACTCTTGTTTTATTATTAATTTCCACTTACATTTTTAATACTTTGAAGTGGGAAATAAATCCACACAAAGTTATCCCAAATAATGTGAGTGTGAAATTGTTCTCCTTCACTATGTGTATGCAACTAATGATTATATTTGATAATTTAATTTTTTTTGTTTGAATTGGATTTAATGTGATTCAAAATTGGATTATGAGTTCTCCTAGTGAGAGGTTTTCAACTTTGGAAGAATAGGACAAATTTTCTCAATATGTAATAGTGTATATATGTGTTCCTGATAAGTTCCAAGTCCCCTTTGAATGAGACCTTGATTTGTTTATATATAGATTCAATTGAATATTTTATCATGCCACCAACATGATAATAAAATATATTTAACCTAAGGATAGGTTTAATATTTTAAAATAACATTTTTTGGAAGTGGTTTAATTCTAACCATATCAGTCAGCATCGATTAATGACATTGACTAGGTTTGGTAGAATTGACCTATGTATAGCCATACTAAAATGAGAGTCTAGAATTATTTGTGTAAGATATTTAGTAGGTTTGAAATAGAGAGTGATATTATTATAGGTATATAACAATAAAATCTAAGGTTTGTCTCATAAGATAACATGCAAGTGTGAGAGAATGGCAAATTAGGACTTTGTTCAAGTTCTCAAGTGATGCATGGTAAATGTTTGTCAACCTTATCATTGTCAAGTATGAAAGACCAAATTTAAATATATACATAAATAAACCACTCAATTAATGAGGACCTTATCCTCTCATTTCAACACAAGGCCACCAAATAACTAATTTAAAATTAACATATATGTATTGCAAGGAATAACCAAAGTTTTTTAAATTAAAAATTTCCATAAAAAAATAACCCTTTTTTTAATTAAAAAAATATAAAAATACAATAGGGATACTATCACTCTAACTATTTAGATGAAAAGGACAACTATCAATAAATTTAATTAATTAAATAGCATTTCTAAAACTTTATTATCAAATCAAAAATATATTTTTTGTTACAAATAACCCCTACAACTTAAAAATTTAATCTTGAGGCTAAAACCATACATTATCGATAAAATATTTCCTTTAAAAACTCATCATACTAATAGCTCAATCAAAACACATTTCATTTTCCTTAGAACAAATCCATGACACACAATAATATATTGAAACATTTTGGATCAAATACAATTAACTTGATAAAGTAATAAAAAATCACTTTACAAAAAATACAAAACTCAACCTCTTTTTAGGCACAAAAGTGTACAAAAATATTCAATGTTTGATCTTTCAAATTTGAACCCAACATAAATGAAACCATATTATGGAAAAACACAAGTGACTACATAATGGACATATTTTATACTTTAAACACTACAATAAGGATTCTAAACATGATACATAAGGGCTTGCTTACTTTGTATCCATATGATGTCATTAAGGATTTATCCCTCATCAAATCTTAAGTCCAATAGAGTTAACAAACCACAACTATTTCACATAAACACAAGTCTTTACTATTCAAATATACATAAACTTGAAAGTTATAAAGATACAAATTTTAGAGAGGGTACATCTTCGTGCCATACAAAACATACAAAAATAAAATGTAGTAAATAAATACACCATGCTGACCCAGTCAGGCCACCCTCATTGGGGAGGAGAGAAAGGTATTTCCATACCATAATATCTAATATAATTTCACTTCAATTACAATCCTTTAATAACTCTATAACTTACACATAACACCAAAAGAGGAGGGGAGTTTGACTACAACACAACCCATGATACCTAAAATACTATTCAAGTAATCAAGTGAGCTAACAAAAAACCTTAAAAACAAGACCCAAGTTATCTGTATCTCCATAATATTATCTTTATGGCACATACATAGGCTAGCCAAAACATGGCATCTTACATAAACATGCTAGATTAAATTATGCTCCACATAACAAGACTACAACATAATATAATAAGAAAACCCCTAAATAATCCTTTAATAATTAAAATAAGTAAAATACAAATCTTCCCCCAAACTAAAATAAGATTATTCCCAAAGAGACTCAAAAAATAAAATTTCCATAACCTTTTAGGCAATAAAAAATTAAAAATAATGTTATGGACCTACATTACACTCTTGAATCTTGCCTCATCCTTTTTTTCCATATTCCTTACTCCACTCTCTCTTCCATTTTACATAAATAAAAAACTGAGAGGAGTGGGATATTTATAGGCAATAAAATGGTGATGGTTTAATGCACACAACATGCACTGAAAGGTATCTCATGGGTTGAATTGTTACAACCTTCACCCATGGCTTTCCTAGGAACCCTCAATCCTAAAGGAACTTAATTTAATTGGAATATTTTATTTTATTAATGGTTCAATGTCCCACACACATGGACACACTAAAATAAGGGCAAATGCAAGCTTTTAGAATTTTATATTATTGGACATAAAATCCCATCCAAAATTTTCCTATAAAATAAGGATAGGGACTTAACAAAAATGTTAGTAGGAGACCTTGTAGGATATTTTGTAAGTATTTTTGTATGTGTGAAAAAAATTATAATTTGTGTATTTTGTATTTTTTTAATGCTAATGTAAGTCAAATAGACAAATAGAACGTTGAATGTTTATCTCATACTGAAAAAATTAGGAAATGAAGAGTCAAGAAGTTGAAGATTCATGATGAATCTATATATGCAACATTTGTAAGATGATAGGTTAGCTTTAAGATTTTTTTAGAATTTAATACAAATACTTGTTACTATCTATTCTAGTTATCTTGTTTTCATGTATGTTCCTTTTTTGAAGTAATATATCTTAGACATTTCACTCATTATAATTATATATGATTAAGATTTATGAACTTCCTAATTTATATATGATTCTAAGTGGAATATAATAAGTTTAATAGTCAATTATTTAATCTCTTTTATAAATAATATAATGAAATAAATGAGTATTACAACACAAGAAATCACCTAATGAATAAGTATGGATAATTTAACATCTTTCAAGTTCCATTAAAACTAGTAGATAACAACAATAGTATGTCTTAATGAGGAATTTTAGGAACCATTACTAAAAATGATTACATTATTAGAAAGCACATAATGTTAAGATGGTTTCTAAGTCAAAGAGAGATTGAGAAATCCTTGGATAGAATTGATGATAGATGAATTTAAAAAAGAAGATTCAATTTAATTAGGAATATATGCCCAAGAAACCATCTCTACTCATATATATATGGGGATTATGAAGCCCTTTTGTGCAAGTTTATTTAACTATTAGGAACATGGACATTAAGTTTTGAAAACTAATATTTTAGACCTTGTGGAATGGATCACCTTTTTTGGAATAAAGAAAAGCTAGAATAATTGTGCAACCTAGACACAAAGTGGATGTGTGATTTATCATTGGGTAAGAACTACCACTGACATATATGTTTACAATTTATCTATGTAGGGGTATGTTGCATTTGAGACTTTAGCTTATTTATTTATAATATAGATAAGAAGGAAATTCTTGAAGAAACTTCTAGTGTTATTTAAGATGTTAGATGTGTAAAATACCATGGTGTTGATTCTAGTTTATATGGAGTAGTCGAATAAGGCAACATGGGGATACAAATTAGGTGAACATGAATAAAGGATGAATCAAGGAGACTAGAATAGATGAAACATGAAAGTAAATCTAGACCAGTGGATAAGAAGATGCCAGGAAAATAATGGGGCTTCAATGGGAATTATGACATCATAAAATATGGAGTAAGTATAACCATGTAAAATATGAAACATTGAAGGTAGATTAAAGTAGAAATAAAATATAAATTACATTCATAATTGGAGGAAATAGACCTCCACAAAAAGAGACTGAGTCAAAATCTTAGAGGAAGATAGAGGAGATGAAGGAGATCATAAAGACCAACTAGGAAAAAGAGATTGACTTAGAATGGGAATGGGACCAAGAATAGAGAGTCCATGTAGAGGACATCAAATAGTAGATAGAGTAGCCTAGTATTAGATATATTAAAAAAACTAAAACATTAGAATATGTATGTAGAATGGGAAGGGAATATTTTTACAATTAATTATATGAAGAAGGGTCCATACTAGGTTCAAGGGTGGTTATCATTAACACCCTAGGGTTAGTTCATCACTCTATAGGGATGCATCTTCTATGCTAATAATAATTAAAGAAATTAATAAGATAAAATAATTTAAGAAACTTTTAGTAATGATAAAGTGGGTTGGATAAGTTATTAATATTATAGATAAACACTAATGGAAAGTGATAGTCAAAATAACACAATACCTACTTCCATTAAACCAAACATACATGTAAGTATTGTATAAATTTTACATGTAGTAGTGTAATCAAATAGTAATTTAAAGGTAAGTAGTCCAACTATAGGTATAATATAACTTCCAATTAGATATTTTTTAACATTATAAATGTATGATAGGTTTACAGACCTAAACAATATTTATTGACCTATAACATGAAGTGGTAAGTTAAGGGAGTGTTAGTATGAACAACATTATTTATTTTCTAGTTCTGCTATCAAGTGTGAATAGGGTTATTTCTTGTCTATTTCTACTCTCAAGTGTGAACAGGGTTATCTCCCTAACCGATTTCACTATCTAATTCTATTCACACCTTATCTAGATAAGTTTACTTAGGTGTTTTTAATATTTGCCTCACCTCATAAGATCATGACACTTGTTACAATCTTATGAAGGTTGGTGAGAGGTATTTCATATAAATACCCTCTTTTATAAGCTTATTTACTACTCAACTCATTTCCAATGCATGTGTGTTGCATATGGTTTCATATATTGAGAGAATATAATTTATTCCTCATCTTTTGATCTTCTTTGTGAGTCAGAGTGCTTCTCTTAGGAACTCATATAATCCTAGCCTAATCGCCAATAGTTAATTCTTTACACACTATTAACCTAAAATATTTCATGGTATTAGAGTGGGCTGAGTACCTCGGGTAGCCTCTTAAGATATTTTTTCCAATACCAATTATGATCTTCTCTTGCATCCTTTGGATGACCTTGAGAATTAGAAAAGTTTAGGAAAATTTTTAGTTTGGGGAGGGTTCCTTGTTGAGAGTGTTCTTTTGTAGGTTTTTCTTAGAGCTTTTGAAGTACATCAGAGCTCACCACCACAATCAGATCATCTTATAGCACTCTCATTTTTATTTTAGATGAACATTAGAGGCATACTACAATTGCTTTTCATAGTAGTTTTGCATACATTTGGAAAAGCTTTGAATGAATTGGAAGGTTTTTATCAAAAATACATTTTTTACCTTAAAATAAAATTGTATTTTTTTAAAAAACTCCTCTAACTCTATCTCTCAAAAATCCAATTTTACCAGTCAATTGTAATTTTTTTTTAATTTTTCTAATTTTTTGACCAAAAATCATTTATTATTGTAAAAAAAACTAGAATAAAAAAAGAGATTTTTTTAAATTCAAAAAACAAAACAACAACAAAAAAACATTATTTTTTTGATATAAATAAACTAAAAAAAAATAAAAAAAGAGTTTTTTTGAACAAAATACCCAAAAAAAAGTAAAAAAAAGTTTTTTTTGAAAAAATAAATTAAAAAAAATAAAAATAAACAAAAAAACAAAGAGCATAGGCCGTATGGTCTGTGTAGGCTAAAGGGCCGAGACGTAGGCTGTAGGCCTAATCCAAGGCCATAAGGCCTTGGTGGGGAGTCACCCCACTAATAAGCCATTAGCTTTGGTGTGAGGCTCTGAATCCACCTTGGATTGACCCTATATCCCCAACACATGCATAAAAAAAACATATTTTTTAAATAGTTAAAAAAACATATTTTTTAAATAGTTTAAAAAAAACAAAAAAAAACTAGTGAGAAAAAAACATCCTATTTTTTTCAAATAAAATATTAAAATTATTGGTTTTTCCACATTCAGTTTGCTATAAAAATCACATTTTCCATGATCATGATTTGGTCAATCCGAGTTGGTGGTGAAATTGACTAGTTTTTTCTCACATGGAAAATGCCAAAATTTTTAAATTATTTGGGTCAAAATTGGTAGCTCCACCAAACTTGGTCCAACATTCCACTAAATTTGGTAGTAGTTCTAGAAAATTTGGTGGTAGTTGACTTTTTGACTAGGACCCTTCACCATTACAAGCTTTTGAATTTGTAGTTCAACTTCAGAGGTTCATATCTTGGGCATACATATTACTTTTTCAAATTTTTGTTTTGATTTGGGCTAATTTTTCATGTTATCTATACTAGTGTAGATGGTTTTAGATTTTAGTTCCTAGTTTTTCAAAAAAAATTATATTCTCATAGGTGACACTGCCCATTTCTCATTTTGGTAACTTCAAAGCTGCATAATGTTTGCATACAACCTCAGATTGAGGTGCTTCTTTTTTTGAAAGTGCATGGATTTTTATGTAATTTTTAATGGTGCTAATAATTTCACTTGATAATATACAAAAATTGTACTTTTAGTATATGCTCATTTAATAAGGATTTGTACAACCTTGAAGTCAAGTCCACTTTACATTTCTTGTTGGTGGAAATTGTAATCACACTAAATATGAAGTGAAAAATCATTTTGATTATCAGGGAGCTTCTTGATTGAGTGATTTTGGGGGCAGGGTGCTCTTATGTCAATCCTTTATTTGAGTGTTATAATCATGGGTCCTAATATTTGGAAAGTAAAATGTGATTACTATGGAATAAAAGGCATACCATAGATGATTGCATACAAAAGGAAATTGATGATTTAAAATTACAAGTTCAAATTCAATAATTGAGGCAACTTTGTGTTATAAATGACATCAATTTGCTAGAATATTTTGATCCTACACTAGCAAAGCTTTCATTATCTCCTATGCTTTCTCCACATTCTGATGATTCTATAGTGACAAATTCTATAGATATTTATGAGTTGACAATTTCAACTTAGTCATAATCAACAATTTCTATAAGATCACTTGATTCTCATCCATTCAATTCTCTCACCAATGGTGAGAACTATACATCCCTTGTTACCAAAATTGAATCATGCATTACTCTTGATCACATTAATCAAAATTTGTTACCCATTATCATCCATTTGGATATGCCTAAGTAGTTTTTTGAGGCATCACCTACTCTTCCCTCTCCTATTTATAGTAATTCAGTGTAGTAGGACATTCATGATCTTACAAATATAACCCCTTAGGATGAATACTTGACATATATCGTGGCTCTATTTTGTGTCCTATATTTTAGATTTGGAGGACACCATTGAGGACATCCATTTACTTTTTCATGATAACTTCTATGGAGATTATTATTTAGATGATTTAGTGGAGCATTTCGCCCCTTTTATTCTTTCCTTGCCTACATATACTTTTATAATGACAATTTAAGTAGATATTCATGAGTTGATAATTTCAACTCAGCCATGATTGACACCTTCTACATAAGTATCAGATTCTTATTAGTTTAGTTCTCTTACCAATGGTGAGCACCATACATCCATAGTTATCGTACCTAAATCTTCTATGGTACCTAATCCAACATATTAACATTTTTTATAATTTGACATTAGCGTAGAGGTCATTGAGAAACATTTGGAGAAGACATCTTCAAAGGAGGTAATTTCATGTTTGGATCCTATTCTACATCTGTTTCCACTTAGATTTAGATTATCATCATTTGACATCGACATGGCACCACTTAAGCAGATTTTAGAGACCTCATTCATCTTGAGACTTCCTTTCTCAAATTACTTCTTGGATTGGGAGTTTTTTCTTTATCTACCATTGGACTTGTTTATCCCCAAAGGGATAAATATAGTTTATCAACATTGGATCATCTTCAACATGCGTCTTTGGGTATTCACCATTGACACATGAGTTACTACATTGTGGGGGGACTCATAGTGTTTTTCTAAAATTTGTCTATTTCAAGTCTAAATAAAAATAAAGAAGAATGATAGGGATAAGTGATTAGAATGAACTTGGATTGGTTTGCATGCTGTATCCAGAAATTGTGAGCACTCCTCTTTAGGTGGGGAGGACTACCTACAAGTAAGAAAACACTACCATAAAATGTTTGTTAGTAGATGTTTAAGTGGGATACCAAGCTACGTGCTTGTTCCAAGAAGTATTAAACTTTTTAAGAGATGATAGTCCACTTTTGAGAGACAAAAGAGTAATAAATGACTAAAATAAAAGTAAAGAGAGAGTAAAAGAGAGATAATATTAGCATTATTCATAACCTGAATGAAAAAAAAAGTAATAGAGTGTAGGTGGTATATTATATTTATATTTTAGAAGTTGTTTGGGTAGGTTTTGGAAAGGTTAGGAAATCTACAGTCATTGATGTCGGTAAGGAAGTGACAGATATCAGTTATACTATTCAAGTCAGTGGGTGAAAGTGACTGATGTCAATTAGGCTGTCGAGGTCAGAAGGGGAAATAATTGTTTAGGAGCTTTTAGAAGGCTTTTTTAGGTCTCAAAAAAGGTTTTGGTTAACTTTGGGAGATTGGGCAGAGTTTTGAGAGAGAGAGAATGGTTTAGATGGATCTAGTTAGAGGTTTGGTGTGTTAGGTCAAAGGGAAACAAGTAAAGAAGCTTTATAACTCCCTCACGGGGGTTTCATCAAGAATGTGTAAAATAATGAATAGTAGATGTAAAGTGATAACAAAGTAACTACTTAAAAGACCTATAAAATAAGTGATATACTTAGTTATAGTGGTGACTGAATGATAAGTGCCAGATGGATGGCTCCTATCAGGTAGTCCAAACTAATGCCCTAAATAGAGGAAATAAGTAGGTGTTATTGGTCCTCAAGAGTTTGGTTCCTAATCTAGATTGACTTATTTAAGATAATAATAAGCCAAGATGTCAAAATTTAAATGCTAAGATCTTGGATGCATATATGGAGTTTTCTTGATTTCTACTAACCTAAACATTAGTTTAGAGTTTATTTTATATAATCAATGTCGGTGATCCCACTGACATCAACCATGGGTTGATCGACGTCGATGGCCTTAGAATAGGTAAAACTACTATTTTTGGCTAGATTTCTATTACTCCTTATGCCAAATGTGGCACCAATTACAAAATGGTGAAAATAAGAGGCTAAGAAGGATGCAGTTGATTAGGAATTTAGTTTTGAAGTGAGAGTAAGTCTTGGGTAGTTAGGATAAGGGGACTAAGTCTTGAGGTGACTCATTAGGATAGAATCAATCTTAGGATGAGGTGGCTAGGTAAGGTGGCATAAGGGGTTTTTTAGTTAACTTAATTAAGTATTTTAAATTAATTAAATGTGTGAGGGGTAAAATTATGGGTTAGGGAGGCTAATTGTTATTATTAAAAAATGGGCTTAAGGGGGGTTTCAACATAGGGAGTTACGTATATGTGTGACTCAATTTTAGTGTCTACATTTTCCCCTTTTTGTCTTTTAATTTACATTGAAAAGTTGTAGACAAAAATATGAGTTAGATGCTCCAAATATTGGATGAGGTATCCCCCCTTAAAATGGGAATCAATAGAGGAGAAACCAGAATTGGGTACCAGTTTGATAAGAAGTGAATGTGGTAAATGAAGAAGAACTTGATAGCACTGCATGTGCATATAATACTTTGAGCTATAATCAACAAAGTCAATAATAGTTAAGGTTGAGGAGGACTCAGATAGAAATAACCAAAATATAGCTTGCAAGTGATAGTTGAGAAGGTCAAAACAATCAAAGTTGTAGCTCTAATGGTCTATGTGTGCTAAGTATCTGAGGTAGGAAGTGCCCTTAGGAAACACAAAAGGGTTGAAAATGAAAAGATGAGCTTTGTTGCCATCCAAAGCACCTAATATACATGAGTGTTTACAATATCCAACTATGGCAAAATAACATAAGTGATCAAGATAAGCAATGCAAGGTTGGTATAAAAGGGTAAATAAGTGAGGAGATATTCATGATCTCTAAGAAAAGTCATTGTGGGTGGAGATTTAAGTGATCTCTAAGGTTGGTTGTCATGGTCAGGGAGATATACATGATCTCCAAATTGCCCCAGAGTATGTGTAAAGTCTAAAAACTTGGGTTTGTTGGTGAAAACATTAATTTAATGGTACCGACATCAGTGACATCACTGATGTCAATAGTAAATAGTGCCAATGTTAGTGACTTAGGGAAATATTGATGATGTTGATAGGCTTAAGTGTTGACATTAGTGGATTAGGTTAAAGATGCCAACATTAGTGGCCAACTAAACCTAATAAAAGGGGGTTTGGTGGCTGACCAAACTCATTTTCAGCTTTTGATGATAGAAAAATAGATCTCTAATTGTAATTGAGATGGCCAAGCTAGGAGGGGACCCAATAAGAGGAACACCACCATAAGAGCCAACTGTGCCAGCCTAGAGGAGATGGAAAGATGAGGTAAGAGTCTCTATGATTTGGTTTTGAATGTGAATTGGTGAATTTGCTTTAGTAGGTTAATTTGAGAGTTGAGGGGAAGAAAATGGTAGTAAAGGGGTATAAAATTGGGTAAGGTAGGTTTAGGGTAAGTTGGGAGGGATTTGGGGTAGTTTTTAGGTAAAAATGTGAACCTTTGGGGATGGATCATTCAACCCTAGGTCTAAACTAGTCACTAACATTAGTGGGGTCCATTGACATCAGTTGACATGGCACTGATGTTGATAGGTTTTTGTCAATGTCGATCAACACCAAGCACCAATGTTGACATTAAAAATGATGTCAGTGACTATAGAGAACCAAAAATTAAGAAAAAGGGTCAATTTATATCCCTAATAGATGTAGTCAACTAGCTTATTGGCTGAGCTAGCCTCATAAGACCCCATGTCAACTAAGTGCTACCTATATAGCCTAATTAAGGGCCTCAAGCCAATGTAGTTCTCTCAGAGCTTAGGGAAAAATATCTAAGGTATGGTTAAAAGTGTGTTTAAAAAGAGAGGTTGAGATAAGTCAAAATACTTAGGCCTTAGAAGATAGGGCATAGAGTTGAGGGGTAGGGATATAAATCATGAGGCCTAAATTTGTTATAGGTAGTTGGGCCTAGGGTTAAGAGAGAGAGGTAATGAATCCTAGGGTAAAGAGGGAAGATTAGGGTAGATAGTTAGATGGGTATATGGTTGAGCTAACCTTAAAATATGCTATGTTGACTGAGTGCTACCTACATAGCTCAGTGGAGGGCCTCAAACCAATGTGGTTCTCCTAGAGAGAAGGGAAAAAAGTCAGTGATAGATTATATTAGAAAGTGTGTGACTTGAATTGTGTATGGATGCAGGCAAGGCTAGAGTTGACATTACAAGATCACCTATCAAGGTTACTGACATGGATGAGGAAGGATGTCACCCTAGATGAGTGGGAGCATATGGAAACTATGGGGTTAGGAAGAGTGTGATGATATTATAGAGTCACTTGAGATGTAACCCTGATGATAGCACTGATTGAGAGGTGGGATCACACCACCAACACCTTCCATCTATTGACTAGAGAGTTGACAGTGACCTAGGAGGATGTATATAGGATATTACAATTGCCACTCTAGGCTGAGGAAATATTTGCATGCTTGATAGAGGAGTATGATATGCACATGGTGGAATTATATGGTGAGCATGTTAGTGAGGTAACCTATCATTTAGTGAGTTTCACCTATGAGCCACTATATATGGTTGATGAGGAGCATCATTGACGAAGAATCTTGATGATGATAAGGATAATAGTGTATGCACTACCAGATGTAGATGGTGGTAGATTTTTGATTGCATTGATGGGGGTACTAGCATAAATGGTTGAGCAATAGACTATTTTTGCATGGGGACCAATGTTTTTGGCTCAATTATATAAAGAGTTATGGGGTTTAAGACTATGATGGTGTTATAATTTGTGTGTCAGCCATTCACTATAGTAATAGGCATACAAGCACATCTTTGTGACATGACCATTGGGGCTACCTACCATGATTCTATCTAGCTTTAGGGTTGGTTTTAAATGATGGAGGAATGGTATGACACAAACTTGAGTAGATGGTGTAGTGCATGACATTGCTTATTATAAGCACATGATTGAGGGTTTGATCCCTATAGATATTTTGTGGAGACCCTACCTGACATACCCCATATTTAGAGGATAGACACAATAGCTAGTTAGACTACAAAGATTATTATGGGTTAGGGGGAGATGAGATAGAGAGATAGAGATGGTACTCATGACACAAGTGAGGATGTAGTTTTGCCTACTAGAGGATGTACCACCTACCTTCCTTTGATATAGGAGGGATGATATAAAGGTAAACCTACCCTTGCCATAGGAGATAGATGGAATAGATTTTGAGGAGCTACCAGTAGGGCTAGGTGTGGTTGATCTAGGATGTATAGTGACATATATGGCTTGGTAAGTAGGTTTACATCCCATGGTAGAGGTCAAGAGGCCACCACTAGATTTATAGGGATTGGTGTGAGAGAGAGAGATGAAATCCTACATGCATGAGATGTTGTAGTATAGGCTAGAGATGTAGTGAAAGCACATGTATTAGACTTATAGGGATAGGTGAAGACATTATAAGGCTATGTGGGGGCACTACAAGGCTAGGTTAGGGAACTACAAGGCTAGGTTGGGGTGTTATAGGGTTAGGTTACTACACTAACAGTGGAGAGGGATAGTTTGAGAGTATTAGGTCAGGATACTCCTCCTCTTCCACCATAGGGACTAATACATATTGGGGCTTCAATTGGTGTGATGGGACCACCATGGACTATATCTCTAGTGAGATATTCTACTAACCTTGATGAGATTGCCTATTAAGAGAGGGCCATCAAGGAGTTTCAATAGATTTAAAGGTATTATGAGTTTAGAGAGTAGGAGAGATTTGTGTCACATGCCATGGCTTCTAGCTCATGTAGACACAAATGGGTGGAGAGTGGTGATGAAACTACTTCTTCATGACCATGCAGAGAGCCTTGAGGACCCTGAGTGATAGAGTTTGTGTTTTTGGTTATATATATTATATACACACCGACCTACGAGTCGAAGATGAGAGTTGTATTTTTTTTGAGAGAGATGATATTGTGATGATGTATCGATGTACATGTATATTGATTATATATATATATATATATATATATATATATATATATATATATGAGATGTATATTTATTGTGATTACAAGATTCATTTATTATGATTGTGATTGTGATGATGATATTTATATAGATGATTATGTTAATGTTATGTTAATTTTAATCTTAATGATGATCATGTTAGTTGAGTTAGACTAACATTTCTCATATATGTGATGGTATATGCATAGTTGGTTTGTTTTTTTCATCTTAGCATTTGTCCATATTTGTGATGGTGTATGCTTAAAATAAATGCAGTAGGCTTGATATTACTTTTATAACATGTTCATATAAGTAAATAAATTGACATGTGATTTGGATGGGAAAATAAGGAGGCTGAATGCTCGTGTATTGGCAAAGACCATAATCATAACTTAAATAGGCTCAAGAATATGATCCTTTTTCATGGTTTGCATCATTAGACCATTTTATTTGTTAGAGAAACATCATTTTCACCTTGTGTTAAGAGATTTCAAAGTCCCTTGAAAGAGTATGAGGGAAAAGAGGGTAAATTAGTGAAAGTGTTTAAGGTAGCCTAACCTTCAAAGTGGGGATGATATGCCCCTATTGTGGGTGACTCGAGAGCTACTATAGGCAAGTCTATGACTTAAAGATTTTTTTTTGTGTAAGTTGATCAATGCAAGAAGCCTACAATGGGATTGTGTATGTGTAGAGGTTGTATAAAGCTGATCAATATGAGAATATTTTCATTTGTATTCCTCTTTGAGAGTAAAACTTAGCCTAGCCATCCTTCAAGGGAGTGGTCTAAGCATTTGTTTTTTTATTTTTAAATAGCTATCCTTTAAGGTAGTAGTCTATTGATATTAATAAAGAGAAGTTAAGTATATATTCTTCAAGGGCATAGTCTACATTGAGAAAAAGGACATTAGAGATTAGAAATTGTCTACATATCCCATTTTTTTAGTCATAGACAAGTCTATAGAGGCTTAAGAGTTTTCCACTTTGAGGGTAAAACCATAGCACCTCATAAGTTAACTAAGTTAGTAGGAGTAAGGGTTAAGATCAAGGGAAATGAATGTAATAGGGGTACTCAAGATGAGCTCAAGTTAAACATGAGGTGAAGTGATGCTTGGTTAACAAAAGAATGGTTGTAGGTGTAAGGCATTTAAAGGCTCAGGTTTTGGCCTTCCTTTAAGATAATATAAGTGATAAGTTCTTGAGCCATACTTGTGATTTATGATGTAAGGTCTAAGATAATTAGGAGCAAACTTACCTTGTTTGCTTTTCTCCATGTTTGTCACTTATTGATTTTATTTTAAGATGAGATCTCCAATGTTGAAATCTTGCTCTTTGAGTTTTTTTTATAAGCACATTTGATCTGATCTTTATAGATTTGGAGGTGATTGAGGGCTATGAGATGGTGCTCATCAAGTAATTAAATTTAAGCCAATTTTTCTTGGTGAAAGTCATCATGAGTAAGTATGTCTTTTATAGAAATGTGAAGAGAAGGAAGCTAAACCTCAAGAAACAAAATAGCCTCTATCCCATAGATCAAGGAAAAAGGCATAGCACTTGTAGAGGTTCAAATACTATTATGGTAAGTCCATAAATAAAAAGGAATGTGTGTGTGCCAATCCTTGCCTATATCATTGACTACTTTCATTAGAATTTTAGTCAATATTTTGTTAGAAGATTCTACTTGTCTATTTGCTTATGGATAGTACAGTGCTAAGAAGATTAATTTAATTTTGAGTGTATCATAATGACTTTAGATAGTCTTGTTTTTGAAAGATTTACCATTATGAAAGATATATTTTTTTATAATTTTATGTGGAACACCAAAATGATAGATGATGTGATGGTTGATAAAGTCAACAATTTTGTTAGCCTTAATGGAGATGAGAGGAATGGCCTTGACCCACTTGGTGAAGTATTCAGTGGTAATAATGATAGAATGATGATGGAGGGATGAATGATGGTTAATATCCTCAATTAAATCTAAAGCCCCATTAGAAGAAGGGCCAAAAATCTTTGGCAACCTATAATTCATGACTCAAAACATAAATAAGGTTGGTGTGTTGCTGACATTTGACACAATACTGAATGTAATTAGCACAGTCTTGATAGAGAATTGGACAATAATAGCTAAATCAAAGGATAGGCTTGGTAACTATGTACCCATTGAAATGCACACCACAAATCCCATCATGAAATTCCTTAATAGCAAAGGGAGTCTCAGTACTAGTGAGTCATCAGAGAAGGAGACCATCAAAACCCCACTTATAGAGAAGTCTCCCTAGCGTAGTGTAACGAGAAACATGTTTTATGAAGGCATGTCTCCCATTATTGGAGAGATCAGAAGGGGTAATAGAAAAAGAAAGAAAATCCATGAGTTTCTTGTACCATAAGTCATGTGAGTTGGATGTTACATTTGTAATAAAGAGGATGTTAGTTGATACACAGGAGGGTAATGTTAAGAGATACACAGTGACATAGATTTTCAAGGAAGAGGATGAAGAGGGTATATGTGAGGCAAGTGAAGCCATTGTGTTAGCAAAGTTATTTGTAGATCAAGGAAAATTTTTTAAGAGAAGAGTCAAATGATCCCAAGAGCATATCTACATGATGTTTAAACCACTGTAGAATCTCATTTTTGCATAGGTAGGAACCATTAACTTGGTTAAGCTGAGAATCAACAAAAATAGTTATGGATTTGATACCCAAGAAGAGAGTAGTTTGAAGCCTTAAGATCAAAGCCTCATATTCAGACATATTATTAGTGCATTCAAAATCTAGTTTAAATGACAAAGGCATAGGCTCACCATCTAGAGGAATAATAATGACTACCACACCCCCATTGTATTGACATTTAGACCCATCAAAGAACATCATCATTTGATAGGAGATGTTATCGATGGAGAGCATTATGATGGATTCATTAGGGAATTTTAGGTTTGAAGGTTGGTTGTTAGGCAAAGGGATGATAGCTAATTGGTCAATGATTATTTTCCCTTTAATAGACTTTTTTTGAATGAATTCTAAGTCAAATTTAGTAAGGAGCATGAGCCATCGAGCTAAATATTAGTTGTGATATGGCTTGGAATATATATGTTTAAGGGGATCAGTATGGGTGATCATGTAGGTTTTGTGATTTAGAAGATAATGATGGATCTTGGAAGCTAAAAAGACAAACATAAGGCAAAGTTTTTTGATATGGGTATATCGAGTCTCATAATCAATAAGTATCTTATGTAGTAAACCACCTATTCTTGATATTGGTCATCTTGATGTGCAATCATAGCACCCAAAGAATGGTCTATTGTATAGATGTAAAGGTAGAAAGGATGATTTTACTTAGGTGGAATAAGAATCAATGGGGAAAGGAGGTATTGTTTGAGTGCATCAAAAGCTTCCTAGAAATATATATTCCAATGGAAGGAGACATCCTTTTTGAGGAGATGGTGAAAGGGTTGGCAATGATCTAACAAATGGGAGATGAAGTGGCCGATTGAATAAAGTTTTCCTTGTAAGCTATGAAGTTGTTTGATATTAGTAGGTGGAGGCATCTCTAGGATTTCTCTAACCTTAACAGGGTTGACTTCAATACCATGGAGAGAAATGATAAATCCTAAGAGCTTACCAAAAAGAACACCAAAAACACATTTCTTTGGGTTTAGTCAAATATTATATTGGAGGAGATAAGTAAATATGGTTTTGAGAATTGTCAAGTGATCTTGGTGAATTTTATACTTGCTGAGTAAGTCATCCACATAATCTTCCAAAATCTTATGTAAGAGATCATGGAATATGTAAGTCATAACGTGTTGATAAGTGGCACCAACATTCTTCAGACCAAAATGCATGACCTAATAATAAAAAGTTCCCCATGGGGTAATAAAGGGTTTCTTATGCTGATCCCCAAGAGAAACCAAAATTTGATTATATCTAGAGAACCCATCCATAGTGATAGCATCTCATGGCTAGTTGTTATATCGATAAGTTGTTTGATACTCGATAATGGGAGGTAATCCTTTGGGAAAACAAAGTTTAAATCATGATAATTAGTACAAATATGGATTCCCCTAATTGCTTTTGTGATAGGAAAAATATTGGAAATCCATTGTGGGCAGTTGATGGGTTGGATAAAGTTAACATAAAGGAGGTGTTGAAGCTCTTCTTTGACAAAGAACACAATACAAGGATGCACCTTGCGAAGCTTTTTGTTAATAGGTTTATCATCTTGATTAGTGACAATGTTATGGGTGATGATAGAGGGGTCAATACTAGGCATGCCATTATAAGACAAAGAAAAGGATTTATTATGGTTATTAAGAAATGTGGCATAATCAGCTTGCTTAGAGGAATCCAAAGATTGGCCAATCTTGAGGATGTAGGGGTTATTGTGAGAGGGCAAATTGATGTCAATGGTTGATTCATTTAACATAGCTTATGTATTTGATGGGAATGATCATTGGATATAGGAATCATCTGCAACCATGTATGTGAGAATTACATCATCATCTTGACATTGGATGGTGTTAATAGTGGGAGAGTCTTCATCAATTATTTTAGGATAAATGAGAGGATGGGACCTTGTTTCCTTACCTTGGTGATAGGTGAGAGGCCCTAAATGAATGAAATTTATTGAACAAAAATTAGGAGGTATAGATACCTATGATTTGGTACGTGATGGTGAAGAAGAAAGTGGAGAAGGAAAGACTAACTCTTCAATAATTGGTTCATGAGAAGTTTTAGTGAGTTTAGTTGGTTCATCATATCCCACTCCATGCCTCTTTTTGGCATTTTCAATGGTTTGGCTAATGGGATATTCAATAGGTGTATGGACACCCTAATCATAATGACCCAAACCAAATCCTTTCTAGACACATTGATAGAGATAGGTGTGTGTAAAACTAGGGTTTCTCCAGAAAGAAAAGTCATAGTTAAATGGTTGTGGTGAATAAAATGGATTGCTGACAACAGAAGCCTAATCAATTCCCCCATATGTGAAATTAGTTCAAAGGTTAGGGGGGCCATAAAGAATGACCATCCCAATGCAGGGATCATATTTTGGGTGCATGTGAATATTTCCATACTCTTGTGGAGTATAGAACATATTAAGAATCAACAAATGATATTCATTGAGTGATAAATGTTAAAAAGTTTCCTCCATGGGATCCTTGTCAAGAATTTGTGTTGATAATATCTGTGTAACTTGGGGAGTGGAGCTTGTGGAAGATTCAAAAGTATCATGTGGGGAAGATGATGTCTTCAATGGAATGAGAACATAATTGGGACTATAATTCATGTTACATGTTTTAAATTGAGGTGGGTTAGTAGGTATAACATGTACTTGGCCATCATGCTCAAACTTGACACATCAGTGCAAAGTTGAGGGTACACATAACATAGCACATATTCAAGGTCATCTAAGCAATATGTTATACTAGAATTATCTTTCTATAACATAGAAGAGCTTAGGAATTGTATGGGGACCTAAATAGATATGTAAGACAATAGTGCCCACTGTATTAGTTATAGTATCATTAAAGGAACAGAGTATCACATCGGTTTGAGATATGCAATTTTTAGGAAGAGCTAGCTATTTGTAGACATGGGTTAAAATAATATTAATACTATATCCCCTATTGATCATGACTCTCTTGACATGAGTTTGATCAATATATGCTATAATAAAAAGGGCATAATCCTAATCTTTAGGGTGTTAAAGTGGAATTTTTGAATTATTGAAAGAAATCAGGGACATGGAATTAAGGGAGCTGACAAAAGCTACAAGAGTTTGGGGATCATTAGGTTGTACCTAAATCACTTTCAAGGAACTAATCAAATCTTGATGGTACTAGGGTGAGTTTTGGATTAACTCATACAAGGACATTTTCATAGGAGTTTGGTGAAGCTATGTCACCATCGAGCTTTGAATAACATCTAAAGATGTTAGTTTAGGGACACCTAAGACATAAATCTTGGGATTTGGGGAAGGAGTGTCTTTGGAAAAGGGATGAGCCCAAGGAGCAGTGACATTGTCCTTAACTTTATCCTTTTGGTTTTGTGACTGTGTGGCTATATTAACTATGTTGATCTCAAATGTAGGTGAAGGAGGTGGGAAAGGGGGTACGACCACATCTTTGGGTTTGAATTTATGTGGAATAGTAGGAGACATTGTGGATGTTAGAGGTGGAATAATAGGAATGTTAATGGGAGTATCAACAAAGAGAGTGTAGACATCAAAGTGTTACCAGATGACTACTGTGAGGGCTTTACAACTCTAAATATCATGTCTAGGTGAATGATGATATAAACACACTTGTGTATCATTAAACCAAGATGGATTTATTATAAGAGGACTATAAGGCTTAATGGGAGGAATAATTATTATGGAAGATTGTAATAATTGATGTAGGAAAATGCTTTGACAACCTACAAGTGGGCTCACACTTATTATACTAATAGGAGTGGACACCTTATTTTATTTAGAAGTCATTGAGGTGATTTTACATGGTAGCTTATTTGGTGGTGGTAGAGTTACATGTTTTACTGACACCTTCTTAGTGTTAGATATCTTGGTGTTAGATGTAAAAGGCCTACTAGGTGGCAAAGGCAGTAGTGGAGGTAACTTAACCATATATTTTGCTTAGGTTGGCAATATTCCAACTAAAGTAGAGGGGCGTGGTCCCAAAATTGATGATAAAGTTGAAGATTAAAGAGGGAAGGATTGGAAAGATATAGGAAGCTTAAATTTTTTATATAATTGAGGTCATGAATCTCTAACTTGTGGTTAAGGAGTTAAATCTAATTTCACCTATGGATGAATTAAATTAGAGACAAGGTGTACACATAAAGGCTTGATCTTCCTTAATGTGGCATATGCCTATGAGGGTGAGGGTTCTGACTTAGATGGATGAGCTTCTAGTGATTTTGATGAAGAAGCTTTGACTTTGTCAAAGACCTTGGGGTAAAGGGTAGTGAGAGGGTTGGTGGTAAAGGTTGACACTCATTGTGTTGGATAAGGAGTTTTAATCCAGTCCCAAAATGTTGCATGATCTAACTTCACGGAGTCAAGAAATTCTAGAATTTTCACCAACCACGAGAAGGGTTTAAATAATGTAGGCCTTACAGTTGTATCTTTAGAATGTTGAGGTGTTTATGAAAGAGGGAAATTGTTGATCTCTACTACTTTGGGTCAAAGATAATAAATAATCACTATGGGGTCTTCTTTGATAGAGATAGGAGAAGAGGCATGGTCTTTCATGGATGGAGGAGAGGTAGGTGAAGAGGGTTCCTCAAGGGTGTAAAGCATAGGTATTATTGATCCCTCAACATGTGGGTGAGGAATAGGTAAAGTATGATCCTCCATAGGTAAAAGAAGGGGTAAGAGTGGTACAATTGGAGTAGGCATAATAGGTATCTCATCTAATGTGGGAGTACATAATACTGACTCTTCTAGGTGTAAAGGTGGAGTGGATGGGGTACTACTCTCTATCGATGGAGGAGAGGTAGGAGAAGAAGGTTCCTTAAGGGGGTATAACATAGAAATGATGCTCCCTTCAACATGTGGTCGAGGAATGGGCAAGGTATGGTTTTCAAGTGGTAAGAGGATATATAATATTGGTGTAAATGGAACTAGAAAGATTGGCTCCTCTGATGGCAAAAGAAGTGGTAAAGGAGGCTCTTTTTCATGTGGGAGTGGAAAAGGTGAAATAGGCTCTTTTAATTGGGGAGGAAGAATGGTAAAAATAAATTCCATTGACTGTGAGGGAGGATTCGACAAAATGGGTGTCTCTTGTTGAGGGGGAGTTTGAACTAGAGGTAAAGGAAAGACCATATTAATTGTATGGATATTATTATCACCTGAGTTAGTCATGGTCTGAATAATATTTTGATTAGGTGACTGGTTAGGAAAAGGATGTTTGAACACATCCATACTTTGATTATGGGGCACACTAGGATTATCCAAGATGAGATCACCTCTATCAAGAATATCTTAAACAATGTTCTTAAATGTCTTACAATTATTAGAATTGTGGCCTTTGACTCAATGGTAGCCATAAAACACATCTTACTTATACCAAATTAGAATAGGATGGGAGGGGTCAAAATATATAGGAGGTTTAATTTGAGGAAGGGTTATGATACCTTATTGTAATAGTTTTTCCAAATGGATGTATATGACTCCCCAATGGGAGTGTATTGTCTTTATTCATATCATTATTGGAATTAATTAGTTGGATTTTGGGAAGTTGAGGAATTAGATTGGTTTATGGTTGTGGAAGAAGATGACTTAATGAACACTATGTTGGTGGAGCCTTTAGATTTTTGGTTAGAAGGAGAATTTTTAGAAGAGGAGTCATTTGATTTGGAATTGGGGTTCTTACTACGCAACTTGACTCTGCCTTCATCTATAGCCCAAATCTAAAGTTTATAGACCATTGTAAAAGCTTCATCAAATGTACAAAAATTTTGTACCCAAAGTGTGGATGAGATGTGCTTAACATATTCCCTTGAAAAGAGATCAATAAGCTCAGGTTAGGGTAAGGAAAAAGAGAGTTTATTCATCAAGCCTCTCCAACGAGCAACAAAATATGTGATAGACTTGCCATCAAATTATCTAATGGAATAAAGGTCTATAATATAAATATTTTTAGAAATTCTAATAGAGAAATTGTCTAGGAATATTTTTGTGAGTTGGGTAAATGAGAAAAGGGAGTGCTGAGTTACAGAGCTATACCAATCTAAGGTAGCACCTGAAAGAGACATAGGGAAAGTGCAAAGTATCAATGCATCACCGTGTCCTATTAAATAACAAGCATGTCTAAATGATCATAAATTCTATTATGGGTCCTCTTAACTCTATAAACAAGTAAATTTAGGGAGTTCCAATTGCTTGGATAAGGGTGAATAGGCACAAAAGGATGGATGGGTACATTGCATATCTGATCATAAGATAATACATTTTTTGAACCAAAAATGGATGTCTCTAGATTAGACATCTTGTCCATCAACATTTTAATGAGATCTAGAGGGGGATTAATTTGTGGGATACCTCCTAAGTTATAGGGAACTTGATAAGAATTAGAGGGATCATATGACATAGCTTGCTATGGTTGTGTTGGCACAACATAAAGATAATGAGTCATAGGCTAGGGGCAAAAAGAAAAGGGGCTTATCTTGTTGAGTTAGAGACTATGATTTGGTTGGATGTTATTATTATAGGCTAGGTTATTGGCATGGTTAAATTAAATGAAAGGTGAGTTGTAACTCAAGTAATTATAGGCATGAGAGTAGATGTAATAGGTACCACTAAATTCTAGAATGGAGTGAGACTTGACTAAACTGGTTATGATTGTGAAAGTAGGGAAGTCACGCCAGGGTTTAGGTGGGATTGGGAAATTGGTGATGCTAAACTTTGGACATTATTTATGTTTGGGTTAATTGTCAAAGTGATGGTTTGAGTAACCATGGGGAAATTAGTGAAGGAAACTAAAACTGAAGTTGTCTCCATTAGAGAGGTTGGCATACCATAGATTAGGTCACCCAAGGAATTGTGGGTTCAGCTCATGGTAAGGTAATGCTAAAGGGATACCATATTACAATCAATAAATTTAGCAAAGTCTTGATCTCCTTTAGGAATAATGGGAATTTGGTTGGGACTTGGATTATGCTCTGTATTTGAAGTATGCTCTATGATAGAATCAAAAACAAGATGGGAAGGTGGAAGTGGTTGCCAACTTGCATAATAAACAAGAATTTTGGCTTGAGTTTGCGTTAATACCATGTAAAAGGAAGTATAAATAGTCTCACTACTCTGTATTAGTGATATAATAAGGAAAAAGTAGGTTTGGGTGAAGGTAAGTGGGTTGTTTTAACTTACTATTTTGAGTGAATCAAAATTACACAATCATCAATGTCGGTCACTTGACTGATGTCGATAGTAAAAGTTTGCTAACATCGATGGGATTAACTGATGTCGGTAGCTAAAGTCTATCAATGTTAGTATAGTTAACCGATGTCAATCACTATGATATCTTAGGAGATGGAAAATTCAAAGTTTTATAAACCTAAAAGCTGAAAATAGGTAAAAAATGGATGTAAGAGGTCTATGTAAGAAGGAAGAACACTCAAAAAACCTGATATAATAGGTTATACAAAATGAGTATTAAAAATAGTGTTGATTTTGTGAATCAATGGAAAAATGTCCTTACCAACTCCAAAATATAGAAGGCAATAGAAAATCAAAAATATAACATACAACCACTAACTATTAACTCTTAGAGATTAATTTTAGTCTTGTGTTGGCTTATGCCTTAATCAGATAGTGAGAAGAAAAACTAGTTGTCGAAGGTACTAAAAAGTAATCTAGAGCTAGTTTTAGGTTAATTTTGGTACTCAAGAGGCAATCTATGTTAGATCTTGCTCCCTACACTTCACAGACCTAAAGCCAAGTCAGGCTGCTTAGCCAAAATATACCTTCTATCTAGAGTTTATACTCTACCAGAGAATGGAGTGGGTTCTCCCCTTGGTGGTGAAATCCAAGTAGGATAGCTAGTAGGGTAAGGTAATCCACATGGTGATGAAATCTTGATGGGCCTTTTCTTAGGTGAGTTTAGATGTTTGTTTTTTTGAGTGTCATTTGGTTGTGTAACATAGGTGCACTACAATTCATTCATAATGCTTGTAATTAACTAGGTGAGCTAATATGTAGTAAGCAAATAATGAAGTGTAATAAGTTTTAAACCCAAATCTGAAATGTTTAGATTTGAATGAAAAAAAAGATGAAATAGGAGTATAGAATGAAATTCACTATCCTAATGTGCATGGAAAAAGAAGTAGAGAAGATATTCTTTCAATTTGTAAGGAAAATGATGAATTATTGCTTTTAAACAAAAAATAAAATGTTGAATTTTTCATTTTAAGAGAGAAAATAAGGAGAAAGTGCAAGAAATGAAGTTTTCACTATAATGAACCTATATGAATGCTTATAATAAGCAATGAACTCAAGGAAAATTCTAGGGTCCTATTGGGTGTGCTAGAAATGTTTTGATAAAATTTGTCTATTTCAAGTCTAAAGAAAAATAGAGGAGAATGATAGGGATAAGTGATTAGAATGAACCTATATTGGTTTGTGCACCATATCCAGATGTTGTGAGCACTCTTCTTTAGCTAGGGAGGACTACCTACAAGTAAGAAAGCACTACCAAAAAATGTTTGTTAGTAGATATTTAAGTGGCCTACCAAGCTACATGTTTGTTCTAAGAAGTGTTAAACTTCCTTAGAGATGACAATCCAGTTTTGAGAGACAAAAAAGTAATAAATAACTAAAAGATAAATAAAGAGAGAGTAAAAGAGAGATAATATTACCATTATTTTCAAATTGAATGCAATATAAAGTAATAGAGTATAGGTGGTATATTTTGTTTGTATTTTAGAAGTTATTTGGGTAAGTTTTGGAAAGGGTAGAAAATCCACAGTCATCAACATTGATAAGGAAGTGACCAATATCGGTTATGCTACCAAGGTCAATGGGTGAAGGTGACTGATGTCAGTTAGGTTATTAAGGTCAGTAGGGGCAATAATTGTCTAGGAGGTTACAAAAGGTTTTTTTGGGTCTAGGAAAAGGTTTTGGTTAACTCTGGGAGATTGGGGAGAGTTATGAGAGAAAGAGTATGGTTTAGATGGATCTGGTCAGAGGTTTGGTGAGTCAAGTCAAGGAGAAATAAGTAGGGAATCTTTATAACTCCCTCATAGTGGTTTGGTCAGGAATGTGTAAAGTAATTAACAATAGAGTAAAGTAATAAAAAAGTAACTACTTAAAAGACCTATAGAATAAGTGATATACTTAGTTGCAGTGGTGATTGAATGATAAGTTCTAGATGGATGGCTCCTATTAGGTAGTCTAAACTGATGCGTTGAATAGAGAAAATAAGTGGGTACTATTGGTCCTCAAGAGATTGGTTTCTTATCTGGATTGAATTATGTAAGATAATATTAAGCCAAGATGTTGAAAGTTGAATGCCAAGAGCTTGGATGTAAATAAGGAGTTTTCTTGATTTTTTATGACCTGAACATTAGTTTGGAGTTTGGTTTATATAATTGATGATGATGATCCCACCGATGTTGGCCATGGGTTGACTGACATCGGTGGCCTTAGAATAAGTAAAACTACTATTTTTGGCTAGATTTATATTGCTCTTTGTGCCAAGTGTGGCACCCATTAAAAAATGGTTAAAATAAGAGGCTAATAATGATGTAGTTGATTAGGAATTTAGTTTTGAGGTTATAATAAGTCTTGGGTAGTTAGGATGAGGGGAATAACTCTTGAGGTGACTCATTAGGTGAGAATTAGTCTTAGAATGAGGTGGCCAGGTAAGGTGGCATAAGGGGTTTTTAATTAACTTAATTAAGTATTTTAAATTAATTAAGTGTGTGAGCGGTAAAATCATGGGTTAGGGAGGCTAATTTTTATTATTGAAAAATGGGCTTAAGGGGGGTTTTGACATAGGGAGTTATGCATGTGTGTGACTCAATTTTAGTGTCTACATATAGTATCACATTTCCTCCATCTTGGGGTGTTATTGATTATATAATCATGATGGATGTCTTACTTTAGAGGTCATGTTGATACCTACTTCCATCATTTGTTCATATTGTGCATATTTTCTCTCTTTTGTGGAGGAATTTTTTCCTACAGTTTTTAATCCTTTTCTCTAGTTATGAGAGATTATTTTGTATATGGGTACCTCATCCAGCCTTATTTATAAGACCCATTTATTATGTTTTGTAATATTTGAATTTTACATTCCTCCTAATTTTTACTTAAGGGGGTTGTTGGCATGAACAAGGCTATTTCTTATTGGGTTCCATTATTAAGTGTGAA